>CM034359.1:33544448-33868571 GCA_019925275.1 Mytilus edulis
TGCGGACATTCGAGAGGCCTTTAGAGTTTTCGATAAAGACGGAAAAGGTTATCTCACAGTATCAGAGTTTCAGCACATCATGGGAAATCTTGGAGAGAAAATGACATGGGAAGAAACGGAGGAGATGATAGAAGAGGTCGACACGGATGGTGATGGAAAAATTTCTTGTGATGGTACACATATTTACTTGTGTAAAGCCAACAAAAACATATGTGTGTTCCCTATTTCCCTATTTCCCCTGTATTTTAAGCTTAGAAACAGCCTAGCTTATTTTTTTTTTTTTTTAGGGGGGGGGGGGCATTTTTCAATAAGCATTGTTAAAGTCATAATTTCTCTCCGGACCGATAGACTAAAAAAAATAATTTGTTAAATAAAACAAAATCCGTACCTATATAAATGTACATGTAGCTACATTGTACATACCCTATTTTTTCAAAGAGTTAATAGAAAAAACACATATTATTTTATTTGGCCTAGTTAAAAGTTGAAGTCTGAACTTTGCTACTGTTCTGATGTACAATCAAAAAGAAATGATTAATGATATAATGCCCAAAATAATAACTCTATAAAGAATCAATTCTATTCAAAGTTTGGGAAAGATGGATTTATGACCCGGTGTAGGAGTAAAAATTGTCCGTTATGAAATTATGTCCATCGGACACATTTTCACAGTGAATTGTGTCTGAAATATCATCCGGACAAAAATATATTTCCTTATGAAATCGGGTCCACAGAAGTGAAAAAAGTTCCCTTCGAAGAAAGGACAATGTTTCATACGGAAAAAGTGTCCATCATATAAAGGAATAATCATTTTGGTTAATAACCTAGAGTATCGTAATAAAGCAAAATTTTACAAACAATTCAATTAAACAATACCAATACAATGTCTTGACCTTCTTTGCACGGTGACTCTTTAATAATTAGTCTTTTCAACGCCTTAATTAAAGATTGAAAAATTGTAAAAATTTCAAGCAATCAATTGAAAGAGTAGGGAAATTGAACTATATAATTAAAAACATTATGTCGACAAATAACCAAAAAAAAGTAAAAACTTAAAACAAAACAAAAAAGACAGTTTACAAACATAACAGAGAAAATTAAAAATTGAGCAACACGAAACCACACCAACGTAACCTAGGTTACTTGAATATGGTGACACAATTCTTAAAAAAGAGGATGATTTAAAAAAAAAAGTGTTAAGCAGACGCGAAATAAGATTTATTCTAGCAAAATTTGTATACTGTGTAAGGTTTGTTCCTCTATTTGGTAATCATGTACATATATATAGTCGATGTAGGAACATTCAAAATGTCCATGGTTGTAGTATAAAAGAGAAACCTCAAACATTTAAAAATCGATTATAATTATGCGATTTGTTTTAAATTCACGATCTTGCAGATGCTGGTGTGTCATATTCATCTTTAATCCTGTGGTTTGATATTTCTATGGAATACATTTGTAGCAATATTTATTAAAACAATACATGTATTAAGTTATTTAAGCAATTTCTTTTTAAAATTAATTGAATTATTCGTCTCTTTTCAGATTTCATAAAAATAGTTACTACGACAGAGTAAAGCCGTTTTTGTATTGATTGGTAATGCAAAACCATTAGCTTGAAAATGACTTAACAATATTTCTTGATTATGAAGTGATGTTCAACGAAACGAAAAAGAAATGTGAACAACGCAAATGTTGAACAACAAATACACTATCCTTGTTTTGAATATTTTTGGCGGGAAAATTAGCAAACACCGACAAAAGTGAGAGGGAGATAGATACAAAAACACTCGTTGTTTTCAGTTCGGTCATTGAATAAAGTATTACATTGTTGATATTATCCCAGTTAACACAAAAATATTTTGTTTATGTTTTTAAAACATTTTGAAAAATGTTGTGAAAATATCGTAGAAAATATTAAAATAACGTGCCATTGTATGGTTTCACAAATATTTTCAAAACATTTTCTATAACATTTCCAGAATATTTTTAAGACATCATTAAAACGTTTCTAAATTTTGTTGACAATGTTTGTAAAATGTTTTATAAATGTTTGTTTTATATTAAAATATCCTTGAAACATTTTTAAAACATAAAACAAAAATGTTTTGCAGGAAATAATATTGTGAAAATGTTCAAAAAACATTTTACAAAATGTTTAAATAATGTTCATATTCTCAAAACATCATTTAAATGTTATATGAATATCATTAGAAAAATGTTTTCTAACATCATTATTCAAACGTTTTATAAAATATTATAAAACAGTTGATCGTGTTTGAATATGGGGAGATCCTGGGTCCCCGCATGGAGCTATAATTATGGTTTATCTAATTCCAACTATTTCACTTCAACTTTGTCTAGTTTAGAGCATGTGGCCACTTTTCTCATAATCCTAGATCTGCATCTGAAAAACAACTGCTGTCATACTGATCTTTACCCAACATCTCATTTTACAATTGTTTGTTGATTACAGTTGAATCAGCATATATTTTATTTACTTTTGTCAGATTTAGATTGATATCTCATTGACATAACCCTATTTTTTGTATTTATTGAACACGTAATATTATATAGTTTGTCATGGTTTTACTTACAGAAAGGTATTCTTTTTTTCTGATTTTAAATATCTTTGCGCATTTTTTTTAAAAGTATTTCTTGATCTCATGTTTGATCACAGGTACCCTCAGACATTTTTCTGCTTCTGCATAGTTTTTTAACTGTTTTCTCTGCTACCTTATAAGTAATTAGTCAACACTATACAAGATAGAACTACAATTATAAATGCAAAACATTTATTCAATATTTTCATATCACTGTTCTTTTTCAAAGTTTCCTTTGTTCCATTCTTTTTATTTCCTTTGACATCTGCTGGCTTCTGTAAAATAAAGTGTAAGCAAATTAGTCCTTCGGTTTAGTGATTAAACAAGTGGCTGAAATTTCAGTTAATTTAATCAAAATTACACTATAAACTATTTCTCTTCATTAAATCCATCGGTTTTACAAAAATATATTGAAAAGTGTCAACTTATCAGTGTTAATTGATTGTGAAGCAACAATTGTAGCTATTTTAAACATCTAGAGGTTTTTTTTATTATTAAACAAGTGTAACGGTAGATTTCACCAGTTTTTAAAATAAGACACTATAGTTTTCTCAACTATAAAGAGTAGCCAGCCATGAAGAACCTGTAACATTTTCTTGGTCTTCCATAAAAAAAAATATTTTGTAATGGTTATTGTATATTTTTGTGCAAATACATGTAATGTAGATTGAGGATTTAAAATAATAAATACCTTCAAAAAATTTGCTCTTCCAGGATATTTGTAGTCATTTCTAAGCTTATATTCTTCTTTAAAATCCCCATTTCCATTCTCCATTTTAATCTGCATTTCAGAAAATTTATCATAAATTTTGGAACGTCTAATTGATCCTACAAAAGTTAAAATAAACAAATGAATAAAATATAAGTTAGAAAAAGTCACAGTGTAATAGTCAGCTACAAAGGCCACAACATTTAAAAGTGAACAGCTGCTCCATGTATATAAACAATCCAGTGTTATTCAAATTGGTTAAAGCTTTTTTGATTTAGTGTCGGACATGTTGACGCAACAGATAGAGGAACGAACAGGCCGACCGACAGACGGACACAGTATACATTACCATAATACGTCCTGTAAAGTCGTATAATTTAAACAATTCTAACAATGAAAGGAATGGCATAATTTATAAAGTTTAACGAAAAAACAAATTTGTCAGAAATGAACCGGCAACTACTGAATCAAACTCCTGTCTTGGGATCGGCACATAAATAATTATCTGGCTGGGTGATAGGTTGTTACTTGTAGGGCTCAACACAAAAGTACAAGTTACAAAAACATAAAACAATATATTATAGAGGCAACAACACTCGCTTTGTCAAATAGCAAAAGCTTTGATAATCATTGCGTATTTGAGATTCCCTTGATAAGTAGATGTGTAGCCAGCGATGGAGCAAATAAAGTATTGCCCTGTCTGTTAAAGCAAATAATGGGCTGACTTGTAATGCTTATAACAGAACTTTTCAGACATGCTCAGTGGTTACAAGTGATTGCATTTATAGACTTTAAAATAATATAAAAAAAAAACCTTAAGTTTAACCCTGTTTGTATAATTCTAATGTTCACTGGACATACACATCACAACATCAAGGCAGACTAAATTATCATCATCCCCCTTTTTGTATTATACTTGCGTACACTCGTATTTATTGTTTGAATATATTAAACAAATTAACCAAGATATTTTTAGAAGCATAACAATGATTTATAAATGCGAACTAGTGTCATATCTTACCAGTTTTAACGCATGATAAGGTTATTCTTTATTTTGTACGTTTCCTTTGTCTTTGTTTACAGCATGGCAATAATTAAAACTTCCGGTTACTGGTTTCAAAATTCCTTTGGATCATGTCTGTTGATCATCGGGAACAGTTAGATTTTAAATGTGTAAACGTTTGATGTCGGTAGTGGAATATAAAATCCGGAAAATAGCAGTGCGTGCACTATATAATGCTGTATATATATGGGATCGAGGTACAGCTCCAATCTCTGTCATTTATTAAATAAAATAAAGTATTTTACATAACCTAAATCAATGTTTGAAAAATATTGTTAAAACATTTTCTATTAAATATTTTTTTGTAAATGTATGCATAATATTATTTTAGAATGTTGTTAAAATATAAGCAACAAAATGTTTTATAAAGTCATTTTCTCAATATTAAATGCGAAACGTTTTTAAAATGTTTTGGGGTAAATGTGTTCATAATATTATTTTAAAATGTTGTCAAAATATTAGCAACAAAATGTTTTCATATCCAACTAAGTTAGACATCACGTGACTTTTGTTACGTATAATAGCCGCCATTTTGTATTATATTTTCCCATATAAAATGCCTATATGCTTCAATAAAGTTTAATTTTCTCATGAACCTGATCCGTTTTCTTACTTTTGCAAATCAATCCTTGATATTCAAACATATTTCTATCAAACAATGTTGGTCCTAACAGTTTAATTTTTGATTAAATTCGGTCAAATCGACATCGTAAAACATGCACTTTTTCTCGTCATTTCTCCGTTGACTCAATGCTAAATTACCGATACCCATGTCTACTTTTACAACAAATAAAGATATTCTGTAAATAAAACACAAACTTTGCAAATCGATCAAGTATATTCAAACGTATAGCTGGCGAAAAATATTACTTAAAACAGTTTAATTTCAGGATAAATTCGGTCAAACATCGATTTAAAAAAGGAAATTTTCCGAGATTTTTCAAAATGGCGGCTGATGTATCATATGGAAATGTTGCATCAAATCAATGATTTCTATAGTAAGACTTTCCTAGATTATATCTCTGATGTTTCTGTTATTTTCCTTTAGATATATTTCGATATCATTGATTTCAAATTTCTGCATAAAAAAAATTATTTTAAGTGTGATACAGGAACATTTATTTTGACAGATATTCATCCAGGCGATACTATTACCAGAAAATAGTTTACAATATCTATAATAAAAAAAAATCTCTTCTTTTTTTCAAAATGTTTTTTAAGTTTTCTGTATATTTTATTTTTCTTTAGAAATATATTAAACATTTCTTTTAGAACAAAAAAAAATATTTTCATCCTAAGAGAAAAAAAACGATGTCCAATTATAATAGATAAATATTCTATACCTTTACATTCCTTGACCGAACAGGTGAAATCTAACTTGGGTTAAATGTTACATCATAATATATTGTCAGGTAGACGTGCAAACCAAAAGTAACCAGGTGACATTCAACATCCTGTCAGTGTGTATACATGTATTGCCAGAGTTTAAATTTTGTGATATACAAAAGTTTTCATAAATGTACATATAAATATATTCTCCTTCTCGTGTCAAATCAGAAGAAGTATGGTTCATAATAAACTTAAAGGAGAATATTGATATTATGAAAATTTCTTTAAAAAAATATTTTTTGCTTAAAAGGCATTCAAATATTTATATGTTTCTATAATTATTTCAAAGAAATATTCTGATTCAAATTTTAATTTAAATGAATTTCGATCATTGAATATGATTTTATTGTTATTTATTTTTTGATTCAATATTTAAAGCTAAATCCAGACAATGAATCGATATAAAGTTTAAATTGTGTAAAAAAAAGAAGAGTTATTGTATACATACAGCAGAGACGTATATGATACGATTGATCTGGTTTTAACAATATTGTATACCCTATAATATCTATCGACAGAGTTATCGGTCCTGAATAGGACTGATATAGTTGGGTATGATAAATTCATTTTCTCAATATTAAAAGCGTAACGTTTTCAAAATGTTTTCATCAAATATTATGAAGAAATGTTGTTAAAATATCTCAAAGGCATGTTATTTAAACATTTCATGAAACATTTTTAGAAAATATTTTTAAAACATCGGAGTGATATTGTTAAGAATGTTTTACTTATATACTTTTAAAATGTTTTTCAGAGGTAGAACCTACATATCTACTGAACATTTATAAAACATTCATACAAAATATCTTAAAAAATAATATCGAAAACATTTTTATGAATATTCTTACATCATTGTAAAAATATTTTCAAAAAATGTTTTAAATAAATGTTTTAAAAATCAAAGAAAAAATATTCACATAACATCACGAAAATATTTGTTTGACAACGTTTTGATAAGACATTTATACAACCTTATAAAAATGTTTTGAAAATGTTTTGTGCTACCTGGGATGTACTGATAATTAAATAATCGATATGTCACTATGTGCTGTTATTAAAACAATTTACTTAGCTTACAGCGTTACATAAAGTTTTCCTGTGTAACTGTTTTAATCATAGTTATCCAGGAAAACATCTAATAAAATTAAAAACCAATTGTTCAGAGAACAATTGAAGGTCTTTCCACTGAAAACAATGTATTTTAATATGAAAGTTGTAAAATTAAGTTTAAAATATCATTTCAATCGTCAACTGATAGGTTATTGTACGCTGATTCCAGAAATATATGGTTTCTATACAATATTTTTTAAATAAGGGAGATAATTTGTTACTTTCGGTTTGAAAAATGTTACTTCCGATAATATTTGAATATTTAATTGACACTGATTCCAAAAAGATCTGGTTCTATATACTTTTTTATTAATAAAGTACAAAAATAGCTACTTCCGGTTTACACAAGGTCACTTCCGGTTGTTTTTTTCAAGGTTAAATGGTTTGATACCTTTCGCCAAAAGTCTCATGGATATATCATGTATAAATATGAGCTGAAAGCAAAGGTCAAAAACTAGAACGTCAAATTAATCTATGACCTTGAGATCAATTTCAAGGTCATAAACCAAGGACCTCAAATCAAAAGACCATAGGACTTAATTATATTTGGTTAATCAGTTATATCACCATACACGTATTTTTAAATACAAGAGGGGAGAAAACTCACTTTTACGTTCAACGTACCCTTGTAATCAAAATTTACGTGTTACGACATGTCGCAACTAACAATTTAGAAAAAATAATTTGTCGATATCTTATACAGTTTCTGGAAATTAGTGGAAATAAGCCAAATTCAAAAATTGGAATATGACCTTGACCTTTGACCTTGACCTAATTTTTATTTTTTTGGACCAAGGACCTCAAATCAAAAGATCCTTGGTCTTTAGCACTTATGGTTTACAAGATAGAAATGCATATCACTTATATCAAATGCATAAGGGGAAATAACTCTCATATGGAGCGTTCATATCACTTCGGTCAAAATAGGACAAATCATGCGAAGGATATAACGAGCAATTTTGTAAAATAAATTTGTCATAATATTTTACGGTTGCGAAGGAGATGCGCTAACAAGGAAAACAGTGTTTGGGGAGATAACTCCTACAAAGAAAAGTATTCGTTTACGCAGGGTAAATTTCAAAAGCGCATAAACTGTTCGATATCATATACCAAATATCTAAGCGACATATTGCGAAACAAATGTTTATCGCAAGAACAAAATTAGGCGGAAAGAAAAAAAAAAAAAATTAAAAACCAATTGTTCAGAGAACAATTGAAGGTCTTTCCATCAAAACAATGTATTTTGATATGAAAAGTTGTGAAACTAAGTTTAAAATGTCATTTCAATCGTCAAATGATAGCTCCTAGTAAGCTGATTCCAAAAATATATTGTTTCCATACATTTTTTTTAAATAAGGGAGATAATTTGTTACTTCCGGTTTGAAAAATGTTACTTCCGATTATATTTGAATATTTACTTGACACTAATTCCAAAAATATCTGGTTCTATATACTTTTATATTAATAAAGTACAAAAAAATAGCTACTTCCGGTTTACAAAAGGTCACTTCCGGTTGTTTTTTTCAAGGTTAAATGGTTTGATACCTTTTTCTAAAAGTTGTATATCTTTATCATGTACACATATTGAATAATAGCAAAGGTCAAAATCTAGAACGTCAAATTAAGCTATGACCTTGAGATCAATTTCAAGGTCATAAACCAAGGACCTCAAATCAAAAGACCATAGGTCTTAAGTATATTTAGTTAATGAGTTATATCACCAAACGCGTATTTTTAAATACAGAGGGGAGAAAACTCCCTTTTACATTCAGCGTACGCTTGCAATCAAAATTTACATCTTACGACATGTCGTAACTAACAATTTAGTAAAAATAATTTGTTGATATCTTATACAGTCTTTGGATATAAGTGAAAATAAGCCAAATTCAAATATTAGAATATGACCTTGACCTTTGACCTTGACCTATTTTTCATTTTTAGGGACCAAGGACCTCAAATCAAAAGATGCTAGGTCTCTATCACTTATGATTTATAAGATAGAAATTCATATCACTTATATCAGATGCATAAGGGGAAATAACTCTCATATGGAGCGGTTACATCGCTTCGGTCAAAATAGGACAAATCATGCCAAGGATATAACGAGCAATTTTGTAAAATAAATTTGTCATAATCTTTTACGGTTGCGAAGGAGATGCGATAACAAGGAAAACAGTGTTTGGGGAGATAACTCCTACAAAGAAAAGTATTTGTTTACGCAGGGTAAATTTCAAAAGCGCATAAACTGTTCGATATCATATACAAAATATCTAAGCGACATATTGCGAAACAAATGTTTATCGCAAGAACAAAATTAGGCGGAAAAAAAAAAATAATCAGAAGAAAAACAATAGGTCTTTCCACAGAAAAGTGGAAAGACCTAATAATCAGAAGAAAAACAATAGGTCTTTCCACAGAAAAGTGGAAAGACCTAATAAATCTAAATGTATACATTTAAGCATTGAACAAAGTCATGCTTTTCTCGGACAGTTTATAATGTTTTTTTGTAAACCGTTGGATGTATACTGATTGGTTACATGGTAAGTTTAATGTCATTATAATTGAACTAGCGTACAATTTGATAAGAGTACGGAACGGTACTACGAATCTTTTGTCTTTGTAAGTTAGTGTTTTTATAATTCGTGTCAACCCATTTCTAAACGATTTTGATATATAATTAGGTCTTTCCACTTTTCTGTGGAAAGACCTATTGTTTTTCTTCTGATTATTTTTTTTTTTTTTTCTTCCGCCTAATTTTGTTCTTGCGATAAACATTTGTTTCGCAATATGTCGCTTAGATATTTGGTATATGATATCGAACAGTTTATGCGCTTTTGAAATTTACCCTGCGTAAACGAATACTTTTCTTTGTAGGAGTTATCTCCCCAAACACTGTTTTCCTTGTTAGCGCATCTCCTTCGCAACCGTAAAAGATTATGACAAATTTATTTTACAAAATTGCTCGTTATATCCTTCGCATGATTTGTCCTATTTTGACCGAAGCGATATGACCGCTCCATATGAGAGTTATTTCCCCTTATGCATCTGATATAAGTGATATGAATTTCTATCTTATAAATCATAAGTGATAGAGACCTAGGATCTTTTGATTTGAGGTCCTTGGTCCCAAAAAATGAAAATTAGGTCAAGGTCAAAGGTCAAGGTCATATTCTAATATTTGAATTTGGCTTATTTTCACTTATATCCAAAGACTGTATAAGATATCAACAAATTATTTTTACTAAATTGTTAGTTGCGACATGTCGTAAGATGTAAATTTTGATTGCAAGCGTACGTTGAATGTAAAAGGGAGTTTTCTCCCCTCTTGTATTTAAAAATACGCGTTTGGTGATATAACTCATTAACTAAATATAATAAAGACCTATGGTCTTTTGATTTGAGGTCCTTGGTTTATGACCTTGAAATTGATCTCAAGGTCATAGCTTAATTTGACGTTCTAGATTTTGACCTTTGCTTTTATTCTATATGTATACATGATAAAGATATACAACTTTTAGAAAAAGGTATCAAACTATTTAACCTTGTAAAAAACAACCGGAAGTGACCTTTTGTAAACCGGAAATAGCTATTTTTTTGTACTTTATTAATATAAAAGTATATAGAACCAGATATTTTTGGAATCAGTGTCAAGTAAATATTCAAATATAATCGGAAGTAACATTTTTCAAACCGGAAGTAACAAATTATCTCCCTTATTTAAAAAAAATGTATGGAAACAATATATTTTTGGAATCAGCTTACTAGGAGCTATCATTTGACGATTGAAATGACATTTTAAACTTAGTTTCACAACTTTTCATATCAAAATACATTGTTTTGATGGAAAGACCTTCAATTGTTCTCTGAACAATTGGTTTTTAATTGTTCATATGTTATTCTGTTACATCATTGTCAAAGGGTTAGGAAAGGGGTGATCGGTCGTAAACATGTTTCGGCGCTCCCGTCATTTTCTTTAAGTACCTTTCCAAATCGCAAGTCAGAATCATGTGGTCGTTGGTTGCTGTTAACTCATCTTCTTGCGCATGTGCACTTTTATAGGATTAAAATTTGGAATACAAAAAAAAAAACCGCATCAATACGTATATTACATCTAGTTTGTCGAAGTGTTTTCAAAATTAACCTTAGTTTTATTTTCGAGCCTGCGGCATTTGTGCATACAACTCGACACCGGTATAAAAGAGGGACGTACGATACCAGAGGGACAGTCTTACTCATAAATCGAAAATAAACTGACAACGCTATGGCTAAAAAAGGCTAAAAATGAAAAAGACAAACAGACAAACAATAGTACACATGACACAACATAGAAAACTAAAGAATAAGCAACACGAACCTAACCAAAAACTAGGGGTGATCTCAGGTGCTCCAGAAGGGTAAGCAGATCCTGCTCCACATGTGACACCCGTCGTGTTGCTTATGTGATGACAAATCCCATAAATAGTCTAATTGGGTAGGTCACATTCAAAAATGGGAAAGGGGTTGTAGTTACGACGTTAGGAACATATCCGATATCATTTGTGAAACGGTTATTCGAAAACGGTCAACCAACTCGTGATGGCGTCCGTAAAATTAACGAAGGGATTATTTTAAATTCACCATTTGGAACTCTTGATTTAATAGCTTCCTAATGAACAGCAACCCTCTATCAAGAAAATCATGATGGGAATATCGTATCAATTGGGAGATACATGTATATACCCCGTATGCAGGTGCTGCTGATATGTTGCTACTTAGAAATGGAAAGTTCACAATTGGAAAACTGAAATCATCTCTTTTGTCGTAAAGTTTTGTTTTCAACCGACCCTCATTGTAAAAGAGGGACGAAAGATACCAAAGGGACAGTCAAACTCATAAATCTAAAACAAACTGACAACGCCATGGCTAAAAATGAAAAAGACAAACAGAAAAACAATAGTACACATGACACAACATAGAAAACTAAAGAATAAACAACACGAACCCCACCAAAAACTAGGGGTGATCTCAGGTGCTCCGGAAGGGTAAGCAGATCCTGCTCTACATGTGGCACCCGTCGTGTTGCTTATGTGATTACAAATCCGGTAAATAGTCTAATTCGGTAGGTCACATTCATGAAAGGGAAGGGGATTGTAGTTACGACGTAAGGAACATATCCGATATCATTTGTGAAACGGTTATTCCATAACGGTCAACCAACTCGTGATGGCGTCCGTAAAATTTACGAAGAGATGATTTCAACTTCACCATTTGGAACTCTTGGTTTAATAGCTTCCTTGTGAGCAGCAACCCTCTATCAAGAAAATCATGATAGGAAATGCAAGCACGGGAATATCGTATTAATTGGGAGATATATACCCCGTATGCAGGTGCTGCTGGAATGTTGCTACTTAGAAATGGAAAGTTCACAATTGGAAAGCTGAAATCATCTCTTTTGTCGTAAAGTTTTGTTTTCAACCGACCCTCATTGTCAATTTCTAGATGTAAGTCAATATATGAAGCCGACTTAACTGTATCTGTAGTATCCTTTATCTCCAATTCAATGGGATAGATGCGTTCCACATACTGTGGATTCATTTATTTTCGTGGGTATCAATTTTCGTGGATAGAGAAAAAAAGACGTTTCGTGGTATACGTAAATTCGTGGATCGCTGATTACAACAACAAAAAAATAGATACGTAATTCGTGGATTTCTTTTTGATTTAGGAGATCATATAACCTCCTTGGTTTGATCAATAATAAAACAAAACAAAAAAGAAGGAATTCATTGAAAAAGTTTTGAATTGTCAAACTCCTCGCTTTGTCATTCTAGGTTAAAGTGTTCATCATGTTCATTGATAACTTCGATTACAATAATGTACAGAGACAACTAATTATTTGTTTGTTTTACAATTTATAAATTCTTGTCTGAATTCTATAAGGCTTCAAAACTTTATGATTGAAAGCTCATTTCCCTTATCACGATATAATAAACAGTGATATAAGTATAAGGTGTGAAAATAAATGTTCCTGTCATAAACACTTTTACCTACGGCAATATCCCTGTACTTAATCCGGTGTGTTCTCATTTCGCCTTAGCTGTGAATTCCAGGTAAAAAAAGTAAAAAATATACTAAGGCCAGATGGGAATTAAACTAAGGCGAAATGTGAATTTAGATAAAAATATTAAATAAACAAATTAAACCTCTGTGTTTTTATAGCAATTTTAACAACATTAAATTAGGGATTTTTTTCTCTTTAATTATTATTTTTAATAAAAGTGACAATTTTGTGACAATTTATATGATTTTAACAGAAAAAAAATCCACAATAAAACATGAGTCAGTAGAAAAGTTGCTTCTTTTATGCTTAATTTAATATAAGTTTCAATTGTAAAAATTTTATGCAACCAGAAAGTTCTTAATAGAATGAAATTCAAAACAGTGTAACTGTGGCCATTGATTGACACATTAAAATCATCCATTGACTGGGACAATTTACGTGAACGTTTGTCTGTAACGACCACTGTTCACGACGTACCTACGATAGACATTTAAACTGTGGGGTCACCAAAGGTTTCTTAACGCCTTTAATTATAAAATATTTCGAAAAATTAATCAGGAATAACTTTTGTGTTTTGATTTATATAATTGATATAAATCAAAATATCGTGTTGTTTATGATTAATTTTTCGAATTACTTTATTTAGGTGTTGAGAACCTTTGGTGACCCCATAGTTTAAGTGTCTTTAAAAAGTACATAGTGAGCATTGGTCGTTACATACAAACGTTCACCTAAATTGTCCCAGTCAATGGATGGTTTTAATGTGTCAATCAATGGCCACAGCTACACTGTTTTGAATTTCATTCTAATCAGTCAATTATCTTTTACATTTTGCAACACAGAGTTTAAAAAAGAAAGAACAAAATGTATTTCCACAAACTTGTTTACATATATTACAGAAACTTAAATAAAATAAATAAAATAATATATTTTTTTAAATTGTGTTATTATAATTATATATATAATAAAGATAATACATGTAAAAATACAAAACAAAAAATGTGGTTTAATTGCCAATGAGACAACTCTCCACAAGAGACCAAAATGACACATATATCAACAACTATAGGTCAACATACAGCCTTCAACAATGAGGAAAGCCCATACTGCATGGTCAGCTACAATAGGCCCCGAAATGTAAAACAATTCAAACAAGAAAACTAACGGCCTTACTTATGTACAAATAATGAACGAAAAAGAAATATGTAACACATAAACAAACGACAACCTGTGAATAACATGGTATATAAACGAACTTTGAACATTCAAATGTGTACATTAGTGCCTTGTTTTTTTCACAATATGAACTATACGGAAATAATTCTTATGTTATATGTATTAGACAAAGTGTTTTTTCTCATGCTATTATTAAAAATATAACATGTACATTTTCTATATAAGTATGCAAATTTAAAATTGGGTTTCTGAATTCAGTGCTGATTTAGATATGAAATACAAATGTATTTGTTATGATAGTATGATATTTGTCTTTTCTTTATTCATTGAAATATGAAATATCCATATACAATGTGTCATATCTAATAAGACTTTATTTACAAAATGTAACACATGAGTAAAAAAAAACCAGAAAAAGAAGAGCAGCTATAAAAAAAGAATTATTTAAAAAGTGGGACACCAATCATAAATAAAATTTCATGGTAGAATTTGACATCAAAATAACAAATAATAACTAATTGCAATACAAACAAAACATAACATAATTACAATGTTTACAGAAGCTCCCAT
The DNA here is from genome assembly GCA_019925275.1 of Mytilus edulis. Classification (NCBI taxonomy): domain Eukaryota; kingdom Metazoa; phylum Mollusca; class Bivalvia; order Mytilida; family Mytilidae; genus Mytilus; species Mytilus edulis. The sequence continues at coordinate 33,559,109 of CM034359.1, forward strand.
TTCGCCTTAGTTAATTCTTATGTACCTGAAAATTTGTACTAAGGCAAACTGGGATTAATTTTATATAATTATTTTGACAGCTAAGGCGAAATGAGAATAAGCCCTTAATCCTATTGATTTTTAATCGCTGTTTAACCAAACTATGACACGGTAATTAACAACTTGCAGTAATTTCCATAACAGTTTTAATTAATTTTAAAAAGTAAATTATCACTGATATTTGATATATTTATTATAGATTTAATCAAAATACTTGTATCTTCTTTCAATAAAACACACGTGTTATGTTACAATGTTTATCGCTAGTCAACACTATACTAGAACTGCATAACATAACCGGAAGTAAACATCCGACTCCACACACATTTCTCGGGATTATTCTTCGTTGAATTCTTAAATTCGTGGTTCGCTGTGACCCACGAAACCCACGAAAATTGGTATACCACGAATAAAAATGAATCCACAGTAGTCACCAAATTTTGAATTGTTTAGTGAAAGAACGTCATCTATATAGCGGTAAGTAGGTTAAAGGATATTGCCAACTGCTTATCTTTCTTCCTAAGAAATTCCTGCATGAAGTCAGCCTCATAATAATAAAGAAACAAGTCGGCAAGTAGAGGGGCACAATTTGTTCCCATTGGGATGCCGACAGTCTGTTGAAAAACACGTCCTCCGAACGTTACAAATATGTTGTCAATCAAGAAATCAAGCATCTTGATAATATCGGTTTCAGAGAATTTTTTGTTTGAATCAGAGTGATTCTTTACAACGTATGATTTATGCCTCCCTAAGACAAGATACTTGTATCTACGGTAAATTTCTAGATGTAAAGCTAGGTTCACACTGCCGATCAGATCAACTCGATGATTCCGATTGTCCAAATTCCCACGAACAAGCTCAACCTAATTCTTGATCGGGCCTGTTAACGATTTCTACCCGACCACCATCCGACTGTACACGACCTTAACTCGACCATTCACGACTCCAAAATGACTCCATCACGACTCCATCCCGACAACAACATGAATACTTATTCGATAATTACGATCAATTCACGATCTTTACACAATCTTTACTCGACTAGCTAGACCAAATCAGCTAATCACGATATCAGCCTGATCTCGACCAGACCAAATCGACCTGATCGTATATGGGTCGTAGGGATAATCTGGAATTGGTCGGGTTTGCACATTTTTAGTATAAAAACGTCCGAATTTTTTATTCCCCGTCGCTTCGGAGTGGGCATTAAGTGTTATCCTTGTCCGTCTGTACGCACGTACGTCCCAACATGACCCTTCTTAATGTTATATATGCTCGCTTGGGCATTATCTGTGTCCCATGTATACATTCTCCGTTAATTTAGTTATATTCAGTATAAGGTCCGTGTAAAATCATACATTTAAAATATCCACATAGAAATAAAGCAATTGGATTTGTGGGCAAGGTGCATCTTCGCTAGCCAAGGGCTACAATCCAATTCCTAGGAGGGAAGTGGATCGTAACCCTTGGCTAGCGAAGATGGGGCAATGTGATAAGAGCTCAGAGAGACAGGTTAATAGCTATGATGGAGCTTGTAGAGTGCATAGTTGACGAACAAGATGGTGTAGACAGCCATGGGTGCCGAGAAATCTAGGTGTGGCAGTGGCTGACACGACGACCACTGTGTGGGCAGTATGAGTGACGTGCACTGACTCAACAAAGAGGAACCTAATGCTTAAAAAATTCCTCATAGTGGACACTGATATGTAATGGTTTTGCTCTTTTTTGGAAATGACACCACACAATGAGATTTGACACTGGATTAGTACTTAAGTTAGATAGCAATATACATAAATTTTACCATCCCTATTTCCTTGCTTTCTTACAAATAAAGCATACTGTTTGTCAAACATATGTGCATTAGTATGTAATCAGTATATATTTTTCATAGATCTGATATCCAGTAGTTGAATGGTTAAAGATATTTATTTTGTTTTTGCTGCATGGCAACAAACTGTATGTATTTGCCAACAAATATTGCAAAAAGTGGGCAAAGATGTCACATATTTCCCTAAAATTTTAACAAAGTAGAATATCAAACCCCTGGAGTGATACCTTTTCTGAAACAGTTTACAACTTTACGTATATCTATCAAGAGATCAAGAGTGCATTTCTTCTAACCAAAGTTTGGTAAACGTTGTGTGCCGTTAGTTATAGGTTGTTAAACGTTACAGAAGTAGAAACAAATGCATCGTTTGGTTAGAGAGGATTGAAATTTTGAGTAATTTTAGACAATGTTTTGAGTTATGACAAGCAAGAACACGTTTAGATAATAGATTTAATGTTAAAGTTACAAAGGATTGCATCGTTTGAACTAACAAACGACGAACGACAAGTTGTAGACGCATATTTAGCAAGGGTATAGTTTGTCAAAAATTATGCAAACTTGCAAAAGTATGTTAGAAACAAATGATCAAAACGAGTGCTCGCTGAACAGTTTATATCGTTACTGTTAGAAAGAATTTGCACCAAATAAAAAAAGTATTTGTCTTTCGTCTCATTTTTGTGTGAAATTACGTCAACAAGTTCGAATGAAAATAAAATTACTGTAAGGTGACCTCGTATAGTTGTTATCAATAATTTCTATATCATTTGGTGTTCTGTGAAGAGCTGTCTCATTGGCAATTGTACTACATCATCTTTTATGCTACAACCATTTCTGGACAAACGGAAAATACGGACAAACAAAACAGAAAATAGCCAATAAAACAGGTAAAATATAATCTTGATGTTCTTATACACCAACTTTGAAAGATAACTTAGTCATCAGCAGTCTAACAATGAATATTATTGCACAATTACTTTAATATTTGGAAAATCCGCCGGTCCCGAAATTGCAGGATTTTCTTCCCTTCCGGAACATCTGAGATCATCCCAGGTTTTGTTGGGTTACGTGTTGCTAAGTTTTTAGTTTTCTATGTTATGTGGACTGCTGTTTGTCTTCTCGTCGGTTACCGTTTTTCGCTATGGCTGTGACGGTTTGTTTGCGAACTTCGAGTTTGATTGTTCCTTTGGTATCTTTTGCCTCTCCTTTAAAATGTTACCTCTCCTTGCAAAAGTTAAGGCACGTACTGTACATGGAGGGATTTTTGTACAGTTAAAAATAATGTTGCCAATATATTTTTGCGGAAGTAGAGTTATGAGAGTTAATCAGATCTGCATACACTTTTAGATAATCGTGTTGCAGTCATGTGTTATCGTGTATGGCCGAGTAGAGATCGAAGAGTGGTCAAATGTGGTCGCGAAGGGATCGGGTATTGATCGAGTTGGTCTGGGATAAAATAAATATACAAGTCGCAGTGATCTGGAAGCGATCGGGCATTGGTCGAGTAAATCTGGAAATGATCGGACATTAGTCGAGCAAAGGTCGAAATGATCGAGTACTGATCGGTAAAATTTTTGTATTCCGACCAAACTCGATCTCTACACGATCCTTTCCCGATCAATTCGACCGCTTCTCGACGAATTCTGGATCTCTTCTCGAGTGACTTGCTTCTCGGTCCTTACTCGAATGTTTTTGACATGTCAAAAACTCTCGGCTAGAAAGTCAGATCGATGACGAGCAAGGTAGACTATCCCGAATATTATTGTCGATTGAGTCAGACCAGTCTTCCGATCACGTAATTTGGTTTGATCGGGCTTGATCGAGTTAATCTGATCGGCAGTGTAAACCTAGCTTAAGTCAAGATATGAGGCCGACTTAACTGTATTTGTAGTATCCTTTATCTCTAGTTCGAAGGGATAGATACGTTCAACATAGTCACCAAATTTTGAGTTATTTAGTGAAAGAACATCATCTAATGTATAACAATTGTGATCTGGTGGTGGCGTTTACTAACTATATTTAACTTGAAAGCTTTATATTGTAGAAGGTTGAACACCAGGATGATTCATACTTTAATATGAAGATGTCCAGTGTCTTTGGCATCATTTTCATGTTCAGTTCATGACTTCTTGAAAAAATAAGATTCTGTGTAATGTTGTTTTTTATCTTAAGTTTTCGTAAGATAACTATATATCTAGTATTTGCGTAAGTTTCAAGGTCATCGTGCCTGTCAGACAGTTTTTATCTGCCCTCGAACTCATTCATAGATCAGTGAATGAGGTAGTTTAGTTTAAACATATTTTATTTGCCTAAATGTGCAAAAGGGATGAGACACCAAGTTAATCAAACTTATATGAGGTACGTTAATACTTCTGACAATAGGTCTACAATAGTTAGTGTATGGAATGATTGTATAGGGTGTATATGTACAGCTAGCAGGTGTCATTTGACATTAACCTCATTTTGTATGTACGACTTTTTATTCAAGAATAGAAACAGCAATTATGTACGAGTTGTCGTAATTGGTAATCCAGACGTATCAGAAAGAAGAAGTAACTACATGTAGGTGTTTGATGATCCGAAAAAGGTCATATACTGTACGTTATAACTCATTACTGTTAAGCTGTTAACCAAACATGAATCGATTCTAGTCAGTATTTCGTGAGAAAAGTGTGACAATTTCTAGGTGCATTCCACATATTTATCCATTTAAGTACTTATTATTAGACATGTGTCACACATGTACAAAAACACGCACTTCACAACTCGTTCACAAAACCCTTACTTTTCGAAACACTAAGGATTTTCTTCCCCTTTAACATTTCTATTTTGTTTTTGTCTTTAACGCTGTTAAATGTCGTACCATTTTTGGCCATTGTTTTATTTTATTCGAAGGTCACTGATGAATCTTTTGTAGACGAAACGTGCATCTTATGTTCAAATTTATGAACGTTCCACTTTAATTTATCCTGGTATTCTACTCTTCCTAGCATACCGTTTTTAAAAGAAATTACCCACGAACAAAAATTACAGGCCTAGTAGGATGGATGTACACTCGACTAATCTTGGTGAAATACGATGATGTAGCAAATGCGTCAGAGAAACTTGTTTTTCGTAATGTTCTTCTTTTTCTCTCTGGCAGTTGCTTGAAAACTTAAATGGATTCAATAATATAAAGCAAACTAAAGTTTGTACCTGTGGTCAACATGACTAGTAACCGTAGATATGTTAAATTCTGATAAGCTCTTTCTGCTATAGATGACATTTCAGAAAATACCAAAAAACTAACTATTTCTTTTTCTCGAATATTTATTAAAAACTTTTAAAAATCTAAAGTTCACCAATAACCAAAAAATGAAAGACTCTGTTAGATTCATATAACTTCGTAATATGACCTACTTTTTTTAAAGCTTTATCGATAACATGCAATGTATATTTTTAACAATAATTTTCTTAATCACAAGTACTCATTAAAATCCATATCTTAACACATGACATCTGTAAAATCTGTTTGTTCTTTCTGTGCTATAATCTGAATAATGCACAGCTAAGGTGTACATTAACTACCTCAGATTATACTGCACAGTTCAAATCTATTTTTACCTTAAGGGGCGTTTCCTGGATTCTGAACTGGGTGTAACATGTATCCGATAAAATCCAAAAATATTTACGATTGTAGCGAGACTTAAAACTTTACGTTGTCCAATTCAAGGTGAACAACCAATTAGCCCCGTACTCCCACCCCAAAATAAAACAAAATGCATAATTTTTACATGAAAAAGGTATTTTTACATGAAAAAGGTATTTTTACATGAAAAAAGGTATTTTTACATGAAAAAGGTATTTTTACATGAAAAAAGGTATTTTTACATGAAAAAGGTATTTTTACATGAAAAAAGGTATTTTTACATGAAAAAGGTATTTTTACATGAAAAAAAAAAACCAAACCGAATCAGCAATCTGACTTCAAGTTACAAAAGAGTTGATTAATTTTACAGTCACAGACATCGTAGTTTCAAAATAAGAAAACAAATTATGGATTGATTGTTGGTGTTTTAACGTCATTTTTAAGCGCCACATTTCGGCTATTTCTTGGTGCCCAGTTTTTATTGGTAGAGGAAGCCGGAGTGCCCGGAGAAAACCACACACCTTTGATAAAAAAAATTAACAGTCCTAATCAACTAATATTGGAGTAAAAGAAAAAACGCTCAGGCGGAGTTCGCCCTCAAACCCTAAATATTAAAAAAAAATAATAATAATTTAAAACGTACCAACCTCTAACTACATAAAGGCTCATTTCCCCTATCTTTACATGGGTCACAGAGGATACTCCCGCTTATATATTATATATAGCTATAAAAATGCATATTTGAAGAACGGTAGAAGTGACGCTACCCAAATTTGTACTTGATCTGAGTTTTGTGGTAATAAGTACTATGTATAAGTTTCATAAAATTTTATTGAGGAAAACATAAATAAGAGAACGGAAACGAAAAATTCAGAAAATTTGTCTATTGTAAAAGTAAAATCTCAAAAATACTTAACTCCGAGGAAAATTCAAAACGGAAAATCCCTATTCAAATGGTAAAATCAAATGATAAAACACATCAAACGAATGTACAACAACTGTCATTTTCCTGACTTGGTAAAGGTATTTTTAATTGTAGAAAATGTTGGATTAAATCTGGTTTTATAGCGCGAAACTTCTCATATGTATGACAGTCGCATCAAATTCCATTATATTTACAAAGATATGGGTACAGCAGTCACCACTGTGTCACAATCTCAAAAGTAACACCTCCGAAATTCAAACTTGATCTGTAATTTGTGGTAATAAGCATTGTGTTTAAGTTTAATAATATTTGGTTGAGGTTAACCTAAGTTAGAGCACGGTAACTTAAAAATTCAACAATATTTCAATTTATAAATGTGCACAACTCTAGAACTATCAAAATGACACCACCAAACTTCACACTTGGTCTGTATGTTGTGGTAATCAGCATTGTGTATTAGTTTCGTAGCATTTAATTAGTCATTTATAGTTGAGGCAATCTACAGGTAAGGAACAGATACGAACAATTTTGCATTTTTTTCCATTTGTAAAGGGGCATATCTCTAGAAAAGTTAAAATGACGCCACCAAAATTCAATCTTAATCTGTGTTTTGGGGTTATAAGCATTGTGTTTTGGGGTTATACTCGTTGTGTTTCATGTTCAACATTTGGTTGAGGGAAACTAATATTAGAGAACGGAAAAGGAAACCAATGTTTGGACAACGGACAAACAGACGTACAAGGGTAAAAATTAAAGCTCCCTTCTATGATTTATTTAAACTATGGCTAATTTACAAGTTAAATTTTGTCACCAGATCAGATTTATCTAAATAGTTTCAAATCTTCCTCCGCAACACATAGAGGACAAAAATCAAATGTATGAGCACTAATAAGCATTCAATGTAAATTGATTCTATTTAACAGCGTAATGTTTACTACTTTTTTTCCCAAAATTTCCCTGTACTATTTTCAACGGATAATAACTGGTTTTTTTTTCAAATTTGTAGCACAAGTCTCTATCAAACTACCAATGTTATATGGAAACCAAAGTCTCTGTGTCATCCTGAACTGGCAATAATTGGTAAGATGTATTATTATTATTTTACACTGCTCTAATTCTGAATGTATACCTCACTCTTCATCACAATCCCACTCTTCCCATGTGTCTTTTGGCGGATGAAGCTTTGACCACCATGATTGATCATCCTCTTCGTCGCTGTCATTTTCTATACATTTTTCTACACAAATGTCTCCTTTCTCGTTTGAAATCCTAGGAGAATCCAGACTTATAGACGTTCGTCTGTCGTATAAATAAACTTCTCCTTCCTCATTTGAAAATTCAGAAGAATCCAAATTCATAGAAGTTCGTCTATCGTTTAAATAAAGTTCTCCTTCCTCATTTGAAAATTCAGAAGAATCCAAATGTATAGACGTTCGTCTGTCGTATAAATAAAGGTCTCCTTCTTCATTTTCAGAAGAATCCAAATTTACAGAAATTCGTCTATGGTATAAATAAAGTTCTTCTTCCTCATTTGAAAATTCAGAAGAATCCAAGCCAACGCGAGAACATCTGTCATCATCGCAGTCTGTCAAAGAACTAACCCTCAAAACTTCATTTAAACCTATATTGTTTATAGCTGCCTCAATATATTTGCCAAGACAATTGTACTGAAATCTTGCTTTTGTGTGATCAAAATTTCCATTATCTCTTCTAATAATTTTATTTTTCCCTTTTGCTTTTTCCGTTTTATTTTCACATTGTATTTTATCCTTGAAAGAAGAATTGGAGTGAACAATTTCATTAATAAACAGTTGCAAATGTATAGGAAGGTTTCGCTTTGTGAATTGTCTTTGATTTTGATGCTTCACTTTTTCATCACCTCTAATGAAATTTTGAAACGCACGCTGCTCTTGTCTTTGTTTTTTAACATAATCTATTCTCCTAAACATTTTGTTTTTGACAAAAAACACAAAGCAGTCCTCGTCGGGCGTTTTTGATTTATATGGTTTTTTACCTTGAGTTTTATATCTACGCACATTTTACTTTTCTTTAAACGAATGTTCTCCTCTACCATTATATAACACTTTCCTTGTGTCTTTTTTTAACTGCGCAACGTCTTTGAAATCTTTTATTGATACACTAAAATCATATTGATATAAATACTTGATATTGATATGCAAACATCAATCATGCTTGAGTATTATACACTAAGTGTCTTAATACAAAAGGTACCGGTATTCTTGATTTATTATGCATGATATATTGAAAAACTATTTAAAGAAGATGTACAGTTTGATATGCAATAGCGCTTAAAGCTTAAATGGTATACCCCCATTGGCATTCATGACAGATTGAACACCAATATGCAGGGAGATAACTCCAAGAGATTTGCTGGCATACTCTTATTATGTTTACCTTTAGTAATATTAGGTGTTTAAAAATCTCATTTCAGTAACAAGACGACACGCAATTTAAAATAAAAACAAAGTTCAGTCAAATGTGTTCATGTAGTTCAAAAGACAACTTGAAATGAAAAAAAATATGCCCAATTTAAGTCTACCTATCACAGGACTTGTCTCCAAAAAAATCCGATATACTTAAATGTTATGTTTCGGGAACAAGTGTATGTGCTACCGATAATTGATGTCACCTTAAAAAGACAAATAAGGTTTTACTCACCCCATGGGAATTACCAAATCAAGTTTTGTAAATATATTCTTTATGGTTTATAAGTTTTTGTATGATAATTCCTGACCCTGTAGGATGACAATCATAATATTGTAATCAAGTTCCAACATGGTGGCACGTGGACTAAAAAGCAGATCAATATTACTGTAATGACCGCACAGAGACCTATATATTTTAAATTTTATGTCATTTTGACTCGGATGGAGAGTTGTCTAATTGTCAACCACTACACATATTCGTATTTGTATGCAAAACAAAATGTTTCTTCTGTTAAAATTTTTAGCATTAACAATTATATATCACAAACAGCTTGTTATTAAGGTATTTAATTTTTTTTATTTTAAGAATACACAGAGCTGTATCATGTGTATGTATAAAAAAAGAAAAAGAAATAAAAGGTACAAAACTACAATTTTTTTTTTTTTCTCAGAAAATGGTAAAAGTCAGATCTACACAACATTTTTGAATCCTTTTTATTATATTATTGAAAAAAGCGCATTATAAGCAATACATTATGACAATTTATATAGAAACTCTCAATTTAGCTCATTTGATTTTCATGAATTTTTGACAATATATTTACTTTGACCCTTTGACAAAAAAATGAAATATTTCGAAAACCTTGAATCACACACTTTCTCCGTAAAAATCCATTGGATATGTAGCAATTTGACAAACACTAATTATCATTGAGAAGCTTATTATTTCATCAACAATACAACGTGATTAAAATGTTTTACTGATTTTTACAGAGTTATCTCCCTGTAGTGTTGGGTACCACCTTAATAATTAAGTATTTTTTCCTACCTCAATCTCTTCAAGTTTATTGTTCAGCAAAAGTACAGCACGCTCAATTGCTTCTGTTGAACCTAATATATTAAATGTCACAACCTAAAATTAAATGATAAGAATTAAAATCATATATTGAATTAGTTTGAATAGCTCACTTGTTGACCTCCTTTCTTCCATATAGCCAATTTGGCCGATGTAGAAACATTTTTTTTTTAAACAAGTGGATAGAAAAGGGGAGGGGCAGAAACAAGAAACGCATAACACACTTCTAGAATTGCTCATATAACCGTTTCTTTTTTCACATCTTTTTTACGTCATACTAGTAATTTTTAAATTTTTAATCCGTGGTATCGTGGTAGCTAATTCGTCTCGAAAGCGGGACGTCCTTGGTTCGAACCCTGACAGTTTTTTTTTGTTATGCTGATATGTAATGTTGTAGATCATCAATTGCTGATCATTATTGATTGAAAAGATTTTCGTTTTTCTATAATGGTTTGCATAATACGAAAGCCAAGTGTAAAAATTATTATAAGGACCATAGCATAAATAAGAACTTTGATAATATCAGCAATATCAGTAATTTATCATTTTTGCTGTTCAAATTACAGTTGGAGGTGAGCATGCTATCCTTAAAGACCAATGAAACATCATTGTAATGACTTCCACACTTAAACTTTAGTAATAGCACACTATTTAATTTAATGATATGAATGTTATATTGTAATCTTACAGTAATTTGCTCTTGATTTTGTTTTTCAATTTTCCTCACTAAGGACTTAGCTATTACTTCTTTAATTACATTACCATGTTTTCCAATTACTTGACCTAAAATAAGATAAAATTAAGACAATTTGGGATTTTTTTGTTCTGAGAAAATTGTGTTTGCTTTATATTACCAGATATACAAAGCTCACAAAAGATTTGAATATAATTGAAGATGAAAAACATGTTTTTATTAGAATGCCCAGAATATGCAGATACCAGGTTGGTAAAACCAATTCTATTTCATTTCTATTGAAATCCCACAATGATGTTAGAGTAACAGAGTTCAATATTTGCTCTTAGACTTGTATAGAAAATGTATGCAAGGAGATGTTTTTTTAAACCTCAGAAAAGAGTTTATTAGCGGAGTAGCTGCTTAAATATTAGGGACAGAGACATATTCATACGGCTAATATTAATGTATAGATGGACTTGATGTTTAGTAAAGGCAACAATAGTATATTCAATAGACATAAATCACTTAAGGTGGCTAAGGAGTCGAAATTAAGATTGATAGAATTATTTTATAACTTGTCAAAATGAAGTATTTATCATGCTTTTTTCAAAAATATATCAAAAAGTATGGGTCACCGGACTTTTTTTCACGCTACAGGTTGTGCAAAATTGTCAGATTTTGAATAGATTATGTATGGAAAATCAAATTTTGTGTGATAAAAAGAAAACGTTTTATCAGAACTTTAAGATAAAATGTGAGAAGATTGCTCTTGTAACATGCTTTTAGATAAGAAAAAGGAAACATGGGTTCACCGAACTTGTTTTCTTGCTACATATCAAAATTCATAACACTTTCTATAATAAAATATCTTTTATATGGGTTATCTCCCCTTATTTGGCAAAATTGAAAAAAATCTAATCAAACTCAAACAAGGTGTTTTTGAGAAATTACAGCTGTAATTATGATTAAACACACAATTTTCTGTAGTTATGTCAAAAGTATTTTATATAAAAGAACTCTAAAACTGCCAAATTTCATCAAATATCTATACCAAAGTTATCTGCTTCTTCAAAATCCAAAATGACGGAAGACACCCGAGCCAAATTAAGCGAAACAAATCTGGGTCACAAACTAAAACAAAGGGAAAGCATCATTCACAAGAGAAAAAAAACCAACAGAACAACAGAAGCACTGAACTGCAACATAAACAATAGCAAACATACATAAAAAAATGAATATTTGATAACTACTGCCATACTACAGATTTGGTACAGGCCGTTTTAAGAAAAAAAAAGTGTTGGGTTGAACCTAGTTTTATGACTAGGAAAACCGCCCACTTATATCTCGCAATTTTAAAAAGTATGCAGCATATATATGTGACAGGAATATAGAACAAATAAATTCAAGAACACTGAAAGGACAGAGAAATACCTAAATAGATAAAATAACAGTACATTACAATCTTAGAATTTTCAAAATCTTTCATAGCATAGTGGACATTAAAACAACAATGACTACATATATGTTGGTCGTCGAGTGATATTTTGATAGTACGGAAAGTGTATACATTAAAATTTGGGCACTCAATTATAATGAAAGGTTTAAATACGATGTTGGCCATATTGCCCCCATTGATTATATAGGTTGCATACAAACAATTATAAACATTTGTTATTGGCCAGAAAACTGAAAATAAATAAATGGAGAATGCGGGTATAGACCATATTTATATGTCCCTGCTTGTAAATATGCATGAATCAACTTTCACCTACAGATGCAAGATTCATGTATTAAAATCTGTTCTGTGATTATAAGCATTGTGTATAGGTTTCATAACATTTGATTGATGCACACTTATGTCAGAGAACATGTTTTTTTTCTACACTTTACACAAGTATTCACCATTCCAAAACAAAAGACAAATTTAAAGAGTTGATATTGCTTTGTTTCATAAAAAATGGCCAACGTAGATACAAGTATCCTGTCTTAGGGAGGGATAAATCCTATTTTGTAAAGAATCACTCTAATTCAGACAAAGACTTCTCTAAAACTGACGTTATCAAGGTGTTTGACTTTTTGATTGACAACATATTCGTTACGTTTGGAGGGCATGTTTTTCAACAGACTGTCGGCATTCAAATGACAACAAATTGTGCCCCTCTTTCTTCTTGCCGACTTGTTCCTTAATTATTATGGGGCTTACTTCATACAGGAACATCATAGGAAGGAAATTATAATTTAACTTTAATTTCCTCTATATAGATGATGTTCTTTCACTAAATAATTCAAAATTTGGGGAATTTGTTGAACACATCTATTCAATCGAACAAGAGATAAAGGATACAAAAGATACAGATAAGTCTTCCTCATATCTTCATTTACATCTATAAATTGACAATGAGGGTCGGTTGAAAACAAATCTTTATGACAAAAGAGCGGATTTAAGCTTCCCAATTGTAAACTTTCCATTTCTATGTAGCAACATTCCATCAGCGCCTGCATACAGAGTATATATCTTCCAATTGATACGATATTCCCAGGCTTTTATTTTCTATCATGATCTTTGATAGAAGGTTGCTGCTCACAAAGAAACTATTAAACCAAGAGTTCCAAATGAAGTTGAAATTATGCCTGCGTAAATTTTCAGACGATATCACGAGTTGGTTGACCGTTATGGAATTACCGTTTCACAGATGATATCGGATATGTTCCTAATGTCGTAACTACAATCCCCTTCCCTTGTCACAAATGTGACCTACCGAATTAGACTATTTACCGGGTTTGTAATAACATGAGCAACTCGATGGGTGCAACATGTTGATCATGATCTGCTTACTATTCCGTATAAATGGTTATCATCCCCAGTTTTTGGTGGGGTTCGTGTTGCTTAGTATTTAGTTTTCTATGTTGTGTGTTGTGTACTATTATTTGTCTGTTTGTCTTTTTTTTAGCCATGGCATTATTTATTTTTGATCTACGAGTTTGACTGTTCCTCTGGTATCTTTCGCCCCTCTTGGCTAACCATTAAACCAGGTTGAACACACTATTTTTTTCTTAAAATGTCCTGTACAAAGTAAGGAATATGGCAGTTGTTATCAAATTGTTCGTTTCTATGTATGTTGGTATTTGTTTTTCTTGCATTTCATTTTTCCAGTTGTTCTTTTGATTTCCTCGTTTAGTTCTGTTTACCTCTTTTGATCTTTTTCCTTCATTTTTTCTATCAATATACGAATATTGAACACCGGTGTATTACTATTGCTTTTATTCATGACCTAGGACATCGGGATTAGACGCGTATAAATCAACAAAATTCGAATAGACTGTTACAAATTTGACATTTCATATTGATGACCAAACTTGCAGTTATAAAATCCCATTTTGAACAGTCACTTATCAATCATTACCTGCTAAATGTTTATGTACTGTGTATGCCTTTTGCTTAAATTCCAATACACATCTAGCTTCATTAACTGCTTTTTGTGACTAAAATAAAGACTAACAGCATTAAATTCCTTATCAGTTCGGGAATGTTTCCTAGAGGTATTTCAATAATGTGATCAATCATATATGACATACAATTCAATGAGAAAATGTGTTTAATGATCACTTCAGTGGTCACTATTTGTATATTTTAAAAAAAAGTGTTCACACTATAAATGACGTCTGTTTTGATTCATAGCAAAAAATGGTACATTGCGAAAATCTGTGATTATATATCGAAAAATGGCACCACTAAGTGACAGAAATACAACACAAACACATACAAGAACACCCAGCACAGAGAAACACGTAAACAAGCAACACAATAGTCGCTAGATCATGTAAACAGTAGAATAACAATAAACAGTTTCAATAAACGACAGCACAGGACATTACAAACAGTGACGAGTTGGTTTTACTTTAACAGAAATTGAATTCATTGCTATTGTTTATATGCTGAACCTAAACATGTATTTAGACTTTTGATATTGGGCCCAGTTTTAAGTTGGTTCAAAACGGAATTTAAAACTGAATTTTGTTTGATTTACCAAACATAGAATACAGTGGGTTCTGTGATAAACCAATCATATTCAAATATGTTAATGAGAAGATGCGGTATGATAGTCAATGGGACAACTTTGAAAAAGAGACCAAAATACACTGAAATTTACAACTAAAGGTCATCGTATGGGCTGCACCAATGAGCTGAACCCATATCGCTTAGTCAACAATAAAAGGCCCACAAAATGGCAAAATGCAAAACAATTCAAAAGGGAAAACTAACGGTTTATGTTATACACAAAATCATGTATATGAAGTTTTAAGCATTGATATCATATTGGTCAAAAGGGTCCAAATTTAATTTTTGTTGTTGATTTCATCAACTTGCGCACATAGAAGCATGAATAATGGGATGTAGCTAAGAGTGACCTTCTCAGACAGTTGTATACACCTAACAAGAATTATAGAATAGTTGACATATTGCTAAAAGTTTCTTAGAAGCAGACCATACAGGAAAATATCGACCGATAAAAATGGAACTAAGGTCAGATGAAACCCATTACCAGACAAACATGCACATTTAACAATAAAACCCAAACACAAAATAAAATTGGACTATATTGCTAAAATATCTTTAAAATTGATAAAACTTAAAAACTTTACTTTGACCAATAACAAATGAATAAGAACAGTGTAATATTGAATGTCATATGAATCCTGCAAGACAGAAAACTACAAATTTTTAACATTTCACACAACAAATATAGTTGATATGGTGTTAATGGTATCCGAAGAACAGGATATTAAATATTGTTCCAAAAAACAAGGTAAAGGTCAAGATAAATAGACCTTGTAATTATTATATTTACTCAATATAATTGTCCACTAGTAATAAACTTGTGAGAAAATGTAAAAAAAAATCAATCTATTCAAGCAATTACTTTAATACCATTTAGTACCTGAGATGCCATACACTACTCACCATCCCCTTTACTGGATTTGAATCCCTATGTCTCGTAGGTGATCCAATAAATTATGTTTATCTCTGATATTCCACAACATGATAAAAAAAAATGAGCCTTAATTAATAAGTCAAGTGTTACATGGCTCAAAACGTTTTGGATTATATGAAATAATGAAATACAAATCCAGTTCTTTACCTCACCAATTACTATGAATCTGTATCCATCTGGCTGTTTCTCATTACTTACAGACCAAACTCCTTTAATTTTTTTAGATTTTTTAATGTTAGCGCCATCCCTACCAATGGTCAGTCCCATCATCTTAAAAGGGATTATGAATGTTTCCTTATAAACAGGCTACAAAAAACATGAGATATATCTTATTGCAATTTAAAATGCATTCACTAAATACTTTAAAATTGCTTTATTCTTTGTTCTGTCTTACTTGAATCCACATTGTAAGACTTCAATCAAATCCTAATTGCATTCAATAATACTGTAACATTGTGTTATTCCTTGTTCTGCATTACTTTAATTTTCATCATAAGACTACCAATAAATCTTAATTAAAGATCAAAGTTATGATGCACATACATAACGGTCCAAGGTTATAAAAATGTTTTGTTCTTTGAAATAGGAATGTAGATTTGATCGTGCTTGCCATGTAATTTGCTGTATTATTGAACTTTCAAAGGCGCATAACTCCATTTGGCTTTTTTTTAAACTTTTTTTGGATACGAGCGTCACTGAGTCTTTTGTAGGCAAAAAGATCGTCTGGCGTAAATACAAAATTTAATCTTGGAATCTATGATGAGTTTATTCACCATAGTTGATCGACACTGATTTTCAAAATTGCTAAATTATAAACTGTTTATACCAATTTCATAACAATGTGAGACACTGTACACATGAGAGCACTGTTGCAATGCAATTTTCCATATAATTTATATTTCCAAGGGACATAACTTTTTGTAAAAAGGCACTAATTTTTAAACTTTTCCGAGAAATTACTAATACAAACTTTTGATATAAGTTGGTAAATATTTGGCGAGGACTATAGCCATTCCACTGACTGTGAAAAGTTGTATCAGTTTATGCTAACACATTACTGGAGATTGCTAACTGTAAAGCACAATTATAATAACGGGCACACACCCCCACAAAAAGCTTTGTAGGGGACAAATAGCAATTAGGTGTCTATTCGTCTGTCTGATTGGTCAGTTTTGTAAGACTATAGCAGCCAGTAAATCTCACATGTACAAAACCTATATATATTTAAGAAAGTTATATCCAAGGTATAAATCAGCTTTGTCTCAGACAGGTCCGATTCTGTTCCATTCAAAAACCTTTCAACTATTTTCTAGAGAGTTGTGTACATTAGATATATTTTAAATCATTACAAATTGCGTAGTAATAGCCATCTAACATGTACAAATCTCTGCACTAAATAAAATTTACTATAATGATGACAAGGTAACACATACTTTATCCAATATACCTAGAATGGATTTTTATTTCTAAAGATTTGTGTTAATAAGTTTTTAAAAAAACAAAGCCTACCGTGGTGTCCATCTTGGTAATTTTACTGTCGGATGGTTATCGCTGACTTCGCATATGATTACTTAAAAAACCCAACAAGGTTTAAGAATGTCAATAAAATCAATACGCTTTCAGTATTTGGTTTTTGTTTGATAAATAATCGATCGCATGTTATTCATATACTTTCAAAATAGGAAATTAAATGTTTTAATAATGAGGGGAACATTTTGATCGCTTTAAGTAACAATCTTATCTTTATACATACACATGTGTTTACAAAAAAAGAATATTGCATACGGTTATATTCATGAGGGTCTTGATTGGGACAGGTCTTTATTTGTGTTTTGAATAATACTGTAAATTCAGAAATCATTGCGTGGATTAATTATTGCGATTTTGTCATTTTAGACCAAAATGCGCGAGTTTTAATTATTGCGATGATAACCTAGTCGCATTTTTCGAAATAATAAAAACATCGCAATAATTTCTTAATTTACAAAAAACAATAATAATTTTCTGTGTGTTTAAAAAAAATACTTGTTTTTCTCCATTCTTTTAATATTTAAAGCACCCCAATATTTTCTTTTTCATTTGTTTGTCTTGTTCTTTTTCTTCTTTCTATGTTTGCCTATTACGTTCTCTACATTCGATATGAACACTTATCCATTCTTCAAAATTCACTACAATCTGACATACTACAATCACCAGCTGACCGAATTAAAGATTCGTTTTTCTATTTTCAAATGAAACTACCTGCAAACCAAAATAAGTATACCTTTCTGAAGCATAGTTGATCAGAATTATAATCTTGCCGATTTACATGTACATCTGCTTCTCTACATATGTAACATGGTATTTCCCATCTTAAATAACGATCCGTCCACATTTCAGAGTTATTATCTAATAAAACAGATCTATCAACAGTAGTAGTTACTAAATAAATGATGCAGACATAAATTGCATCATTTGAAATTGTGTTATATTCATTAACACCATTCTATATACAAACTAGGTATAAAGTTTTCAAAAGGTAATAATAAAGCCGTTACAGGTATAGTTAGACCTCGCATTATTACAATTATTATGACAAAAGGTTCAGAAGTTTTGTTTTACCAATACCAATATCAAAACAAAACCATGTTAATCTAGTAAATTATAAAATATGATATCTGCATAAATCTCAAAATAAGTAAAACTAACTTGATCAACTTAACTTAAAACCAACATCATGTCATTTTCTGTTTGGAACTAGCTTCTGTAAGTAGTCTCTTCGACACATTCCCCATTTCCATTCTCAATTTTATTTATTCTGCTAACCGCAGAAATTTTCAACAACATCATACACTAAACTTTTTTTTTTTTTTTAATTTTCATTTTTTATTGAAATCTGTACATTTGTTAGTAATGAAAACATCGAATACCGGTACCTTATCCCGGCCTCGTTAATGTTAGTAATAGATCATGCAAATATATATGTGTTAGTATTTGTTAGTTCATTTTACAGAAAAATATATCAGCTGTAGTTACAATTTAATATCTCATTTTTTATTTGCATTAAGAAATAACATATATAAAAGTTCAAAAATAAGGACCACAAATAAATGTATTCATCATATTACAATAATTGTTTAACAAACATACAGATATTCTAAGTTTTTATAGTTTTTTTAAGAATGGAAATTTTGAGGAAAAATAGGTTAAATAAAATTTAAAATAATAAAAAAAAAGAAAAAATTAACACAGAAAAAAAAAAGAAAATAAATATAAATATAATGTTCTGATGAATATTTTTGATGTAACTTTTTTGTTAGTTCACAAATTAACATTCTATCATGTTTTTCACATATGAATTATAATAGGACTTTAATTACAATCGAACAAATGAGTAAATTGAAACTCTCAAGCTTATTGTTTCTTACTGCTATACACTTCTCTAAATTATAAAGATCTTTTAGAACTTTCTTCACAGCATGAATTGATAAAACTTTCTGGAAATATCTTGTATTATAAATATATTGTTTAAGACACAGAAAAATCAGGTTTGAAATTTCACCCTTGTATACATGTGAGACATCACCAAACAAAAAATTCTTTTTGGTGAATGAAATACTTATACCATTAGATAAAAACCATATATCTATTTCTTCTAATAAATTCTGGACATTTTCACAATTCCATAGTACATGGTCTATAGTTTCTATTTCTTCCTTACAAAAATTACATAGCTGACTATTTATGACATTAATTTTACACAAAAATTTGTTTGTAGCTAATATTCTATGATTTACTCTAAACTGTAACCATTGTAATTTTGTGTTATTAGTAACTGCAAAAGGAAGTTTGAAAATTTCTCTCCATTCTAAGTCATTCAGTTCCAAAATTTCATTCCACATTTTTCCCCATTAGGAACCACTTTAGGTATTAACATCCAATATATATCTTTAGTTCCCTTTTTTCTTTTTAAAATGGTTTGAACAAAAGAGGGAATAAAAGGTTCTGTGAGCTTATTATCTCCCCTTGAATACAGCTTCTTAGTCTTATTTAATGCTGAAATGATACTATTATACATCATTATATTCCCAGAAATATCAAATTTGTCTTTTAATTCCCCATAGGAGAGAAACTTTCCACTATTACTAATCACATCATTTACAAAAACAATACCTTTATTATACCAACTTCTATAAAATACATGTTTGTTGTTGATATTTATATTCTTATTCATCCATAATGGACTAGCAAAAAAATATTTCCATGTATAATTTATATCTTTATCTACAAAATATTGCCATGCTTTAAATACATCAATTCAAAATTTGTTTTTGACATTTGAAATAGTATTTGTTGTGTAACTATTTCCTAGTTTGAACAATTTTTCTTTATCTATATTTGTAAATAAAATATTTAACCATTTACAGTTAGAACTAAACAATTTTCTTATCCATGTACATTTTAAAGCTATCATAAATAGATGAATATTTATCATCTTTAAACCACCATTCTTATAATCCATGTGTAACACTTCTTTTTTAACTCTATGAACTGGTGAGTTCCATAAAAAATAATAAATAGCATCATTAATTTTCTTAATCATCTCAGCATTTGGGTTTGGTAATGTTAAAAAGAGATGATTAAGTATTGGAAGAATAAGAGTTTTAACTACAGATATTTTACCAATAACTGTTAAGTTTATTTTAGACCATGTATTAATCAAATTTTTTATCTGAAGATACCTATCAGTATAATTTAAGTTTAAAATTTTATCAAGACATTTTTAAATGTCATGGTTACTGTGAGGAATAAAGGGCAATAACTTGTAAATGGCAAAAGTGAAAATATGACCTCTAATGCAAACGTAATGCAGTTTGAAAATCATTGGTTTAAACTGTTCATATTAGCACTGAAAGGACAACAATTGTAATGTTTCAATCAATCAAGGATACCTGCTATATTTATAGGTCTGGAGCACTGCATAACAACAATGATGGACCAGTTATCTGACATCAAAGTACTCTCAGGAAGTCAGACTACTGTAGGACTCAGAATTGGCAACAACATTGACACAATAACAGACATAAGAGAAAGTATGGGGACACTCATGGGACACGGAATACTAACTACCCTGATTCCAGGCCATGCTAATATATCCTGGAACGAGATAGCTGACCAGTTGGCGAAAAATGCTGCTAAGGTGGCCTCATCACAAAATGACATAGCAATGGTGGAAGTTAGAAGTGCAGTCAAGATGTCTACAAAACTGAATATGGCAAGTTAGATGGATAAACTAGGTTATAGAACTTGATATAAATAACCCCCGATTTTGTTTTATATTATTAAGGACAGGTTACAACAGGTTCAATAAATACAGGAACCGAATGGGTCAATTCCTCATGCCATATTGTAAATGCAGTGAAGAAAAATCAATATTGCTTAGTATAGAAGTACCAAAGATACCAGCAGGAAAGAGAGGACATGATAAGACATCTGGAAATACTGAACATTCCAACAGACATACGAACAATACTGCCTACACCAACAAGATAAACCTTTGAAAAAACAGCTCTAATTGAAGGGGAATATATTACTTTTGCCATGTGATTAGGGACTTTCCGATTGAATTTCCCTCGGAGTTCAGTATTTTTGTGATTTTACTTTTTTACTAGATCAGGGCGTTTTCAAGAACGATCCGTCGCCTAAATGAATACTCTAAGTACCGGCAAAACGTACCATGAGACCCAGTGTACAATAATAGTTAATATTTAGTACGGGGAGACAACTTGTGTTAATTTTTTTCTTAGGCTCAGGATCTAGTTCTGGACCCAATTTTGAAAGAAGTGATTTAACTACCATTCATTCAGCTGATAAAATAGTTATCCCATTCAGACCCTCCAGCCATATTGATGATCTTACACTGACACACCACATCCTCATGGGATAATGATAATAACTTTAAATTGTAACATCTACATAGTCATTGGTCCGTGGAAATGCAAAATACTTTATTAAAGAAAATATGCCATGGGCGAATTGTTGAGAGTTCAAGATGATCTTAACAATTGTAGACCATGTGTTTTAGTATATGTTTACTATTTTTTTTATTCAAGAACAGAAACGATGAACAATTATGTACGAGTTGTCGTGTTAGAAACATCTACAAGGGTTATTCAGTTGTATTATTAAAAAAGAAGTAGCTACATGTAGATGTCTGGCTGATCTGAACATTTTTTTATATTCGACGTTAATACTCATTAATGTTCAGCTGCTGATCAAATATGAATTCAATCAGTTCAGTAGTTTCACGCAAAAGTGTTACAAAAATTTCCATTCAACATATTGCCAAAGAACTTATTGGACATGTATCTGACAAATACACACATAACAACTCGTTTCCAAAATTGAAATTTAGAAAAACTGAGTATTTCTTCCCCTGATCTTTTTTTGCAAGTATTATGTCTTCAATGCTTTTCAAAATCGTATATTGTGTTTTTTTATTCAAGCGTCACTGATGAGTCTTTTGTGGACGAAAATGTTCAAAATTTAAAGCTTGGATTCTATGGTGAGCGAAGGCATTATGCAACTATACAATACACTTCAATGCATATGGCGTTTCATAATACTAAATATAATGAACGTTCCACTTTGATTTATCCTGGCATTTTATTCTTCCTAGCATACAGTTTTTTTTATACATCTGTTTAATTCACGAGATAGATAAATACAGGATGGATGTACAACAGACTTCAACTCGATGAAAAGAGAATAAGTAGCAAATGAGTCAACGAAAATTTCTTTGTATTGCTGTTCTGCTGTTGTTTTCTTTCCTGACTGGCAACTGCTAAAAAATTTAAATGGATTCGACAACTGAAGCAAACTCAAATCTGTACATTGGGTCAACAAAATTAGTATCCGTTATAATGTTGAATTCTCATAAACTGTTTCTGCTGAAGACTTCGTTCCAGAAAATACAAAAATTCAGACAGGTTTTTTTCCAAATATTTATTATAAACTTTAACATGTTTAATAAATCAAAATGTCACACATAACCCAAACAATGCAATACTCTGTAACATACAAATAACATCATAATATGAATTTGATTAATGAATGAAATGCATATTTATTTTTAACAATAACTTCCTTAATCACAGGTACTCAGCAAAACAAAATCCATATCATTACACTATCATTACAATAAAAAATACAATAAAATTTTGAAACTATAAATTATTTACATGGCAGGCTTTTGATTAATTGCATGGTTTAAAATCTTCATCTTCACATACAAAGGACGAACATCAAATATATGAACACCAATAAGCATTTTATGTTAGCTAATTTTATGAACAGTGCTATATATGCTCCTTTTTTTTCAAAGCCTAAGCACTATCCTCAACTGACGATAACTGGTTTTGAAGATTTGAAGTTCTAGTCTCTATTATACTTCCAACGTTTTATGCAACGGTTACATCGTGAACTGTTTATATTTAGTTAGTTAAAATACCAGATAAACAATCACTTCTTGCATTGGTTTAACTTATTTTAAAGTTATCTAATTCTGTACTTATACTAGACTCTTCATCCGAATCCAACTCTTCCCATGTGTCTTTTGTCTGTTGAGGCTTTAACCACCATGATTTTTCATCCTCGCTGTTGCTTTCCCTTTCTATGAATTTTTCTAAACAAATGTCTCCTTTCTCATTTGCATTTATAGGAGAATCCCAGCTAATACAACAATCGTTGTAATCTTCGCATTCTGATGAAGTACCAACCATTAAAGTTCTATTCCAACCTTCAGTTTTTATTGCTGCCTCAATATATTTACCACGAATTCTTTCATTTTTGCGTTTTGTTTTTCTATGATTAGTTTCAATCGGGTTTTTGTTAACTTTTGCTTTTTGTTTTTTCTGTTTAGGCGCTAGGAACTTTTGTTTATCCATTTTGTTCTTTTTTTTCTTATTTTTTCTGCATTTTTGTGGGGAAATTTCTCCTTTCTCATTTAAAAATTCAGGAGATTTCAATTCAATCCTAGTTCCTTTGTCTTCATCACAGTCTATCCAAGAAGCGACCTTCAATGTTTCATTCAAACCTTTATTTTTAATGGCTGCTTCAATATATTTACCAAGACAATTGTCATGAAATCTTGCTTTTGTGAGGTTAGTTGGTCCATGATCGGTTTCAATAACGTCACATTTTTCTTTTGCTTTTACCTTTTTCTTTAAAGAACACTTTTGTTGACATTTTAATTGTTTATTCTTTGTAAATGAAGGAACCGAGTAAACAATGTCACCAAAAGCAATAGCAAGTTCTCGCTTACTCAATTTCTTTGGATCTTGATGCTGAATTTTCACATTACACCTACTTAACTTTTGAAGAGCACACTTATTTTTGTTTTGTTTTTTAACATAATCTAATCTCCTCAACATCTTGTTTTTGACAAAAAACACAAAGCAATCCTCATCTGGAGTTTTTGAGCGAGATCCTTTTTTATCTTGTTTTTGACGTCTATCCTCATTGTACCTTTCTTTAAAACAATTTTCTTCTCCATCAGTAGATGAAAATTTCGTTTTGTCAGCTTTAAATTCATTACATCTTCGAATACTTATGTTGATACCCTAAAATATATTCAGGCAAATATTACCTTAGCTGTATTTGGCAACACTTTTAGGAATTTAGGATCTCAATGCTCTTCAAACTTCGTACTTTTTTAGGCTTTTTATTACTTTTTTGGATTCGAGCGTCACTGATGAGTCTTTTGTAGACGAAACGCGCGTCTGGCGTATATATATAAAATTAAGTCCTGGTATCTATGATGAGTTTATATACATATATATACTCAAATACAAGCTTCCTCAATAATGCTTTAAGTATCTTCATACAAAAGCTACTACTATTCTTGATGCATCACTATGCATGAAACACTGAAAAAGCTTTAAAAGAGGATTCTCAAAGCAAACTGTGAGCTTGTTTCAAGAATATACAGCTTAGAATATGTACAATGGTGCTAAAGTGGTGCTTGCCCACAGATGTTATACCAATATGGAGAGTGATAGATTAAAGAGATTTGCTGGCATACTCCTTTTATTATTAACTTTAGAATGTTTCGTTGGAATGTTTGACAGGAATATTGTGTGTAAAAAATCTATTTTTAGTAGCTATGATCCTGACTTCAGAACTAATGATTTCAAAATCAATAGGATCTTATTTTTACAATATGCTTTTACACATCCTTGAAATGGTTGTGATCAGATGTGTAAAGTTTTTTATTTAGCATCCATATAGGACAAATATGTGCATAATATGTGAAGACGTCATGTTATCATGCTTGCTGATATGATGATAATGGCTTGAAGTTTAATGTGTAATGGAATACTACATAAGTGCTAGTTCTAATGGTAGCAGTCTAGATGTATATATTTCACCTTATCCAGAAAAACATTATTCTGAGTGAAAACCTTCATATCTTTGCTATTCCAATTCAATGCACTGTGCTAAGCGATGAAGCATCAAATACCGTTGTTTTCAGTTTTATCAAGCCAGAAAATTGAACCACAACCTGCTCTCTAGACTTGAGCATGCTACATTAAGACCAATTAGACAAAAATGTAATAATTTCCACACTTAAATATATATGCCTAGTTGCACCTCTTAATACTATGCATATTTTAATATAATCTTACAGCATTTTCCTTTTCGTTATCTGTTGTTATGTTCTTCACTATGGATTTATCTTTCACTTCCATAATTTCATGTCCATGTTTTCCAATTACTCTACCTTGAATAAGATAAAATTAAATTGAGACTTTAATAATAACCCTATGAATTCAGTTGCACATAAATGATAACATGAGCGAGTGAACGTATTGATTAGTCTTTGCATAAAAATATTGGGTTAGTAAAGCTAAATATAGATTTTAAAAAAATCAAATTTGAATAGCCATTTCGATGCTCGATTAACAGATTTTATAACTCAGGTCTATAACATGTGTAGAAATTGTACGCAAGGAGATTTTTAAATCTCAGAAAAGATTTCTGATATACAATACTAGCATAGCATTATATTAAACTATGTGAGTGCTTAGTGAAAGAGACATATTCTAATGGCTACATCTAATAGATGAACTTGATGTCGAGTATAGGCCACAGTAGTATACTGCTGTTCAATCAATAGTCATAAATACATTCAGCGAAATAGATCTGGATTACAAATCAAAACCAAGGAAAACATATCAACTACAAGAGAAAAACAACGAAAAAGGGGAAACACTTAACTGCAACAAAAACAAACGCCAACATTCATAATATCAAACTATCTGATGACAACGTTGATACTCCTGACTTGGTAGAGGACAATTTAAGAAAAAAAAATGATGGGTTGAACAGGTTTAATGGTTAGTCAAACCTCCCGCTCATATCGCAATGAGGAACGTTATGCGCTAAAATAACAACGTTATGTGACAGGAATACAGAACAAATAAACGAAAAAACACTTAAAGAACAGGGAAATACATAAAAAGATAATGTTACAGTACATTACATGCATTACAACATAAGAACTTGCGAGATCTGTCATAGCCTATAGTGGACTTTCCGACAATGAACAATAAACACAAATCGGGTGATCTTGGAGTGAATTTTTGTTTGAGGCACACTATAAAACGGAAATAAAAAGTAATAAATGTTTATGCGTAAAAAGGGGCATAACTCATGAACAGTAAAAGTGGCACCACTCAATTTCGAACCCCAAAATTTTGTTTAAGTTCGTGCGCGACAAAGAGTCGGAAAAAAACACAATAATTGCCGGACCAATGTTTGGTATGGATATGAAAATACGGACTGTCATACAGAAAATATTCCTAATCATATACCTAACATAATCTTAATGTTCTTTCAAACCCACTTTGAAGGCTACGGCTAACCAAATCTTTAAAACGGAAAAATGAACAACTTAAAGGTATTCGGAAGCAATTATAGGTCAATTTGCTGAAAATGGCATACCAAACCTTGGTTTAGAAACACTCAAATATGGTATACATTACTGACAGTACTGGCATCTCTAAATTTGATTCATGCCAAATTAAAAAAATAAAATCCTGCTGGAAATGTTTATTTGAGTTATACCAATATAAAGAGATACATGTTAAGGCTATCATTAAAAGCACAATCTCTTGTTACAAGGACGAAGCAAATTGAGTCCAAATTTAAGACCGAATCATGACTTAGTGTTAAAATGTGTATATTTATTTTTTCAAAGACAGTAATCAATAAAATTTGCATGTATTGCCATACTAGCAGACCTTTTCCCATCAGAACTTAAAGAAAAACCTAATAGATAAAACCTTGGTGGTAAAATTTTCTTTAAAAGTGACACCACCCAATTACGAACCTAATCCTTTTTTGTGGTAATTAGCATTGTGTAACAAGTTATAAGTTTTTGTAACATTGGATTAAGCATAAACACAAGTTAGAGGACAGAAACAAAAGTTTTATCTTTTTTTATGTTCATAAAGGGGTATAACTCGTTTACAGTAAAAGTGACGCAACAAAAATTTCGGACTTGATCTGTTTTTGTGGTGATGAGCGTTGTGAATGAATTTTATAACATTTGGTTTTGGCACACAATTTTTGATATTTACGTGACGTACAGACGGACAGACGGACAAAGGTAACACTACGACAGGGCATAAAAAGGATAGAACCATAAACTTTCAATTGGACACATGACAACCACCATACTCAAAACTTCCTACAGTACTAAACATTTAGAATATGATTATCTGATTTCAAACTCAGGCTCAGATATCTACCATTTAAAATACCGGATTTGGTGTATCCAGTAAAAAATGTGTACTCCTAGATTTTTGGTAAAGATGTATTATCTAGGAAATCGGGGTAATATACCCCACAAAGAAATAGTTCTCAGGTCTGTTACAATCTCTTTCAACTACATATTTATAATTACATCAGATGTATGTTTCATTATAATACGTTATTCTGATTGGCTAACTAGCAATCTCGTGATATTCCTTAATCAATTGCATTACACAATGCAACTTTTCATTCATGATGACACGATGTGCCACAATAAAGTGCACAGGTAAGTGAAATAAAAACTTGATAAAAGGCGTGTTTTCATGATCCTATAGGTAAAAATGTAATTATAAGTATTGAATGATTTTTTTTGTAACTTTATAGGGTTGTAAAAGCGTTGACCGTGCGCACATTTTTAGTATGAAGCGCTTCCGCACTTCAGACAAAATCTAATTCGGTCAACGCTTTTACACCCCAATAAATTTACAAAAAAGAGCATTCAATTCTTAAATAAAAAAAAAAACTTTCAGCGTTAAAAGCACATTTTGAACAGTCTCTTATAAATCGTTACCTGCTAAGAATTGTGGTACTGTGTAAGCCTTTTGCTTAAATTCCAATAAACATCTAACTTCAGTCACTGCCATATATGACTAAAAAAGAAGAATAACAAATCATATTTGACAGACAATTTGGTGACAAAAAGTTTTAAAATTCACTTCAGTCGTCGACATATATATTGAGCACAAGTGTTCACACCGTAGACGACGTTTTTTTTTTTATTCATACCACAAATTAGTACATTGCAAAAATCAGTGATTATACAGTGTAATGTGTAATAGTTTTTCATACAAGTGCGAAACTATTATGATACGGTGATGTTGTCATCATTCTCATCTGAAGTGTGTATTTTATTTTTTTAATTTTGAGTGGTTTAAGAATTGGTTCACAAGTCTAAAGGGTCCAATAATAAACCTATGTAAAGGAAACAGTAGTGTAACGCTGTTCAAAAGTCATAAATTAGATTGAGATAGAAAAAAATCAGGGTTACAACTAAAACCACGGGAAACACATCAATTATAACAGGAAAACAACAGAACAACAGAAACGATAAAGTGTAACAAAACAAACGTCAATGCATCATAAATAGAAACGAACTGTTTGAACAACTACAATTTTGCTGACTCGGTACAAGTAATTTTAAGAAGAAAAAAATGGTGTGTTGAACATGGTTTTATGGCTAGCCAAACCTCTTATTTATATGGCAATGATACAAAAATATTGCTGAAATGACACCACTACGTTACAGAAACACAACACAAACAAACACAACACTCGGCACAGAAAACAAAACAATAGTTGCTACAACATGTAACCAATAGAATAACAACAAACATCTTCCTTTAACGACAGCAAATGACATCACACACAGTGACGTATAAGTTTTATTTTAACAGCAATTGAATTCATTGGATTTGTTTATATGCTGAATTTATACATGTATTTAGATTTTTGATATTAGACCCAGTTTTCAAGTTGGTGAAAATCGGGGTTTTAAACTAAATTGGTTTGATTTACAAAAAAAATTTTAAAAAAAATATGGGGTTCATTGATATGACAAAGCATTCCTAATATGAACAAGAATGTGTCCCAAGTACACGGATACCCAATCCGCACTATCATTTTCTATGTTCATTGCACCGTGAAAAGCTCTCATTTTGCATTAAAATTAGAAAGATCATATCATAGGAAACATGTGCACTAAGTTTCAAGTTGATTGGACTTCAACTTCATCAAAAACTACCTCGACCAAAAACTTTAACAAGAAGCGGGACAGACGGACGGACGAACGAACAAACGAACAGACCAGAAAACATAATGCCCATAAATGGGACATAAAAAAGAATCTACGGAATGATTGCCAATAAAACAACTTTGACCAAGAGACAAAATTACATAAAATTTACAACTAAAGGTCGTCGTATTGCCTTCAACAATGAACTAAACCCATATTGCATAATTAAAAATAAAATGCAAACAAATTCAAAAGAGATAACTAACAGTCTGTTTTATGTTAAAACCATGTAATTATTTTTTTTTGATTTTGAACATCGTTATAAAATTTGTCCAGAGGGTCCAAATCAATTCTTTGTTTGATTTCATCAAAACTTTTGTGAAAGAAAACTTCACTAGTGCACAAAGGGGCATGAAGATGGGGTGTATCTGATAATTAGTTAGACAGAGTGGTCATGTCAAACAGTTATATACATCTAACAATTATTCTATTATAGTTTACATATTGCTTTAAGTTTCTAAGAAACAAACTATATAATAAAACATTGACCATTGCAAATGGAATTAAGGTCAGGTGAACCATATAACCAGACAAACATGTACACCTATCAATCCAACCCAAACATAAAATGTAATTGAAATACAAATCCAGTCCGTTACCTCCCCAATAACTCTAAATCTGTATCCGTCTGGCTTTTTCTTAATTATAACAAACCGCACTCTTTTAATTTTTTTGGATCTTTAAAATGTTGGCGCCATCCCTACCAATGGCCAGTCCCATCAACTTAAAAGGTACCATGAATGTTTCTGAATAAACTGGCTTCAAAATATTATCAGATATCTCTTATTGAAAAATTGTATTATTCCTTGTTTTTCCTTCCTAGAATTTTCATCATCGTACTTAAATTAAATCTTAACTAAAGAACAGAGTTCCGAAATCCACCATGATGCACATTTTAACGGTCCAATGTCAATAACTGAAGGTTATAAAAATGTTTTCTTCTTTGAAAATCTTTACAAATATCTTACAGAAATGTAGGTTTGTGGGTACATGCAACGCAATTGTCCCTTCTATAAATATTTCAAAGGAGCATAACTCTTTCAGAAATACTTGACATTGATTTCCAAAATTGCTGAAACAAACTGCTGATATAATTTTCATAAAAATGTGACAAAAACTGTCACGTGTACACTATAACAGTGCAATTGTCCTTAAATTAACAATTTTAAGGGAAAATTCCATTGATTGTCAAATAAAGGCAACAACGTATCAAATATAAGAGAACTACGACACAACAGAGACACAACACCGAAATCTAGCACACACAGAAACGAACTATAATGTAACAATGGCAATTTTCCTGACTTGGTAAGGGCATTTTATGAAAAAAATGGTGGGTTGAACCTGGTTTTGTGGCATGCCAAACCTCCCACTTTAATGACAGTGTTAATTGTTGATCAGTTTATATAATCACATGACTGGAGATTGCTAACTGTGAAGCACGTTTTATAAAAACAGATGCATTGGTTTCCCACACAATGCTTTGTAGGGGTCTATTCTATTGCCTGTCCGCTCAGTCTTGTAAGCATTAAGTAGAATTTCAAATGTACAATAATTGCCAGATATTTAAAAACAAATTATATCCAAAGATCATATCAGCATTGTCTGAGACAATTTTTAGTCTGTTTAACTCAGTGCTATTCACGATTTTTTTTACGTCCATTATAATTATCAATCATATTTAATATTGCGTAGTAAAAGCCCTCTTACATGTACAAATTGTATGCATGATAAATAAAGTGTACATAATGTTGACAAAATTAAGACATATATTATTCTATTAATCTAGAATTGATACATTTTTTAAATGTACATTATACATGTATACAATCATACACAATAATATACAAATGTATATTAATACGTTTTTTTAAATTCACAGCCTACCTTGGTAGTCATTTTGATAACCACTGTAGGAAGGAAATTGTTAACTTAATGTATATTTATCAAAACCAGACAAGGTTTAAAATTGTCTTTAATCGAGGTGTTATCAGTATTTGTATCTTGTCTGATAAATGAATTGATGACATGTGAGCCAACAATCGTATCTATATATACTTGTACATACAGATTTGTTTACAGAAAAAGGGTTGAAAAAGTATAGTATTTTCATTATGGTCTGCTATAACATTGATTTATGCAATTTTTCGTTTTCTTTACATATTTGCATGTTTTTGTCTATTTTGTATGTTTTTTTAGCATCTCATTATGTGGGTTTTTTTTTATTGTCCTGTTTTCTTTCTCATTTTTGCTCATTAAAAGTGTGATCACCAATTGAGATAGCAACTCATGCAAATGTTGATTCTGCAGATCTTAATATTTTTTTATTTTTTATCTTCAGTTTTTCATGCAGCTTTTAGAACTAGTTTTGCTTTACTAGTTTTGAAGTGTGTTTGGCAGAAGTGTCAATACCAACAATAATGGCGAAGGTTGGCACTCTTCAATTCTACGTCCGCAACCACCTTTTTTACAAGGAATAAAGAAAACCATTACCAATGGATTGCAAACATGTCAGCGAAGGATAAATCCATGATTTCAAAGGAAACAGACAACACAGACACAAGGGATGCTAAATACTGTATGTAGTATGTATGCGACCAAAGACATGACAGTCAGTTACCTCATAAAGAAATGTTTACGTTTTGATAGACTGTACGTTTAAGTACATTGTATGAAGGATTTAGTTAGAACTTAAGTGTTTTAGGAAGTATTAATAAAATAATACTGTTTGACATGAGAACTTTATTAGAGAACGTTTTCCTTATTATTGTATATCAGGTTACTAGTTATGCTTAGTGCTAAAATTAGATGTATTTCATGTGCATGGCTTACTTTTCTTGATTTTGTTAATCTCGTATGTTTTACTTAGCGCTTAAGTTATATAACTTCTTGCTATACTTGACTGGAAATTATTTCTTTGATGAAAAAAAAGATATTATATTGCAGGTACAGTTTTATGTTGAAACTGGAGTATGCTTGGACTATTACGACATAATTTTAAAATACTCCGTTCAACATTTAACATTGATGACTTCATCAAAACATTTTAAACATTATTTTATCATACAGCTTTCAAACAACAGAAATAACAAATACTCAAAATTGTCTTCAAAACTTTATTAGAGACGTGCATCAGACACAGTAACACGTCCCTTATTTGCACCAGTCTTGTATTACAAATCCAGTTTCCGGTGCAAGTCAAAACATTGAGTGAAATAAAATAGTCATTTTTTTCTGTTTGATTAAAAAAAATATACTGATATGAATCATATATTTAGATTTTAAAAAATCTTTTTGGTGATAACTAACCAGGAAAGTGGAAGGATATCATGTTAACTTGAGGTGGTGCGGCCTAGTAATAACAGCAAGCAGAAAGTAGAAAAAATAGAGTTTACTTCAGGGTTACTTAAAATTGTATTCTTCGTGGCTACCCTCTCTTTTTTCTCTTGATTAGATAACATTTTTTTTTCTATTTAGCATTTTATAGATAAAAATTGTCAAAGATTACCTGTTTTGCATGTAAGCCTATTGATCAGTCAATTGCTAGACTGCAATATAAATTCATTTATTTCGTCAAAAGTCTCATTTCATACTTAGTCTGTTTTGTTATTATAGACGGCCCGAGTTGTCTTATTTGACGGTCTGCGTTGTCCTCATAGACGGTCCAAGTTGTCTTCATAGACGGATTTTGACAAATCAGTAGTCTTTCATGGGTGTAATGAACATTATATCGAACAGCAAACATGAGGTCTTGCATTATTTTTTTTTATTTTGGATACTTAATATAAGCTTCACAAACTTCCATATAACATGTATAAACAACAGTACATTACCAGCTCATCTGCGTGCTCTACATACATGACATAGTAATTGTCTTTTATATTCACAAACAGTATGTCCGCAGTGAAAGAAGGTCTTCCGAATACATTGTAACTGTCTACTTGTAAAAGGAATAAACCATTTGTAGATTATTTTTTTTGGAACATAAGAACTTCAGAATGATTTTCAATCTCTATCTTCCTATAAAATCAGTTATATCCATTTTTTGATTTTTGACTCTACATGTATATACCACCATCCCTGTATGTGAAAATGAAACATTTGTCTAACAAAAAAAACAATGCTGTTCAATGTTACAATGGTAGGCAACACTATACATGCATTTACTTTTCTACATTGGCTAGAGGTATAGGGGAGGGTTGAGATCTCATAAACATGTTTAACCCCGCTGCAGTTTTGCGCCTGTCCCAAGTCAGGAGCCTCTGGCCTTTGCTATTCTTGTATGATTTTTAATTTTAGTTTCTCGTGTATAATTCGGAGTTTAGTATGACGTCCATTATCACTGTACTAGTATACATATTGTTAGGGTCCAGCTGAAGGACACCTACGGGTGCGGGAATTCTCGCTACATTGAAGATCCATTGGTGGCCTTCGGCTGTTGTCTGCTCTATGGTCGGGTTGTTGTCGCTTTGACACATTCCCAATTTCCTTTCTCAATGTTATTGCTTTTGGATTTCGTACGGTTTATTTTGTTTATAGATAACTAAAAGGCAAACATGCAACACAGAAAAAAGGTTATCAGTACACTGGAGTTTCTTAGTGAACATTTATTTGTTGACTTTAGGAGCAGATCTAATCAACAAATTGTAGGTATTCCTATTGGAACGAACTGGTGATCTCTTTTAGCTTGCTGGCCTCATCAGATATATTCATGATGTTCTTGTCATTGACAATCAAAACTTTTTTACAAGGATTCTATTTATATATCCTTCATTACTAAAAAAAAAAAGAAACAACAGACACTGCTTCCTTTGCCTCACATTTAGATTTATACCTCGAATTTGAAATAAGCGTAAGGGCTCGTCACAGTAACGTTATTTATAATAAACGAGACGATTTTTAAGATTATAAAGTTTCCCATCTTAGCAGCAATATACCCTCACCTGCATATTGGATATACATTTCCTAACTCATAGTGGTATAGTTGTAGTGTTCCTTGGTGAACCCTAATTTTTTGAGATTTTTTCCTTTTTTTTTTCTTTTTTTTTCTAACACATTGCTGACAATATAATGAAATTATACGCGACTGTCATATAAGTGATAGGTTTCGCTATTTGTAAAACTATCTTAAATCAATCAACTTCTACATGTCATGAGGAAAAACCACGTCAGGAATATGTCCGTTGTTTTACATTCATTTAATGTGTTTAAGATTTTGATTTTGTCATTTTCTATGCTACTTTTCGTTTTCTCTTAGTTCGGTATCTTGAATTTGCTTTTCTTCTTATTGTTTCACTTAGCTTGTGTCATCATAACTAGTGTCAGCATTCGTCTGTTTAATTCGTAAATTGTTTTTGCTAGATATAACATTCCAGGATAAACACAAGTTCAGACAATAGTTATTTTCAAAGATTTATTAAAAACTTGTTTAACTAACCAAAATGTCACAAATTTACAAGAAATGTAACGTACATCATAATATAAACAACTTTTAAAGCTGCATTTGCTTCTAAATTTTAAATAATTTATATTTGTTTTCATTTTATTATCAATTGCGTAATCACTGGTTGGCACTATTGTATTACTAGATAAAAAAGGAGTAGGTCCGGTAAGGACCGATTTTGGCCTCAAATTTCAGGTTCATCTGACGAAAGATTTTGACCACTTTTTAAACACTTAAGTGTGTATTTTATTTGAATTAATTAGTTTATGTGAAAGATTTTAACAGATTTAGTCATTAAAAACGATCCGATTCAAGCTCAAATATGAAAAATCTACCTAATATGCCGAAAAATGTCACTTTTCAGATGGTTTTTGGTAAAAATGAAAGTGGCCGCACCCGTGTTCATCCTCAACCTTTATATATGTTATGTATTATCATTAAATACAACTTCATTTCAATATTAAGGATGAACACGAATGCGGCCACTTTCGTTTTACACGAAAACTGTCTAAAATTTAACTAAAATGCTAGAATTATGAGGATTACAGTAATTTAGCATGACTTAATGGTGCTAGTACCGGATATATGTGCGTTGTATTGTCAAAAACAGCCCACATTTATGTAGCAGAAGCATTCTACTGTCCAATAAATAACTAAAGGTTTACATTTTAACAATTTTGTAAAACTGCTATATTTTGGGGCCAAAAAGGGGTCTTACTGAACCTACTCCTTTAGTTAATATATAATAGTCCCAGTCACATAATATGTATCAAAATGCATTCATAAAAAACAATATAATTATAAAAAAAACTTATAAAGGAAAATATGTGTTGACATATTTAAATGCTTAAATTATAAAATATTCACAATATAAAAGTGTTCCCCTAAATCAAGTTTTAAAACTGGTTTTTATCTTCATTATCAACATATACAATATGTACAAGGAAAAAATCAAATAGATAATCAATAAATGACACATAATAAAGAAACATTATCGGACATATTTTTCCATAAAATAAATGTAAATTATTTTTTTTTATATTATTATAAGCATATTTTTTTTGAAACTATTTGTATTTTCAAGCTAAAATACCTCTGTACAACCATAAACAGGTGAGAACTGGTTTTCAAAAGATGAAGTTCCAGAAACTATTTTACCACCAATCGTCAACATTATATACGACCGATCTCTTTTTCATCATCAGATCAGACTATCAGATGGACAATTATATCTTGCGTTGGTCATATCCTTCTTAAACTGCTCTAATTCCGTACTAACACTTATTTTAAAGTTATCTAATTTTGTACTTATACTAGACTCTTAATCAGAATCCCACTCTTCCCATGAGTCTTTTGTCGGTTGAGGCTTCATCCACCATGATTGTTCATCATCTCTTTTGTTTTCAATTTCTTTGCATTTTAAGAAATAAATTTCTCCTTTTTTATTAAAAAACTCATGAGAATCCAAGATAATGCCAGTCCCTCTGTAATCATATTTACCATGACAAATGTCCTGAAATTTTGCTTTTGAAAAGTTTGTTTGTCCATGATCAATAATGTCTCTTTTTACTTTGGCTTTAACCTGTGTCTGTATATGCTCTAGGAGCTGTTGTTCTCTCCTTCTGTTGCTTTCATTTTCTGTACATTCGAAGCAAATTTCTCCTTTCTCATTTAAAAATTCAGGAGAGTCCAAGCTAATCCAAGTTCCACTGCCGACATCACAGTCTGTCCAAGAAGCAGCCGTCAATGCTCCATTCAAACCTTTATTTTTAATGGCTGCCTCAATATATTTACCAAGACAATTATCGTGAAATCTTGCCTTTGAGAGTTTTATTGGTCCATGTTCTGTTTCAATAATATAAATTTTCAAGTTTGTTTTTACTGTTTTCTTTTTAGAACATTTATGCTGATCTTCACATTGTTTATTCTCTGTGAATGAAGGAACCGAGTGCAATTGAAAGTCAATATCAAGTTCTCGTTTACTCAATTGTCTTTGACCTTGAGGCTGTATTTTAACATTACCTTTGCCGAGCTTAAGAAGAGCACGCTGCTTTTGTCTTTGTTTTTTAACATAATCTATTCTCCTAAAAATCTTGTTTTCGAGAAAAAACACAAAGCAATCCTCATCGGTAGTTTTTGATTTCGATGGTTTTTTACCTTGTGTTTGACTTCTACATGTTCTATGCATATTATACTTTCCTTTAAAAGAACTTCCTCCAAAATTATATATGAATTGCTTTTTGTCTGCATTAACTTCGTAACTTCTTTTAAACTTTTTGTAGATTAACTGAAATCACATAGATAAATATAGATTATTGCAAGCACCAATAATGCTTAAGTATTATATAAGTGTCGTCGTACAAAATGTACTAGTATCTTTGATGTTTTATGCATTATACATTGAAAAAGGATGCTCAGAGCAAACCATGACCATGTTTTAAGAATATACAGTGTATAATGCAATGGATGAATGATGCGGGATTAGTGTTTCCCAATACGACATTCATAACAGATGAACACCAGTAAAAAGGGACGATAACTCAAAGAAACTTGCTGACATTCTCTTTCTCATACCCTAAGCATGTGTGTGTGTGATATTTGAGCTTTTTTAAAGAATGTACAGTTTATTATGCAATGTTGGTTGATTAGTGTTTTCTCAATTAGGCTTCCAACAGATGGAACACCAACAAGAAGGCAGATAAATCGAAGAGACTTGCTGTCATACTCTTTTTCTGTTTACCTTTAGCATGTTTTTAAGTGTTATTTGAACTTGTTTGAAGAATGTACAGTTTATTATGCAATTGGGATTGAAAAGTGTTTCCCTATTAGGCGAACATGACACATGGAGCAGCAATATGAAGGAAGATAACTAAAAGAGACTTTCTGGCATACTCTTTTTTTGTTGTTTATCTTTAGCATTACATTGAAAATAGAAATGGGGAATGTGTCAACGAGATAACAACTCGACTATAGAGCATATAACGACTGAAGGCCACCAATGGGTCTTCAATGCACATGTTTACACTATTGTTTCAGATAAGGTTGAAGGTTGGTACATTGTACCTTTTTAAAAATGTTAAAACCCGCTGCATTTGTTTCCACCTGTCATAAGCCAGGAACATGATGTTCAGTAAATGTCGTTTGTTGATGTGGTCCAACAACAGTGGCATCGACCCAGTGGTGTAAATAGTTATCAAAAGTACCAGGATTATAATTTAGTACGCCAGACGCGCGTTTCGTCTTCATAAGACTCATCAGTGACGCTCATTTTGAAATATCTATAAAACCAAACAAGTACAAAGTTGAAGAGCATTGAGGATAAATATATTGGTAGACGGTATACACAAATTATATAGTCTAATAAAGCAACAATTTATGTTCGTTTGAATGAAGAGAATTTAGAAAATGAAGGTTGATATACAATTTTTGGAGTATTTGAATATAATCTAGAAATCAATTTTAAGCTTTAAATTCATAAAATACTGTTATTTGCAATGATAATGACCTTGTACATAGTAACCTAAAAATTAATAGGGAGAGGTGTCCATATATATGCATGAAAGGTAGAAATCATAGAAAAATTCCTTCCTGTATCAAGTCAGGCATATGGCAGTTGTTATTTATAAGTTCGCACTGTAGCCGTCCCGCTAGACAACACGACCACCAGGGCTTCATAAAAATGAAGCTTTTGGTGTCCTGGTGTTACCTTTTCACGTCAGTTTTTAATCTAGCGTCGTACTACAGTACATGATAAATAAGGCATGCCAATGTTATTCTTACAGATCAGCTAAATAATCTATAGTAAAGGATCCTACAAATTAATGTAAGATACAGTCACAGAAAATTGCTGCTAAATATTTGATTTTTCACATTTCGACATTAAAGTCATTAGTATTTTTCTGCATCTCCTTGGGCATCATAACACCAATGAATATTTAACGTCTACTAGTCCCCTTACCCTAAACATTTTGATTTGAAAATAAATAAATTCCTCATACCCCAATAGACCAAATGGTGAAATGACATAATCAGTAATAAAGAGGCACGTGCCCACAACAACGATTGTTTTTTTCTCTGAAAATGGTTAAAATCAGGTCTACGACGCTGTCAACGAACATTTCAAAATACTTTTTAATAGATGTTGAAAAAAAAAATAGAATATGAGCTATAAAATTGACAAGTAATTAAGAATTTAATTAAGACCACCTTAAACATGTCTTAATATAACTTAATTCTTTATTATTTCTATTCATACCTCAATCGAATCAAGTTTAATGTTCAGCATACGCTCAGCACGTTGGATTGCTTCTTGTGAACCTATTATATTAAATATAACAACCTAAAATTAAATGATCAAATTTAGATTCATATTGAATCAGTTCCATAGCCACTCATCTGTATGATTGTCTGATATACCTAAAGATTTGTCAACTCCTTTATAACAGCATTTCTTTTTTAAATCATGATAAAACAGCAATGAATCAGTTTTCAAATGTATCAAGGTTATAATTTAATACCATAGACGCTTTCGTCTACATAAGACTCATCAGTGACGCTCAGATCAAAATAGTGAGAAAGCCAAACGAGTACAAAGTTGATACGACCCTAGTTAAATTACCTCTAAAACATAAAATGTAAACATGGGTAAAATTCAATTTAAGTGTAATAACTCTTATACTGAAGGGACTGATGATTTTTAACATGTTTGCCTATTATTTTGAAAATCTTAACATTGCATTAAATATTTTCTTTTCTATTTCCGTTTTTTTTTTGCATAAAATTTAAGACATATATGTAAAATTTTCGATAAGGCTGATAACACGTATAAGGAGTTAATTGAAAATTCCAGCAATACCAATATTTTATCATTCCGACCGTGTAATACCTTTATGGATAGTCAAGGTCGCTACAAACATCACTTGTCGTCATATTATCAATTTTGGGTACAGTTTACAGATCAAAAATGCAGAATAAAATGTGAAAACCCATTATGGAATGAATGCTAATACCCTTATAAGTGTTTAACAGTTTTAATGTAAATTAGTAGTAGATAAATCTCATCATTCTTACAATTCTGCCCTGTCAGATATTCACCCTTTATATATCAGTGTTCAAAATGATATACAAAACTCACAGTTTACATGTACCTCTGTTCTATAATTAGCAATGTCAGCCATGTTGGTTGGCAGGCAAGATCTATGCAACTTCTATATACCGAAATAAGGATTGTTAAAAATTTTGACATTATAGCCAAGTCAGTACAAAAATGAAGATTTTCGTAAAACTTAAAGGCAGATAAAAGCAAAAAGGATCAGTCTAAAGGAAGATGTTTCATCTTATCCAGAAGCATTATTCTGAGTGAAAGCCAATAATCATCTGCTACTTCTTTTCATTGCAGTGTGCTCAGCATAGAAGCGTTCGGTTTCATCAGGCCAAGAAACTTAAACACAACCTCCTCTGTAAAGGTAAGCGTGACAACTTCAAAGTAATGACAGGGGCAAATTGTAATATCTTCCACACTTAAATACTATGAATGTTCTAATATAATCTTACAGCATTTTCCTTTTTATTTTGTATTTCAATTTCCTTTACTGAGGACTTCTTTATCACATCCCTAATTGCATGTCCACATTTTCCAATTACTCTACCTAAAATGATATGAAATTCAACATGTTAAAATTAAGACGTTTTGCAAATCAGCTGTAAATATTTAAAGTTTCTGGTCGTTTAAAATATTTGTTGTTCCTCATTTTTACTGGATTAACAAAACACAAGGGTTGGAACATTATATTTCATAACTCGTGTTACAACAGTTACATATATGTACAATCATGAAAGATTTTAAACATAAATTTACATTTTCAATAATTAAAGTGTTGAATTTGTTTCGCTTGATTTGATTTTTTTTTAAGTATTATGAGTCCACTCAAACTCATAGATACCAGGATTTAGATTTTATATTAACGCCATACGCGTGTTTCGTCAACAAAAGACTCATGAGTGACGCTCGAATCAAAAAATGTTTTAAAGGCCAAATAAAGTACGAAGTTCAGGAAAATATCGGGTTCGTAAACCATTTAAGCTTTTTACAAATTTAAATTTGAAATCCCATATCGATGTTAGATTAAAAGATTTCCATAACTGTTCTTAAACCTTTGTAGACTGTAAGCAAGGAGATCTTAAGATCTCTGAGGAAATAGTTCTGATAAGTTCAAAACAGCACCATAGCTACATGTAGCTTCCTTAAGTTAAAGGGACAAGTTCTGCCATAAATATTTATAAATGGACGTTTAGGGTTTGAGACATCATTTATCAATGTTTATAGGTAAAAACCTTAAGACAACAATTGCAACAAATCTGGAAGTCTCATTGACATTTAGTGGTCCTGCAAGTGTATGCATTAACATTTTGGCTATCAGTTTTGTTGAAGGGTTTTAATTAGATATCATCTTCGCTAGCCAAGGGTTACGATCCACTCCTCCACTCTCATCTAACTACCGTTAGATGGCTTAGCATTGTATTTACAAAATCTGCCAAGGGTAGAGAGGTGGGGAGTGGTTCGTAATCCTTGGCTAGCAATATTGATTATATGTAGGCCAATCTGCACAATGATTATACTGGTTGTAGGATTCATATAGATAAGTCGGTTTCGTGACTAGAAATATAATGTATACGTTTAATATTGTGTTGTCAACGGTTAACCGACCGAATACCGACTTTTTTCAATTTTGATAGATAAGATATAAATTTGTATTGAAATCATTACATAGTTATGTTTTCTTTGAACATTGTCGTCGTAGTCATTATTTTGACAGATCAATTGTCCAGTATATTGATTGCTTTTGTTAATCCGAATAGAATTAATTAGAACTTGTCTCTCAGCTCGGGGCAAGATCTTAAGGTAACATAATTAGTATACATGTTTTTTAATAGTAATTTTAAATCAGTAATACGATAAAAATTTTACGATTTACCTCCTTATTTCATTTTGTTCTTACATTATGTAGACCTACGCCTGAATGTACAATCTCCGTCGGGCAAGGCTTTGTTATACTTTTAACGAAAATGCGAAATGCAAACTCAAAAATTGTGAAATGCAAACCAATGTGAATGTAATCAATGTATACGTGATCGTACGATTAACAAGCTTTTTTTGCATCGTATTATAAAAACGTATATATATGACTTGGATTGAAGGTTTTCACATTGACACTAATACCACATCTTCTCATATCTATGTGTAGGGTACTATAGATAAGTCTTCAAACATCAACTAAAACTATCGGTTAAACGATTAATAGATTGATCGAACGATTATCCAAGTAACCGGTTAGGCAAAGGAGAACGATTGACAACACTAGTTTAATCACATTTGAAAACAGTTGTTATCAGGTACCAGGATTATAATTTAGTACGCCAGACGCACGTTTCGTCTACAAAAGACTCATCAGTGACGCTCATATCAAAGTATTTATAAAGCTACACAAAAGGATAAGAGCG
The DNA here is from genome assembly GCA_019925275.1 of Mytilus edulis. Lineage (NCBI taxonomy): Eukaryota > Metazoa > Mollusca > Bivalvia > Mytilida > Mytilidae > Mytilus > Mytilus edulis. The sequence goes on from CM034359.1 coordinate 33,601,309, forward strand.
GAAACCAGATCAAAATTCTGGATTTGGTGTTTCCAGTAAAGTTGTCTGCACTCCCAGTTCTTGGTAAAGTTTTATGATCTATAAAATCTAAATTGTACATGAAAATCGAAATAATAAACCAAAATTGGAAAAACAAGCCGGTCTGTCGCAATCTCTTTAACTCTCATATTGTGGACATAACATTTTTAGTATTAATAAATCTTTACCTGCAAAATGTTTTGGCACTGTGAAAGCCTTGTTCATGATTTTTCTAAATTGCAATAAACATCTCGCTTCGTTTACTGCCTTATTTGACTGAAAAAGACAAACGCCATAAGATACCACTTCAGTAATATTTCCTACAATTATCTTAATGAAATAATAAATCATATATAATTGCCATTTGGTTAGATAAAGTTTTAATTATAACTTCAGAGGTTGCCATAAATATTTATGGACAAGTGTTTACACCATAGTCGAATTTCAAAATTCAGTGAATCTATGAATATAGGGTCAATAGTGGTTTTTTTTTATTAAACCTCAAAGTTTTTTAACGAGATGTTATCGCTGATGTCTATGTCGCTATCAACAAAGTTTTTTTTTATTTTTAGTTTGAGTTTTTAAACTGTTCCACGTTATGGTTCAAAGATTAGAATGTACAAGAGAGAAACAAGATACCAGAGGGTATAAATCCAAAATAAACTGACAACGCCATGGCTAAAAATTAAAAACACAAACAGACAAACAATAGTACATATGACACAACATAGAAAACTAAAGAATAAGAAACAGGAACCCCACTAAATACTAGTGGTGATGTGTTTTACTGATCATGATTGTATTTTGTGTATTTTGTGTTAAGATAAAGGTTTTACTACAGGTATTACATACATTGAACATAATCAATGATCCATGAAAAAGGTCAAGGTCGGATGTAGTTTGGCAGCTAGTACATATAACGATCGTTACAAACATCCAATATAGCTGTTCTATTGTTTATTGTATATGGAAGTGAGGGAGCTTGTACACAATGAAGCATGAAAATGGGTGTAGGTCAGACAGCGAAACCTTGCCAGACACCGAAATAATTCTATAGTAGTGGAAATATTGCATAACGTGTCATTGATGAATGAAAAATGAAAAATGAAAAATAAAAAATGAAAATGGGATTTTGGTCAGATGAACTCTTTATCTAGACATACATGTACACATTACAATCAAGCCCGTACACAAAATGAAGTTGGCCTATTGTTCAAATTATTGTAAAAACGTACCAAATTTGACAATTTTAATTTGCACAGTGCAACACGTAATGCCTTGATGGTAAAATGTATCCTGCGAAACAGACTGAGCATCTTTTTTAACATTCCGTGCAACAAATACAGTTCATTTGTTGCTTATAGTATTTCAGAAATAGAACTATTACCATTCGCAAATGAAACAAGGTAGAGGTCAAAATATATAGATTTGGTAATTATTATGCACACTCCACTTGTAATATATGAGACATGTTAAAATAATAAATAGTTCTTTTAAGCAATTGATGTTATACTGTCAAATATCTTATCCCCCCCTTAAAAAAAGAAGAAAAATCACCCCATCCTCCCAGAATTTGCATCCCTATGTCTCACTGGTGACACAATACATTATGAATATGTCTGATATTTTTCAGCCATAAAAATACTTTACAAGTCAAATATTCCATGGTCCAACACATTTCGGATTATTGATCTTGAAATACAAATCCAGTTCTTTACCTCACCAATTACTATGAATCTGTATCCATCTTGCTGTTCTTCATAGCTAACTGACAACACTCCTTTAATTTCTCTGGATTTATCTAGTTTATATCTTTCTTTACCAATGGCATGTCCCATCATTTCAAAAGGGACCATAAATACTTCTGTATAGACAGGCTACAAAAAAATCATCAAATATTATCCCTTATTGCAACTAAGTACCCGCAATTTAATGTAAAATTGTGTTATTTCCTGTCTTCTTTGATTCACATCATAAGACTTCAATTAAATCGAGTTTCAAAGTCCACCATGATGCATATATTCTATATGTCGAAGGCCAATAAGTAAAGGTGATTATTTTGTCTTTGAACATTTTGAAATCTTTACAAATTTCTTATATGAGTGTAGGTCTGAATGTGCTTCAATGCAATTTTCCACTTATCAATGTTTTAAAGAAGTGTAAGTCTTTAACAAAATAATTGATCGACACCGATTACCAAAATTGCTGATGTAAATGGTTAATATATATAACAATAAAAAATGGCAAGAACTGCTTCACATGAAAGCACTGTAACAATGCAATTTTCCATATAATTAATCTAATCATATTGAAAATTGCATAGTCATAGCATTCTTACATGTACACATTTTATGAATAATAAATAAAGTGTACTGTAATGTTGACCAATTAAGACATACAATATGCACTACAATATATGTTTTCTAAAGATGTATGTTTATGAGTTTGTTAAAATTCAAAGCCTACCTTGGTATCCATTTTTGTAACTCTTCTGTCGCGGATAATTATTGACTTTACTTATGATTATTAAAACTACTTAAGGTTTAAAATCGTCAGTTAAATCAACATGTTATCACTATTTGTACTTTGTCTGATAAATGGATTGATCACGTGTGAGTCATTTATTTTCAAAAAATGAAATGTATGCTTTATATATATTAATTGGGTGGAACATATTGATCGCTATTTAACAATTGTATATATATATATATATATATATATATGCATACAGATTTCTTTACATGAATAGAGTTGAAAATACGGTTATTTTCATGAGGTTCGGGATGGGGAGAGGTTTTCATTTCAGTTTTCGATAACCTTTATTTAGGCAATTGTTTTTATCATTATTTTTTTTTTAATATTTGTTTTTTTTTTCTCTACTATTTATATTAAAACAAACCAATATGCTTTTTTTAATTCTATTTCTTTTTTATAATTACAAAGTATGATCAACAACAGAATAATGGCAACTCATGCAGATCAAATTGTTAGTTATATTATGTTTCTATGCAATGCAACTTTTAAAATTATGCTTTATTTATTTAATCTGTATTGCATGTGCTGATAATCTAGTTGAAGTCTTTTCTTGCTTCTACTTTGCCTTAATATATGAACATTTTTAGTTATGCAATATAGCTGTCTTACTTAGTATGTATAATGCGTATGTTTTATATGTCATATATGTCTTAATATTTTATGTTTTATTGTTGTTATTAATGTCGACAAATAGCTCTCAAGAGCTTATGTTTGTAATGTTACAAGTTACCCGACTTACCATGAAATGTTTTATTCTATTATTCTTTACCTTACAAACCAAATAAAATATACCACCCTGAAGCATACCTGATAAGAGATCTTATTTGTTCAATTTTCCTCTGCATCTTTATAATCCATTTTGAGGTTTTTAACCACGATGCAAAATCAATTGAGAGTACCCTCCTTATATCTATGATTCATGTTGTAGAACTGTTGATCAACAGTAATTATAGTAGATATACTATTTGGATCAATAATTGACCATAAATTGTGTATAAGAATATTCAATTGTTTAATATAAAATGTATGAACTGTGGCCTACTAGGATTGTCATTTCAGTGGATGCAATTCAAAATCCAAATGCTCACACCTTTGATTACAATTGTTTGTAAATAATGTTATACTGTATTGTATCAGTACTTTTAAAGGGAAAAGATTTAATAAATGCATTTTAAAAGAGTGTGGATATCAACTTTGATATCAATAATAAAAAATTGAAAACAACACGTTTAATAATTTCTTGCGTCCGAAGCGCTTTTTTGGATATACCTTCATCAGGAACGCTCAAAACCAACGTTTGAAATCCGAAGATTTATTAGCACCGAAACTTAATCTTGTACCAATTGAATTTTATTCAGTAACTTACACCATTCAAGCAAAAGATACTGATAAAATAATTTTCAACTGATTAAATTTGATATTAAAGTATTATAAGAAGAACTGCATACTCTATTGATCACCTACTGCGAAAAGAACAAGCAGGTTTTCACCCAAGGAGAGGTTGCCTAAATCCGACCAATTATTTGTCGACATATTCAAGAAGTGGTGTTAATGAGCAAGTTTTAAAGGTAATTGTTAGTATTAATGTATTGTTAAAATGTTAGTGCTAATAAAGCAATATTATCTTAAACAGTTATTTCGGTATTATCAATTTTGATTTAGGAAGGAGCTATAAACACGTGTATATCTGAAAAAATAAGATGTTAACCAATATTTTATTTATTTAAGGGGAAATAAGGCAAGAATAATATGCGAAGGTTGACAGTAGAACAACAAAATATGCTGTATCAAGTTTCTGCAAGTCATAAAAACAGTATTTAGTTTCATGATATATCTCAATTCTGAACCATTTCAAAATCCACATTTATCACATAGATCCAGAATTGCTGAATCAAAAATTATAGTTGGACCCTACTCGACTATACTGTGTCTTCAGTTGAGATACTAGTAACTATTACGTGTTATAGCAGACATATATTATTATGTTTTATATTTCTCTGGTTTATAAGGTGGTAGCTAGTCATTTCGTACTTTGATGATTTCGTTAACTCATAGACTAAAAGAGGAACGAAAGATACCAGAGGGACAGTCAAACTCGATAAATCGAAAATAAACTGACAACGCCATGGCTAAAAATGAAAAAGACAAACAGACAAACAATAGTACACATGACACAATATAGAAAACTAAAGAATAAGCAACACGAACCCCACCAAAAAGTAGGGGTGATATCAGGTGCTCCGGAAGAGTTAGCATATCCTGTTCCACATGTTGCACCCGTCGTGTTGCTCATGTTATAACAAATCCGGTAAATAGTCTAATTCGGTAGGTCACATTCATGAAAGGGAAGGGATTGTAGTTACGACGTAAGGAACATATCTAAACCTATCTTTACTTTTCATTTCTTGCTTGTGTTTATTTTTTACATCATGACCCAACATTGATATTGAAGACTTTGTAAAACAAAAATGCATAAATAAAGAAAGTAAAGACCCGTCATACTGTCCCCAATATATGTGTTTAATAGGTTCAAATGCAATGATATTTAATGCATAGTGGTCCATTTAACAATCTTTACAAACTTGACATATATTTGTACATAGAAAAATCATCATTCGAGACGTATAATACAAAGGTATTATATGTCCTTGATAGCATAAATAGGTAAAATATGTTATATAACGTATGATTAAAATTTAAAAGAAATATATGAAAATTAAAAGCTTTTAGTAGTAGGGAATTTCTAAAGATTATAATTGGTTTTATCCGGAACTATTATTATACTATTATTCTCAATATATATTTCACAGGTTTACTGAAGCAGCAGATTGACGCTAAGATAGTTTACTACACTACATGTTTGTATGCAGGGTTTAAATTGTCCTAAACTTATTTTTCAACTTCAAAAATGAGATTTTAATTAACGTGTTACGTTAATAGAGTTATTGTCTGGTTACAATACAATACAGCTTCGTAACTTTAAGGAGCTATACAGAAGTTTATATTTGAAAAAAAAGAAGATGTTTAACCAATATTTTATCTTTTTATGGGGAAATAATGCATGAATTATACAATGTTTCTGGAAGTCATAAACACAATACTTATAATAAGTAATTAGTTTCATGCAATATCTCAAGCTTAGAATTCTTAAATATTTTAAAATCCGGATTGATCACTTAGTCCAAAATTGTTGCATAAAAAATTAAAGTTGGGTCCTTTACTTTAAAAAGTCTTTGATCAACTATACTGCTTATTCATCTGAGATAACTGTAACGTTCTATAGCAGAAATATGATATAATGTTTTATATGACTCTGATTTATAATGTAGTAGCTAGTCATTTCGTACTTTAACAATTGCGTTACCTCCAATACAAAACCTGTGTTTTCTATATCATTTCATGTTTGTGTAAATTTTTGAAAGTTTGTCCCAACATCGGTATTGGAGATTTTTTAATGATCCTATATACTTTCCCAATAAAAGTATTGAAAAGATTTGAATGCATTAATATTCATTTAACAAATTATAAAAACTGAAAATATACTTATCTTTTGTAAATGAATTTCAATGTTATACATATGTTGAGATGATTTTAATTCAATACACAAATTATAAAAAAAGTATTATTATTTTTTAAACGATACATCTAAATCATCATCCGAGACATATAATACAAATATGTTCTATATCCCTGATAGCATGAATAGGTAGCATATGTAAAAACATATTGTGAGATGATTAAACAGAAAAAAATAAGAACAGCAATAGATTCCAGTAGTTGTAAATTTCTAAAGATTGTAATTGGTTTTCTCTAATATGTACATTAAAACTTTAATAGTTTATAACACTACACTTTTGTTTGCAGGGTTTAAATTTTCCTGAACTAATTTTTTCAACTGTAAGGGAACGAGGTTAATTAACTTTTTAGGTAAATAGATTTATTGTCTAGTAAAAACACAAACAAACTTAGGAAAACATGTACATTGTTTTTATAGATTAATAAAAAAAAATGTAGTTTCTTGTAAAGATAAAATTTGTGACGTCACCTGTTGTAATTGAAACATGATTTTTCATATTGTTTGTCATTTATTTGAATACACTGATGAGTCATATGGCTCAAAGTTGATAAAGTAATCTAAATATGAAAACTTAAAATAAACCAACAAAGGAAAACTTAGCAGCTACTGTTTTTATAGTTTAAACTTAACATTTGTTTTTTATCCAGGAAATGCAGTGAAATGGACACAAGCTCATATTTAGTCAAGAAGAAAGTCATAAATAAAAATGTCTGCATAAAAAAATTGTACCTATGTGAATCATTCAAAAAACTTGCTATGGCGTTTTCGATTCGAAAAATAGGAGACGAAATTGTATGCATATATATATTTAATGAGATATGAAATGAAACCGCATATATATTTTTCATTACGAAAAAATAAGTCTAGGTTGAGTTTACTGAATTCATGTTTTTAATTTAATTATATTTCAAATGTAGATTCGGGTTTCCAAATCGTCAAAGGGGTTCTACATTTGGAATAGAATCTCTCTTAATTCAATTAACAAACTTACTTATTACACATGGTCATCACATGTCGTTGAGAGATTAATTATAAATACCGACTTCCTCGATTTGAAAAAGATACAAAGATTTGAGCAACTCGGTGTTCGCATTCAACACTATAAATACAGAGAATTTGTTAATGGAGTATTTGCTGGCAAACAACATGCCAGACACTTTCCAGAAGTTGCAAAGCCTAAAGCCTTTAGTGACAAACTCCAAGAGGTCATATTCTATGTCAACATTACTTAGTTGCCTGCATAGAGTGTGCATACCGCCAACGACATGACAGTTAGTCGCCTCCTGAAAAAGTGTGCATGCATGGACCGTCCGTTTAACTTACCTTTACCTACAATTGTTTACTTTTAAAAATTGATACTTTGTCTCATTGGCACTCATACCACATCTTCTTATATCTATTTAGTACATTATATGATGAACTTAGTAAGAACCTTAGTGCTTTATGAACTATTAAATGAATTGAACTGTTTGATTAAGGAACTTTATAAGAGAACGTTTTCCATATTAGATTATATCATATCATATTTATTATTTTATACTAAGTGCTCAAATAATATGCATCTGATGTGAATGACTTATAACTTGATTTATTCCAAATGACTGGGCGGGGTTTAACGGGTTCGCCTATTCAAGACCAGTTCATATGTAACACTCAGAAACGTGTCCTTCCCCCCAAACATGTCTAGTTGAAAACTGCGCCAAAGCGTGTCATTTGTATAAACGCCCAAACGTGTCCATTTCTCAACTAACCCCCAAACGTGTCCAATCCCCAAAACGTGTCCATATCAAGCGTTATTTGGTTATTGCTATTTCATTAACGTATACTAATTTTACCATTTCATTAAAAATATACATAAGCACGTTAGTACTTTTTCAAAACGGAAGAATTAAACTGGCTTAAAGTGGGGGCGTCATTTCGGCTATTTCGTTTGTAAATTGTAAGCAAACATGTTGAGTTAAACAGTACAATTAACGGGTCAAAGTGTCCCTTTCTCTGCGCGTTAAAACTTTAATGTTCTCTCTAATTATGCATGAAATACTGACAACTGGACAATTCGCAATCAACAGTCTAAAGTTAATTTATTCAGTAGAACTGAAAAAAACATTAAAACTTGTATGTTTTCTCTAATTTGCATGAAATACTTGCAACTGGACAACATGCAACCAGCAGTCTATATATATATAGTTTATCTTAACAAAAGAACAGTAAAAACATTAAAACATGTATGTTAAAATGTAAAAAACAAAAACAAAAAAAAACAGGTAGCCTAATGTTCTCTCTAAATAGAACTGCAAAAACATTAAAACTTGTATGTTCTCTCTAAATATTCATGACATACTTGCAACTGGACAATACGCGATCATCAGTTTAAATAGATATAGGAAGATGTGGTGTGAGTGCCAATGAGACAACTCTCCATCCAAATAACAATTTAAAAATTAAACCATTATAGGTTAAAGTACGGCCTTCAACACGGAGCCTTGGCTCACACCGAACAACAAGCTATAAAGGGCCCCAAAATTACTAGTGTAAAACCATTCAAACGGGAAAAACCAACGGTCTAATCTATATAAAGTTAATGTGTACAGTACAACAGTAAAAACATTAAAACTTGCAAAACTATTGTGCGCTCTAAATATGCATAAAGTACTTGCAACTGGACAATACGTAATCAACATTCTAAAGTTTATTTATACACTACAAAATAAATTTGCATTTAAAACCGGCGTTGATCACATAACAGTAATATTCATAAAAAAAAAAGAATCTATAAAACTTATGCATGAAATATTTGGCATTTGACGTTATGTTTCTTATCGTGTGTCTTTAGTGATGGTGGAAACCTAAAATTGATTAAAAACCAGGATAACAAGTTTATAATTTGATGGGCTTTTGAAATACACACAAACTATTGACAAAAGTAAAAAAAAATACTGTTAAAACCCCGTCATGCAATATTCGGATAAATATAAAAGCATCATCGGAGTTTATAAGTACAAAATAATTATCATAGTTAACGATTAATTCAACTCCAGAACTATGTGTATGTTAGCTCTAAACGAATATGAAATACTTGCAACTGGACAATAAACAACTGCAGTCAAAGTTACTTAATAATAACAGATTAATTTTGCAATTATTATAATCATTAAAAACCTACATCGAACTAACTTAATCTGATAAATGACATCTTCATCACGTGTGTCTCCCATCATAGAATTGCCGTAAACGTTATCAGCGATTTTATTTAAGAGATACATGTAAAAGCGCTAAAAGACGAATAACGTTTTGGCGTTAAATGTTGGACACGATTTGGCGAATAACAATAATCGGACACGTTTGGGGGTTATGAAATCGGACACGTTTGGGAAATATTGTACATTTCGGACACGTTTAGGGAGAAAAGACACGTTTGGGAGAATCGGACACGTTTGAGGGGAAGGACACGTTTGGGAGTGTTATAGGCAGATATGTCATCAATGAAATGTCGAGTTATTCTTCCCATAACATACCCTCAGTTTATTTATATATCCGTTTAGTTACAATGATACATTTTGTAGGTGATTAGAAATCAATTAAAATTATAACGGCCATCATCTTTTTCACATTCATCTTCGAATAGACTGTCCTTATGCAAATTAAAACGTAATCAGTTGAAATAGCATTGGTAACACTTGTCTTGATTTTGTATACCTCTTATGTCTAACTAGAGCTTGAATTATATAGTTGGGTTTTTTTTAGAAATCATTTATTTCGTGAAAAGTCTTATTTTATACTTAGTCTGAGTTGTTATAATTGACGGTCACAGTTGTCTTATTGATGTTCCAAGTAGTTTTGTTGACGATCCGAGATGTCCTTAAAGGCAGTCTGAGTTGTCATCATAGCCATTGTGACAAGGATGAGATTTTGGCAAATCATAAGTCCTTCATGGGTTAAATGAATATTCAATGACACAGCAAATCTGAGAACCTGCATTGTTTGTTTTTGATACTTAAGCTTTTGCAAATTTTCAACCACACATCGGTTCGGTACCAGCTTAAATGCATGTTCCACAAAGTTATTGTCTATTAGATTGCCAAAATATTGTCCATTGGATTGACAAAAATTATGTTCGTAGTGAAAAAGGTCTTCAGAATCCCATCCGAAGTAGTGAAATAAGCCATATGTGGATTTCAAAAAAGATATAAAGAACTTCTGGGTAATTTCAAATCTGGATCTTTCTCATAAATCAATTCTATCCAAACCTTTGATTTTTCAACTCTTTATACCACCATTCTCTATGTGAAATTGAAAAATCGTCTTACAGAAATAATCATCAATATATTATATACAACTGTCATGTAAGTCAGATGTTTCGCTAGCTGTAAAACTATCTTTAATTCATCATCTTCTACATGAAGAAATGCCTGTTCCAAGTCAGGAATATGTCAGTTGTTTTCCATTCTTGAATTTTCCCGTAGTTTGGAATTTTATTTAATTTGCTTTTCTACTTGTTATAACTTAACTATTGTAAACATAACTGGTATCAGTATTCATGTGTTTAATTCTAAAACTGTTTATCCTAAATACAAAAGAGGGACGAAAGATACCAAAGGGACAGTCAAACTCATAAATCTAAAACAAATTGACAACGCCATGGCTTAAAATGAAAAGGACAAACAAACAACAGCACACACGACACAACATAAAAAACTATAGAAAAAACAACACAAACATACCAGGATATACAAAAAATGCAGACAATAGTCATTTCTAAATATTTAGTAGAAACTTTAACATGTAAAACAAACTAAAATGACACAAATTCCCAAGAAATGAAACACCCAGTATGTACATCATAATATAGACAGTTTCCTAAGCTTAAGGTGGTACCTAACACTACAGGGAGATAACTCTGTAAAAATTTTTGTATTTTTGTTAAAGGATCAAAGTAAATACTGTGTCAAAATTTTATGAAAATTAAACGAGCCAAATTAATTTTAGTGAAAGTGTTGGGTACCACCTTAATTTGCTTCTACATTAAATATAATTTCTATTTTTTCATCAATTAAACAACAATTGCTTAATTACAGACAGGTAGTATTATACTGCTAAGTAATAGATTAGTGAGCATACTATTTCCAGTCACACATTTTCATCAAAATGCATTAATAAAAACATATAATAACACAAAACAGTATAGTAAAAACATCGAATGTATGTTTTGTTTTTTCATGCTTAAAGGCTTTAATTATAAATTATATCCCAGTAAAACAGTTTGTCCCAAAGATACATTTTTTAAAACTTGTTTAAATCTTCATCTAAAATATATACATGGCAAAAATCAAATACATAAGCAATAAATGGCATATACTAAACAAACAGTATATGAATTATTTTTCCTTTATGTAAACTATCTTTATTTTAAATTATTATAAGCAATCTTTTTATGTATGAAATCATTTGTATTTTCGAAATTATACTGTACAATCATCAACAGATTAGAACTGATTGTCAAAAGCTGAAGTACTCGAATCTACTTTACCACCAACCACCAACCGATGTCTCTATTTCACCATGAACTGCCAATAATTGGTTTGTTAAACCATTGCCTAAACAATTACTTGTTCTGGTTCATTCATTTTAACCTGCTCTAACTCTGTACTGATACTAGGCTCTTCATCAGAATCCCACATTTCCCATGATTCTTTTGTATTGTGAGACTCGAAGGACGGTTCGTGATCTCTTCTGTTCATCTCGTTTCCATTATACCTTTCAAAACTAATTTCATCTTTCTTATTTGAAAGTTTAGGTGAATCCAAGCTTATGCAAGGTCCTTTGTCATCGTCACTGGCTGGCAGAGTAGCATTGATACCTTGTTTAGCTGCCTCAATGTATTTACCTAGACAATTGACCTGCATTTTTGCATTTGTCAGTTGTGTTTGTCCGTGATATGTTTCAACAAATTTATTTTTCACATTTTCTTTTCTTTTTTTCTTTTTGGAGCAACTTTTTTTAACTTTGCATTGTGTATACAAAGCAAATGAATGATCAGATTGAACAGCGCTATCAACAATCTGCATTCGTAAATCGGTATATGTAGGTTGCCTTGACCTGATATCAGATCGTGCGCATAACAGATTCTGCCCTTCATGACTTCTTGGCGTTTGCTTCTCTATAAACGTACTTTCGCTATCTTCCTTGACTCTGGTTTTATCTTTTCTGACCAAGTCTATTTCATTCTCTACTGTACTGTTGGCACCCGTCTCTGCAGTACTACATTTATCCATCTTTTCAGTTCTGGACCCAGCATTCTCTTCTGTATTATATTCATCTTTCTCTTCAGTTTTAAATCCGTCCTTCACTTCTGTTCTATATTCATCAATCTCTTCAGTCATATATCCGTCCTTCACTGCTGTTCTATATCCGTCACTCTCTTCAGTCATATATCCTTCCTTCTCCACTGTATTATATCTTTCATTCTCTAATGTACTATATACTTCGTTCTCTACTGTACTATATTCATCCTTCTCTCCAGCTCTATATACGTCATTCTCTACTGTACGTATACTATATTCATCACTCTCATCAGTTCTATATCCATCATTCTCTTCTGAACTATATCCATCCTTCTCTGCAGTTTTATATCTATCCGTTTCCTTTCTACTATATTCGTCCTTCCTTTTAAAATTGATACCCTAGAAGGACATAAATTTTAATTACGATTGCAAACTTGACATGCCTTCATCTATCTCAATTACAAAGTCGATTATTGATGTATAATTCATTGAAAAGAGCCAGGATTTAGACAAGATGCTCAGAGTTTGTAGATCAACGCTATCTAATTTGGACTACTTATAAGCTGTGACCTTGTAATTGACCTACAAGTTGAAAAAGTTCTTTCTGTTCATACTAAAAATATTCATCTACATAAGTTTCATTTCGATCCACCAAAGAAAATTCAAACAGTCATCAAGGGACCAAAGTTTAGTACTTGTTATCTTGAACTATAATCTATTATCCCAAAATAATTAATCTTGGTCTCTGTCTTTAAATGTTCCATTGATAAACATGTTAAGGTGTAAAGAATATGACGTAATGTTATTTACATATATAAACAAATATTTAACATGTTTAACTATCATGCTTACCTTAGTTTTATCCAGTTTGTATTTCAACAAACATTTAGCATAATCTATGGCTTCTGGTGGACCAATTATTGTCAAAATTACATCCTAAAATTACAATTTTGATATATTGGAAAAACACTAATTATCAGCATTTTTCAGATTCTTAATATTAGTATGACATGATTTCATTAAAACCAATGTATTTTCTTACTTAAATTGCAATACCCTTTCTTTTAAATTTCCCTTGATGAAGAATTCAAGATAACATAAAAGTAATGACAAAACTCAAAACACTGATGGAAATGATGTGAAGATTGGGCGTATAATTGCTGCTATGGTACTGGACAAAGATAACTTGATATATCAGCTTTGAATATAGTTCTTTAGTAATAAAAAGTCGTCAGCCAGCAAGTAAAATATTTCAAGGCTTGCACAGAAACTTTTGTCTCGCCTTTGATTGTTTGTCAGTTTTAAGGTGTAAGGAAGGATTATTGCATAACATGACTCAATGAATTAGTAAAATACAAACAAGAGGCTATAAAGAGCCTGTGTCTCTTTATTTATTATGTCTGTTTTGTTCGCGCATTGTTGTAAATATAACGGAATTTGATGAGACTGTTGTACAAGTGAGAGGTTTAGCGCTATAAAACCAGGTTCAATCTACAATTTTCTTCATTTGAAAATGCCTGTACCAAGTCAGAATTATGACAGTTGTTGTCCATTCGTTTTTGATGTGTTTTGTCATTTGATTTTGCCATGTGATTTGGGACTTACCGATTGAATTTTCCTCGGAGTTCAGTATTTTTGTGATTTTACTTTTTTTGTTCTCCTGCATCTTCGAGAATAGCAATTTTGTGGGGAAAATCGTCATGAAAGAAATCACTGACGGTTTCAATCATGTTGAAATATTTGTAGATCTTGTTCTGCTGATAGTTTTGGCTTTTTAAAGATTCTATCTACATTTGTATCTAATGCACTTTTCAGGATAACCGACACAAACTCAAAATGATAAAAACATCTTTGAAGGAAAATAACTCCAATAATAATACGACAAAAGATATCAGCCATACTTGATAATTTTATATCTTGACTTGTTGATCATTTGGGCTTTTTAAAGTTTCTTTCCGTATATTACAGTTTTTAGAATATTAGGCAAAAATGCAAGACACATGTGTAAACGCTTAATTGAAGAGCAATGACTCCAATATGGAGTTGTCAATTGATTTCCGCAATGTAGATCTGGTCTAGTTTATAGTTTTCTTTAAAAAAAATAATATGATAGTTTTTAAAACAGAAAACAAAATTTACCAAATATGATAAAAATTTTACATTTAAGGGTCATAATTTCTATAAAAAAAATATTGACTTACATGTAAATAACCAGAAGGTAGATCTAAACTTTTAAAAACTAGATATTCAAAAAATGTGGGTGGCAAAGTTTTGTTACATTTGGCTAAATAGTTTTAAAGGAGATTATATTTTTGTAAAGGTTAAAGGATGAAGACGACGGAAGACTGACATCAAGTAATGAACAAAGCTCATTTGGTATTGCAGCCATCAAGTGAGCTGAAAAAAGTAAATGTCTGAGTTCCTGCTTACTAATGGTACCAACGCTGTACTACTTATGTAAACCATAAGGTTAGTTGATGAGTAATGAATTTTGAAAACGCATCGGATATTAAATCATGTTCACAAGTTTCAGAAAGATCTACTGAATTACACATTTTATAAGTATGGTCATCTTCACAAATTGTTTGACCAAAACAATATGATGATGTGTCTCGGCTCATCGGCGACATAATTCTTTCGATAAAAACTGTCTAATCTATATATGTATGCCCCACCTACGATAGTAAAGGGCATTATGTTTTCTGGTCTGTGGGTTTGTTCGTCCGTTCGGCTGTTCGTCCGTCCGTTCGGCTGCTCGTCCGTCCGTTCGGCGGTTCGTCCGTCTGTTCGTCAACCTGTCCCGCATTAGGTTAACGTTTTTTGTTCAGGACGTTTCTGTTGAAGTTGAAGTCCAATCAACTTGAAACTTAGTACGCATGTTCCCTATGATAGGGTCTTTCTAATTATAATGCCAAACTAGAGAATTAACCCCAATTTCACGGTCCGCTGAACATAGAAATGATAGAGCGAGTCGGGCATCCGAATACTATGGACACATTTTTTTTATCGATTGTGATACAGATCAGATGAAAGGATGATTGTTCAGTATGCCTCTGAGTATCATAGGCAGAGCATTGTATCTGCAATAATAAACAAAAGTACTGAATTCCAAAGTATAGAGACCACAAATTCCTTTTCAACTTTGGAACAAAATGTTAACCCGACACATGATGGATGAACATACTAAAAACTGTATGCCTACCCCTTTCTATTAAAGACAGGGCATTACAATTAATATATCAACCATTACTTTGGAACGTGTGCCAAATATTGCCGATGTGATTTTTATGAAAGTGCAAAGAGAGCTGGAGGTCCTTACAGCATTAGACAGGCAGAATTTCTTAATCCCCACTCTAATTATTGACATGAGACAAAAACGAATAAATAGCGGTTAAGTAGGAACATATGATCATAAACATGGTAAAGCTTTTAAAATAGATAATAGGAAAAAATAAACAGTTCTGCAATGCACATACAGTTCTTCCAACTGTTTGTGAAAAATTGCTAGTATTCCAATAAATCATAATCCATGTAAGGCCATGTATTGGTAGTGTTAAAGGCCAACTGATCATTTATCAGTTGTAACAAAATGAAATGGGATAATGTTAACAAACTTAACTTGCTTGTTTTCGTATATTTTGCAGTAGCACATATTGCATGTTTCTTTATATGATATAAACTTATCATGAAAATCTTACATCTTTTTTTTTATGTTTAGTTATTGTTCTTATTATGGTTTCATTTAACACTTCTTCGATAGCTTGTTCAAACTTTCCAATAACTGGACCTAAAAAAAAATAATAGATGAATTATTCCTTCGAACAATATACAAGTGTTTTAAATACACATGCTGTAGTAGCCCTTTGTAAGTACTCCGTAAAAATATCTACCCCTTTGTGGAATGAATGACTATATACAATTAATTGAAGTAAAAATGAATTTAACAACCATTTAACCCTCTTATCGCGTACTCATTACTTTCAGTTAAATTTCAGTTGTCTTTTATTTTTATTCATGTTAAAACAAACTGCAACCCATTTAAGGTAGATTCATGGTATACCGCCATCTTGGATTGTAATGTCGCAGAACACAATCAGTCTAGTTATTTGCCAAAATCTGCAAATTTGTAGACAGATGTGCAATTTTATTGGTTAGAATGTTTATTAATATGAAGAAAACTTGCTGATTGTTTTTAGCATTAATCAAAATATCTAAACAAATACCAAACATTTGTGTTTTAGAATCAATTTTTTCAACTTAGCAATTTAAGGAAAGATAACTCTCTTAGTAAAGAAATTATACTGGAATGATAGGGAAATTTTAAATTTTTACTTGTAGCAAGAAAATAAGTTCCGTGACACCATTTTTTCTTTTTATTTTCTTCAAACATATTGTAAAACCTATCTTCTCACAATTTATTTCAAAATTCTGTCTCATAGATTTATTTTTATACACAAAAATGTGCTTTTTCATGATCATTCTCAGCAAATTTAGGCAGTATTCAACGACTCACAACTTGAAAAATAGCACGGTGACCCACACTTATTATAATATTTTTGAAAAATTATAATATTTTTGAAAAGATCATAGTAAAATCTTCATTATGGCGAGGTAACTTATACCTATGATCTACCTTTATATGAAAATACATATTATGTAATAACAGTTCAAATGAAGCGCTACAAATATACTTTCCCTACAATTTTGTCCACAAGCACACATAAAACAACACATTATAATAAACAATACAATACAGACAACACAGTCTAATGCAAATACCAACCAACAAACACAGACAAACAATTGATGACAATAACTAAAGGAAGTAAAGTGAAACATCACATTAATTTGAAACAAATCAAATCCTTGCATGGATATTACTACATGAATTGTAGCATTTGTTTCATTCACATTTATTCAAGAAAGCCAGATATAGTAGTCTTTTATTTCATTTACTTTTAAATAATTTTTAATACCTGAAAATGTTTACCTGCTATATAATGTTTTGGTACTCTATAAGCATGTTGACTCAATTCCAATATAGATCTAGCTTTTTTAACAGCTTCTAATGTCTAAAAACAAATACAAATTCAGAGAAGATGAATGACAGACTACATAAAACTTTAAGTTAATATGAACACATCAGTTGGCCATATTTGGAGAAGGACTTTTGAAAATAAATTTTATGCTGACTTAGTAATATGTGGTTGTCCACAAAAGGTAATTTTCACGTAAATGCCTAAATGAAAGGAAAACTTAGATAGATAAGGATGTAATCATCTAGAAAGATTACTGGACAGTGACGTCATTCTGTACTGTTAGTTGATACTTCCAATATCCATACAAAATATCATTAATGTAAAACTGTAAATTAGAAATTATTGCTAGGGTTATGTTAATGTGAATAATGTCACTTTGCTAGTATCACAATAATAAGAACTTTTACTTTGAATTATATAGTTATATGCAGATTTTCCTGAAATCAATATAATCAATCTTGAATTTTTGTCCATTCTTAAAAAATGCAGTAATAAATTTGCATCTTATGTTTTAAACAAAAATAATTCTAAAAACATGGATCTTATGGAAATATTAGGAATATTCAATGGTCCAAATCAATTTGAATATAGTATCTTTACTGAAATATAAAGACCCTCTTATTTACCTCACCAAGTATTCGGAATCTACAACTATCTTGCTGCTTCTCATATTTAACAGAGAATACTCCACTTATGCGTTTAGATTTTTTTATGTTGTCTCCTTTGGTACCAATGGAGAGTCCTATCAAGTCCAAAGGAACCATGAATGTTTCAGTAAAAAATGACTACAAAAACAATAAAATATCAATTGGTGCATAGTGATTGTAAAATTATATTTTGCTTGTTCTGCTTTCTTTGAACTTTTTTTTTTAAATAATTAAAATGGACTATGCTTTTCAGTCAGTTATAAAGAAATCAAAAGTTACAAATATTTGAAACTATTTACCTCATCCGTGTTTAAAATCTCTTCCAGTTTATTGTTCAGCAAAAATTTAGCATTTTCTATGGCTTCTGGTGGCCCAATAATATTAAAGATTACATCCTAAAATTATGATATAAATATTTTGAAAAGTTCAATTATTCATATTTCCTAATTTCCTAATAGTATCCATACAATATTATCCATACAATATAATGTGGGTAAAATGTTTGTAATGTCTAGTTTATGTTACAGTGTAATCTTTCTTGATTTTTTGCAAATTAATAAAGAGCTGCGCCATGAGGAGATGATACACCCGTCTCTTTTTCTGAAAATAATGTTCAATGACAACTCTACAAAAAACTAAAGGAATGTTATTCCAATAGACATTCACTAAAGTTTCCTGAAATCTGCTTCAAGCACCATTGAGTTATTGTATGACAACTGAAAAAAACTGTTTTCAATAAAATCCATTAATTTCAAAAAGTAAAATCAGAATTTTATAAAAATTAAAAAGGAGCTTACGTCATTAGATAAAATCAATTCAAAAAGAATTCAAGCAAACTGTTCGTGCAGCAATTTTAAAAATGGTCATCAAACTTGATAAACCCCCCTTCTAAATTAACAAAACCCTATAACGCGGAAACCACTAATCAAAAAGAAGTAGATTCAGTAAGACACCTTTTTGGCCCCAAAATAGAATAGTTTAGCTATTTATTTGAATGAAGAATGCTTCTGCTACATAAATATGGGCTTTTTTTACAATATAAGGTACATATATCGGGTACTAGCATCATAAATTCATGCTAAATTACTGAAATCTTCACAATTTCAGCATTTTAGTTAAATTTTCGACGGTTACCGTCTTAATTGAAAGTGGCCGCGTTCGTGTTCATTCATAATAATGAGATGTAAGTTGTATTTGATGATAATACATAACACATATAAAGGTTGAGGATGAACACGGATGCGGCCTCTTTCATTTTTGACAAAAACAAACTGAAAAGTGACGTTTTTGGCATATTTGATAGATTTTTCATATTTAAGCTTGAATCGGAGCGTTTGTTATGACTTAATCAGTTAAAATCTTTCACATAAACTAATTGAATCAATTGAAATAGACACTTCAGTGATTAAAAAGTGTCCAAAATCTTTCGTTAGATGAACCTGAAATTTGAAATTTGAAAACCTGAGGCCAAAATCGGTCCTTACCGGACCTACTCCTTTATAAAAATTAAAAGGGAGCTTATGTCAATAGAAAGTAACACTAACAACAACAAGTTTCAAATCATGTTTGAGTTATTGTTCAACATTTTACGATGGACAGACAGATAGACAGAAAAATGGGCTATGCGACTACAAATGAAGGGCTGCCCACTCAATATTGAACTTATTTTTTCTGTAACAGTCCTCTGTTATTCTATTGGTAAATATATTCCATGTTATCTAAGATTATTTGCATTTTTAGTTTTTCCTAAAAAAAACTACAACAACAAACATAATATGTCTTCTTTAACAAGTAGAATAGATAAAGGAAAATGTTGTATGAGTGCTAATGAGACAACTCTCCATCCAAACTTGGTTTTATGATGCCCTTAGAGATAAAGAAAATTGCTAATGATTTTAAATTCAGTGGATGAATAGTCAAATATTAAGCAGCAATCCTCTTTTAAACCTTATAACTGTTTCATGCATAATGTATCAAGAATACTAGTACCTTTTTTTTTTAAAACACACTTATTATATGATTCTTAGAAAGTATTGATAGATATAGGAAGATGTGGTATGAGTGCCAATGAGACAACTCTCCCAAAAATGAGCTAGTGTAAAACCATTCCAACATGCAAACCAACGGTCTAATCTATATCAAAAACGAGAAACTAGAAACACTTTTAAATAAACAACACTAATAGACGACAACCAATGAACATCAGATTATTGACTTAGGAAAGGTGCAAGCAATTGTAGCTATATTGAACGTTTTAACGGTACCAAACCTTCTCCCCTTTTCTGAAACAGTAGTATAATATCACAACATAGAAAGCCATACATGTACTATAATAAATTAATTGGAAAGACTTAAATCAATCAAAAACCGAAGTGACACAAATAAACACGCAATTAACATGATTAACGAATAAATTTGAAATGTGATACAATGTAAATACAGAGTAAATAAAAATTAGGGATGCATTATTAAGGTTAAAGTATAAAACAGATGTGAAATGTTACATTATTTTAGAAAGACATCAAATTTGGAAAAAAAATACGTCATATAAAACATATGTATATGAAAATAATTTTGTCGTTGAATATACTTCTTTTTCAGTATTTATTCCTTTAAAGTTATTTTACACATCATCAGCTGAACTGAAGTTCAATCTGTACGCACCTAACTTTGTAGAAAAAGATGCACTGAACAACAACAGGAAAGAAAGTAGTTCACAATATCTTCCTTATGACATCACAATTGCAGATCAAAACTGGCTGAACCCTTATTTGGTATATATTCTAGAAGGGTCACAACATAATAATAAATAGTACAATGCCTCAGGTTAATGAAACCATAACTTCATGTTAACAAATAATCGAATATACAAACTGAACACAGTATGGCACTTTGCTACAATATATATATTATACACAGGGCTTAAGAAGATATTAATCTGCCATCATGTGTGCACTTGTGCATACTATATTGATTATATTGAAACTTTTAACTTAAAAACTTTTTTTAAGTCAAAAGAAAGCTGATGCTCCTTTCAGTATTGGACAGACAAAATTTATAAATCCCACTCCACTCAACAAGATTTGACAAAACTTGCAAACACTGAAACTAAAAAAAAGGCTATCAAAAGTAAAGCATAAGTATGTTTCGTATTGTGTCAAATTGATGAATTACAGAAAGACCCTGGAACAAATCGTACAGTACAAAAAGTTGTAAAAACATTTTTCATCTTGAGTGGGGACATACTTAAACAATTTTCAAATGTTGCTACTTTATTGTTTGTTACAATGTTACATAATTTGAGGCCTCTTACTGATAGTTAAGATTAGTTCACATAACTTTTCTTCTGTTCCCAACCTCTGTATATATTGGTGTTATTAAATATTTAGATCCTGTAATACCAGTTTTCTATCACTTTGGAGCATGAACCCAATGTTGAGAATATACAGTACAGATCAAAGCATTTTTTTAACCAATTAAATATCAGCTTAAGGTTTAAGACACATCAATGTGCTCTTGTAAAAAGGTATAAACTGAACAGATACAAGATAAGGATAGTAAAAACACACTTTATTGTTTTCTTTCAATTTTAATAAAGCAATAAACATATTTAAAAATAAAGCCCAATCAAGTTGAAAAACTACAATATCAAGCTGCATTGTCTTACGCAAAACAGTATTATGTATTTAGCAAAAACATTATGAGGTGAAAAAAGACATGTACACCTTACAATTGTACTACACACAAACTATAGCTGATTTATTGCTGTAAGAGAGACCAAAACACAAAAATATAGTATTGACCTTTGAACTATGAAACAAAGTTCAAGGTCATATGAATCCTGCCAGAAAAATGTGTACCCCTTTCAATCATTCCATTCACCAATTGTGTTTGACCTTTTGCTTATAGTACTAGCAAACTCAGACCAAAACATGCAAACTTAACAATGACCGATGAACCATAAAAATAAATTCAAAGTCAGTAACTCTGTTTGCTGACCATCAAGACTGTGCAAGGAATCCACATACCAAATATAGTTCTTTTATTACTCATAATGAGTGTTAAAACTCACCTGACAAAAAAAAATATTTTTCAAGTAGTTGCTGACATATAAAATGGGGTCAAGGACATTGGACATTTTCTCTATGGAAACTTTGTACAAGTTCTGAAGCATCCAGGTATTTTACCTTCGGAAATATAAAGCTTTAAACAGCTGTACACTGATGTTGGCATTAGTTGCAGTTGTTTGAGATCAGTAAGAGACAAAGACATGCCAACTTATTCTTCCTAAAATTGGTAAACTAAGCAAACACTAGTTTCGAGAAACTAGTTAATTATTTCAATATTTTTCAGAAAAATTGGACACATAACTTTTAAAGTATCTCCAAATGATGGTAGTTTTGTTTGTATTAAAAAAAACTAGGCCACAAGAGGCCTCAAACTGGTAGTTTTAAAAGCCCAAGTGATCATTCATATGGTTGTAGCCATTAGGAGTAAGTTGAGTTTTACCCATTTGTATTAACTATGCATATACTTAAACTTCAGCAGTGGCACCTATTGATATGATATGTAATATAATATTACATCATTTTCATCTTGCACACTAATTCTGTTCACCAAGGATTTATTTATCACTCCCTCAATAGCTTGTCCAAACTTTCCAATTACTTGACCTACAATAGGGTAAAAAAAATATCTGTTGTATTCCTTCACGTGTTACCCGAACATTATACTACAGGAGCTGTTTGTCTGAATAAGTTTTATTAAATGCTCGCCAAATTCGTAGTTTTTTTTTACCTTTTCCTTTTCTCTATTTGTGAGGTACTGACAAGTCTTTTGTAGACAAAACCCCTATCTTACGTAAACAATTTCAAATCTGTATTTTTTGGGAGTTCATTCATGTACACGTTAATGTAATAATTTACCATCAACTTGCAATTCTTCAAAGGTAAAACTAGGTTTTCTGCCATAACTTATTCCCGACATCCTCTTACATGTATAATGCCACATCACAGTTGAAGATTGGAGTCATTGGCAGCGGTCAATACTGCCAGGATATTTGAAATGTTCATTTCGTGATTTTAAGGAGTATTGCATTAGAATAAGAATAACAGTACTGTATTTGAAAAGTTGTTACTGTCAATTTTGGATTTTACAATTGCAATTATGTATTATACTGGCGGCTCTACTCTACATCCCTTAAGGGGGCTCGCGGGTCTACATCAAATTGTTTTTCTAATATAGGATTTTGCTATATTTTTCTATAAAAGAACTTTATCTTATACTTCATAGAAAAATAAAAAAAAACATGGGGGCATAGTTTATTTACGCTCACAATCTGGCTTCGAAAGAACATACATTTTCGTAGAGGCACTTTTTTTCTGTTGAACTAATAGGTAAAAAAGAGGTAATATCGAAATGAAAAAAGAACTTAATCACAGCAATCGCTTAAATTTTACAAAAGTTTAGTTGAAGTACTGCTTATTTGAAAATTATAATAAAAAATAAAGGTCACCGTTGAAATTTCAATTTGTATGCCAAAAAATGGCATTTTTGCATCAAAGGGATATACTTTGGAGCTTTCTCAATAATATATACATTTTAAGAGTCATCTGGGGACAACACGAATTGATTTGTTTTAAATGATTTTTGTACCATGAGATAAAGTAACAAATACTAAGGGTAATAAATAAAATTTGTAATGAAAAATAAATGTCTAATTTTTTTCTGAATTTTTTATACCCGCGAGCCTCCTTAAGTAAAACTGTATTATCAACAATAAAATTCTCAATTGACAATGACAAATTATCAAATACAGATCATTTATTCTACAAACATTTAACAACAGTTAATAAAAATGCATCATAACATTTATTTTGAGTGATACAAAATATGTAAATATTGTAACAAATAATGAACATCCACAGAGCATTTTGATATATACCATTAAATGCCAATAGTAAAAATATATGTTGTTGCAAACTCACCATTTTTACGAACTTCAATAATGTTGCCAAATTAGGATATTTAAATTAAGCCTTTACATTTTGAACATGTGGAAGGTTTACCTGCTAAATGTTTTGGTATTGTGTAATCCTCTTGTCTCAATTCCAAAACAGATCTGGCTTTTTTAATTGCTTCTGGCGACTGAAAGATGACAATTACATAAAAAAAATCTTTCTCATTTCTACTAGTTTTAGGTGTTTCAGTACCTTATAAATCGTTTACTTTAAGCATTGAACATAACTGATGAAGATAAATCCAGAAAAAAAAACCGCTTGAGACACATACAGTATATTGTAATTATATTAAAATGCTAAATAGTACCAAAAGTCATTTTGATAAAAATAATACTTAAACACCGACTAAGGTTCCTTCAAGACATTGGCAAGAAAGAGTTCTAAATTAGGTCAAAGAGTATATAGTTATGTTTTACCTACCACATAACTAATCTTGTTTTACCTGCCAGGAAGCAGGAAACAAGTAAATGGTTGTTCTGCCTTCTGGCATTAATCACGGGTATGTTCCGACCCAATACACATTCGCACCCTACAACTTCACACTCGACACAAACGCCCCCTCGATGGTTTGTTTGCAACCTAATTTTTTTCATTTTTTATTTATATATACAGGTTGAAGAATTATGTTTTTTAGTTGTTTATATCAAAATATTAATATGTCCATGAATATAAATTCGTGATTTTTTTTAATGAAATATTACTTTGTGGTGATTTTAATGATGAGTAAATATTAAATGTCAATTATTTATGATTGCTATTATAATTGACCAATAAACCTCATGAGTGTTTGGACAAGTATGATATGTAACATGATATATCCATGTTGGGTCTTTTGTAGACGAAACGCACGTCTAGCGCAAATGCAAAATTTTAATCCTGGTATATATGATGACTTTATTGAGCACCCCATTTAAGGCATTATTCTGTACCTTTATTCTCAGATTATTATTTCGTCAAAATTATTCATAAAACAAAACTTATTTGCATTTTTTAGACGTCATTTTATTTTCAAATAATAAAGATTCCTCAACGCTGAAATCACATAAACCAAACATTATAAAAAAAACATTTAAAAAAAGAGGTAAATGGCTAGATGCACTCTGACAGACATGCATTATACACCTTGTAATCATTAATACATAGTTCGTTGGTTGCTTACAGTATCTGAGTGATGAAAAATGAACTCTAAATTTAAACACAATGAACCATGGAAATGATGTCAAGGTAAGATGAACCTTGCTAGACTGAAATAAACCCTAACCAGTCATTTAAAAATAGTTGACCTATTGCTAATAGTGTCTTAGAATTGACCATACAGGATGACTGATTTTTGACAATGAAAATCAGGTTATGGTCAGATGAACCGTGCCAGACAAATATTTACATCTTTCAAACAAATTTTATAAAACATATAGTTAGTACATTGCTAACAGTAAACACGAAAATGAAACATTGATTAATCGACCATGTTATAATTTGAGAGCAGATGAACACTTCCAGACTGGTATGACAAAAAACAACAAATACAACAAATAAAGTTGAACTTTTGCTTATAGAATCTTTGCAAGGGATTTGACTGTAACTTGATCAAAATCTATGAAATGAGGTCAACGTCACTCACACTGTATAAAAAAAAGTCACCAGTGTCTGAGCAGAAAGTTGATGAACCAGGGGATGTCAAAGAACGTCTCGTACATTGAAATGTACGAATACCTTGTTGATAAATAGCAACATCACAAATAATACACGATGGTCTTCAAGTATATACTCCGGGTGCTAATGTCGTTTATCATCTTAATAACGTGTTAAAGTTTATAAATATAATTGTTACTGTTTAGACTGTTTTTCGTGATATCCAATTGACTTTACTCTGTAGTTATACATCCTGTCCTTGTGTTATTGTTCTATAATAATTTTTGTATTCTTGTCTTTCAATTTTGCTAATGTATGTACTGTGTCTATGTGCCTTTTTGTCTTTCTTATATGAATATAACCTGACTCGATCTGTACTTATACATCCCATCAGTGTGCTAATGTCTTTCATTTTTGCTAATGTGATTTGTCTATATGGGTTTATGTGATTCTTTGATACATATGACGTGGATCTGTACTTCTTCACCCTGTCATTGTGTCATTGTGCTATGGTAAAAATAAATATTCTTGTCTTTCATTTTTGCAAATGTGCTTTGATTATATGCCTTTTGTGCTTCTTTGTTGCATATTTGTTTGTGTTTATAGTGATTAAGATTATTGAATGCTGTACCAATACTTTTGACATTTTCCCGATTATGTCTGTTTGTTTTGTTCACACATCGCTGTCAATGTAATGGAATTTGATGCGACTGTCATACAAATGAGAGGTTTAGCCAGCTATGAAACCAGGTTTGATCTATCTTTTTCTACATAAGAAAATGCCTGTACTAAGTCAGGAATATGACAGTATCTTTGTGATTTTACTTTTCATATGAACCCTGTCTGACTGACAAATAAACCTTGCTAGAAACTCATATTATATACCAAATATTGTTATCGGGCCTTTCTATTACTTATAATAAGTGATTATATCACACGAATAAAACACTATAATTATTTGTTCATGCATTAACTAAACCAAAAGTATATGGTTCAGGAAATTGGATATATGACAGAAGAAAACTTTGTGAGATAAGGCACCTGCAAAAAACTCCTGCATACAAGATGTGAAGCATCCATGTCTTCTAAATCTAAAAACAAAAAGCTTACACACATAGTTAACATATGGTTAACGACCATCAGATAGTAATCATTTTATATGCATCGCAGGCAAGACAAACTCTAAAGAGCCTGTGTCGCTCACCTTAATCTATATGCATATTCCACAAAGCCCATCCCCCCTCTTTGGATTCATTACCACCAAACTCAATCTCACCATTCCCTTCGTCATATCGCACCTTGTAGAGAGATCCATACCCATGATACACTTAAACACAAGTTATTGTCTGAAACCAGAAAAATGCTTGCTTTTGACCCCATTTTGTCCCTAATAACTGTACGTTTACGGCTCCCAAAAACCAATTCCAGCCTTCCCTTCGTGATATGAAACCTGTGGTACAAATTCAGAGAGAACTATACACTAACACAAGTAATGGTCTGGAAACTGCAAAATGTTTGTTTTAGCCCCGTTTTGGCACCTTATTCCAAAACCATTTGTTCCATAACCCCCAAATTCAATCCAAACCTTCCTTTGCGGTTTTGAACCTTCTGGTAAAACTTCATAGGGATCCATACACCTTTAACTTAGACAACGACGCCAACCACCAAGACATCATAGCATATATGAATGTCTACAGTTTATGCCATACATTATATTGATCTCACCGACTACGTTCCATATTCTGCAACGGAGAGATTATCAATGGAAATAAATCTGATATTTTCTAAACATGGTGAGAATTAAAATGAAATATTTACATATGTTTATTGTTTCACCTGAATTATATATATACTGAAATAAAATCATGTGGTTTCATACCTCACCAAATACTGTGAAACTGTATCCACCTGCCTTTTTCTTTTTCTGAACATCCACCACTCCTTTAATCTGTCTAGATTTATTGATGTTTGCTCCTTCTGTTCCAATGACCAGACCTACCAAGTCTACAGGGACCATGAATGATTCTCTATAAACTGCCTACAAAAACATATCATAAAATATCCATAAATGAAACTTTGTGCATTGCGTGCAATTAAAGTAATATCATTGATTGTTCTGCTTTCCTTGAATCCACATCACAATACTTTAACATCTATATAAAAACTAAATACAACAACAATAACAGCTCTCAAAAACAAGCAAAATGTCTAAAGAAAAATCAAACCGAAGACAACAGCAACATAAGGATATTCAATGTCCAAAGATGTTGGTTGTCTTAACTTTATTCATATCCTAAAAATCTCTTTTCTTAAAGTAACAAATTGGAAATTCTGTGAATGTGTTTATTGATATAGACACTGTTTCCTTTGTTGACCAAATACATTCATACTATATGCAATTATTTTAAAAACTTTAGAATTTGTTTTCTGAAGATTTATGTTTATTATTATTTTTAACATGTTTAAAATTCACAGCCTACCTTGGTATCCATTTTCGTTATTCTACGGTTGGAAGGTAATGGTTTACTTTTAATAATAATATCTATGAATTATTTTAAAACCAACGAAGGTTTAAAAAAGACATAAAAATCAATATGTTATCAGTAGTTGAACTTTTGTCTAATGAAAGAATCGATTACATGCGATTGATATGTTTTCAAATGTGAAAATTAAAGCTAAAGTAAAGAACATATTGATCACTATGTAACGATGTTATTTATGTATATATATATATATACAGATTTGTCTTCATGAAAGAGTTGGAAAATAATGATTTTCATGAGGGTCTGGAAGGGGTTCTTCATTTCTGCATTCTATATAATATTTAGGCCTTTTTTCTATTCTGTATATTTTTTGCTTGTTTTTCTGTATTCTTTATATTTAAGCACCTACTCTGTATATTTTTGGCTTGTTTTTCTAAATTGTTTATATTATTATGATCTTAATTCTCTAAACATGGTTAGAATTAAAATGAAATATTTACATATGTTTATTGTCCCAGCTGTTTTAAACATATTATATATATATATATTAAAATAAAATCAGGTGGTTGCATACCTCACCAAATACTGTGAAACTGTATCCACCTGCCCTTTTCTTTTTATCAATTATCCTTTTTATATCTAAAGGCATTTTCAGACTTTAAGATTTCTTCACTGCAACCTGGGATACTGAAACCACTCAGACCAAATTATTGAATAGTGTACATGTAATTTTTTTACTTTTAAAATGAAATGTACCAGAAAATCTTTAAAAACATCCTGAAGCTTACCTGATAGACAGCCTCATCTGGCCAATTTACTTCTGCATCGTTATATTCCATTTCAGTTTTTATATCATGATCTGAACACAATTCAGAGTTAAATTAGCCTGTAACAAAACAGGTTTACAGGTAGTTTAGTTCATAAAGAAACAATGCATACACAAATACAAAAATTGATTCTTCAAAAGTTGTGTTTAATTCAAGGTTCAAACTAAGAATAGACAATTAATAAGTTTTTATCATTTGTAACAATTTTCTTTTCAATATTCAACCATATACTTGTATCATGAATACACTTTTCATTAGAAATGAAATAAGAAAAACACTCTTTTTTTAAAATTACAATACCTCCTCCTTAAATAGATTTAGACTTTCGTCAAGCATACCAAAAAATGATAACCAGGAATAGTAATAATAAAAGCAGTCTAAAACCAATATTATGTAGGAAAAACTATATCATATGTGCATATAATATTCAAAAATGCATTTTTATCAAGTTAACTTTGAATACCACAATTCACATTACAAGCAATTACTAGTACTTTTTAGCAGTCACAGTTTATTGAATTCGGCAGTTTGATGAGATTGTCCCTAATCATCGCTGCTTCAGCTTGTTACGTACGAGTTCTTTTTGATTTGGGAACAATTGTTTTCTTTTAACGAGCACATCTGGCGTATACCATGTATACTGCACGCTGAGACCGAACGGTGAGCCCTTTAAAAGAGGGACGAAAGATACCAGAGGGACAGTCAAACTCATAAATCGAAAATAAACTGATAACGCCATGGCTAAAAATGAAAAGGACAAACAGACAAAATAGTACACATGACACAACATAGAAAACTATAAAATAAACAACACGAACCCCATCAAAAACTAGGGGTGATCTCAGGTGCTCCGGAAGGGTAAGCAGATCCTGCTCCAAATGTTGCACCCGTCGTGTTGCTTTTGAGATAACAAATCCGTCAAATAGGTCACATTTATGAAAGGGAAGGGAATTGTAGTTACGAAGTAAGGAACATATCCGATATCATTTGTGAAACGGTTATTCCATAACGGTCAACCAACTCGTGATGGCGTCCGTAAAATTTACGAAGAGTTAATTTCAACTTCACCATTTGGAACTCTTGATTTAATAGCTTCCTTGTGAGCAACAACCCTCTATCAAGAAAAGCATGATAGGAAATGCAAGCACGGGAATATCGTATAAATTGGGAGATATATACACCGTATGTAGGTGCTGCTGGAATGTTGCTACTTAGAAATGGAAAGTTCACAATTGGAAATCTGAAATCATCTCTTTTGTCGTAAAGTTTTGTTTTCAATCAACCCTCATTGTCAATTTCTAGATGTAAGTCAAGATATGAGGCCTACTTTACTGTATCTGTTGTTTCAATTATCTCTAGTGCAATGGGTTAGATGCGTTCGACATAGTTACCAAATTTTGAATTATTTATTGAAAGATTATCATCTATATAGCGGAAAGTAGAGTTAAAGGATATTGCTAACTTCTTATCTTTCTTCCTTAGAAGTTCCTGTATAAGTCAGCCTCATAATAATAAAGAAACAAATCGGCAAGAAGAGTGGCACAATTATTTCCAATTGGAATGCCGAGAGTCTGTTGAAAAACACATCCTCCAAACGTAGCAGATATGCTGTCAATCAAGAAATCAAGAATCTTGATAAAGTCAGTTTCAGAGAATTTTTTGTTTGAATCAGAGTGATCCTTTACAAAGTAGGATTTATACCTTCCTTAGACAAGATACGTGTATCTTCGTTGGCCATTCTTTTTTTATAAAACAAAGCAATACAAACTCTTTCAATTTGTCTTTTAGTTTGGAATGTGGAATACTTGTATAAAGTGTAGAAAAGTCAAATGTTTTAATATTATTACAAGATGAACGAGAGTTAGATTGTATGTACTCAAAAAAATTTTGGAATTTTTAAGTATCCATATCTGATTCACGCCACCTCTAGAATAGGCAGTTTCACAATAACTTTGAAGCCCGTCTTTGATTGCTGATAAAATCGATCTCAATAATTGAGATAGAGGTTTCGTGGAGCACTTGGAAGACCCAGCAATATACCGTTGTTTGTAAGGACACTTCTGCAGTTTAGGTATCCAATACAGTGATGGAAGATCCAGTTCATCATCTTTGGTTGAAATTCCAAAGGAACATAGAACAGACCTATGATTATCCAGGATTTCCTCTTTGGTAAGTGTCGTGAGGGTTTCCAAGTGAATTGTCAATACCTAATTCGTTTATCAAGCAGTTAATGTATTGAGTTTCACACACAAACACGATGTTGTTTGGGGCTTTATATGCGGGGACAACAACATATTTGTCATGAAGGTAGGATAAGTGTTTTCCAACATTAGGGTCTTTAAAGATTGACGTAGCATGGGCATTGATAGAACCATTCAGTTTCTTAATTCTGATTTGTATCAACGACTTCACTGCCTTAATCCATTCGGAAAGAGTGTCTACGTCTTCCTTCTCACGCTTAGCCTCACGCTTAGCCCATTCATTTATAAGCGGATGACTTCACTACCTCACGCTGTTTACAACTGTCAAGAGTTGCAATTATCGGCCTTGGCATATATATGCTATTCATACGATGAACGCTGCGGAAATTGACATTTCTTTTAACCTCCAGTTCATTGCGAACGAATCACTCATCATATTTTAGACATCCTCATCTGGCATATCCATAATACCGTAGAAAATTCAAATGTTTTTGCAGCCTCATATCGCAAATCAGACACGGTTGATTTTAACTCGCTGTTTTGTTTATGTGTTTCAGCTAGTTCTTTCTTCAATTTCGATCCTTTTCCTGGATGTCAGAACCCCCAGATGCCTGCGCAATCCACAAAATATTCCTTTCTGCATTTAATTCGTAAAGTTTAATTTAAAAATTGTCACACGTATTATTTAAATCAGATTCTAGAATAGTGAGTGTTTTAATATTAGATTCGGATATTTTTACCCTGGCGAGTCCGTCAAATTTATCCATTTTTTTATCCATGCTTTCAAGTTTACTCAGTCTTCTGCTGTTTCAATATGACTGAAAACACCACTATCCGCAACGGGCGGTGTTTATTGGCTAAAATGTACAAGTAGGGTTCAAGGAGGGTACGGATACGGATATGATGTCCTGCTTTGCTGTTCTTGGTTTTGTTTAAAATGTTCAGATGTCATCTAAGTTGACATATTTCCTTGTTCACTAAAAATGACTGAAGTACAAGCATTTTGTTGTTTATTGGATTTCTTGTGTTGTTGCTTTGAAATTGAATCGAACGGAGAACCAGTATTATGTGTTGTGTGTGTTTTCGTCTAAGTCATCATTCAAAGTTCACAATAAGACTTTATTGTATTTATCTTGAATAAATCTTTGCAAAGTAATTTTAATTAAAACACACTGTAAACTTACTGAATAGCTTCTGCCACGATTGGTTGTACTCAAATGTGTATACTACTAGTATTATGAACAAAACCCAAATTAAACCCGGCCCTTAACTTCAGTGTTGTATCAACTGTCCGTGTAAAATATTTGGTGTTAAAACGTTACTGGTCCTTATAAATACTTACACACACTCATTAATCAATACAAAATATATCAAAATATCAAGTATTCTTGTCCCTGCTGAAAAAAACACTACCTTCATATTAGGTCAAACGAAGTATTTTTATGTTTACTTGATTTTATAATCTACCCATCTAATCAGTAAAATTACAGGTGGCTATTTTAAAGAGATGAGTAGATGATCGTTTAAGTTACTAGTATCTTATATACTCCCTGAAATTTATCAGTGATTTTACCATACATAATCAATGAAACTAAGAATTAGTTTACAAATCCCCTGATTGTATATTCCAGGGTATATCAAATAATAAACAAAGATCCTGTGTTTGATAAAAAAAAAAAGTAAATAAAACATCCGCATTTCTTACCTTATTAATGTTTAAGTAGTACTACACAGTTTTCATGCACTGGCCATTTGTCCAATCTAAAGAGAATAGTCTTTACAGTTCGATGTTACTGTATTGCACCACAATAAATCAGAAAGAAAAAAGTATTTAAAAATGAAATTGAAATATGAACATTTTCAATGAGATCGATAACTGCACATTAAGTATGCATTAAATAGTATTGCATTTCATTTTTTGAATGCAAATACACAGTGCGTGTAATTAAACAGTGAAAACCAGCATGCATGTTATTGAATATTTGTTTTATGATTTATATGTTCTACTGAACAAACTTAATGTATTAAAACTTGCAAACAAATAAAAGTTAACACAACAAACGTATGCATGCTTGATTGATTGAACACACAATTTGGTAGTAGACGTTTTTTTTATACACATTCTGCATGTTAATGGCCGCAAAGGAAACTCCAAAAATATAATGGTCATTATAGTGTAATAAAAATAACTAGAGGCTCTAAAGGGCCTTTGTCTCTCATCTAGGTATATGTGCATATTCAACAAAGGACACGTTCTTTCATTGTAGACAATGAAAAAATTCCTAAAAAAAAATCTGTTTTGCTGATATTGTAATTCTTATCATTTTGTCTGTTTAGTTTCTCTCTATCATCTTTAGTGTTTGCTCAAAACATAAAAGATAAAACAAATCCTTATTTTTTAAAGGGCAATCACTCCCATGAAGATATGACGAAGACTTAATCTTTCAATCAGTTTATTTGAGGTCCGGCGCATGTAAGTTACTAACTACTTGTAGTCCTTTGTTACTTTACTTTAAACATATTTTATTTCAAAAAATCA
The DNA here is from genome assembly GCA_019925275.1 of Mytilus edulis. Classification (NCBI taxonomy): domain Eukaryota; kingdom Metazoa; phylum Mollusca; class Bivalvia; order Mytilida; family Mytilidae; genus Mytilus; species Mytilus edulis. The sequence goes on from CM034359.1 coordinate 33,635,108, forward strand.
TGTACATGGCATACACATATAAATACAGTGATAACATATTACAAAAGGATTCGGAAACAAGGTTTCCCTTATATTAATCCGTCTCCCTGTAGAAAAAAGATAAAGGGAAATAACTGCAAATAAAAAGTAGATTTTTTTTTCATCAGATCTTTCCTATATATATATGTACCGGCGGCGGAGTGTGTTTACAGGACTTTGTCAAGACTGTCTCACCCAATTACGATCTTTGTCATGCACGAACGACGCTATTAGCCAAAACGCTTCGAATCTACCAAAAATTGTTGCACTTGTTTAAACACGAGTACATTTTCCTCTTGATTGAGGTTATTGCAGCCAAATAGGAGTGTTTCTATATTGTATGGGAAGGGAATTTTTTCTATCGTACGTTTTCGGACAAGGGAGTAATTATTACACTCGAGGAGAAAATGCTTACTGCTCTCGATTCTACCACAGGTACAGTTTTTACTTTCTACAAGATTTCTCTTAAATAAATGTTCGTTCAGATTGCTACAATCCATCCGAAGTCTGGCATGAAGTATTTGTCCTTTCCTGTCTCCATAAAAATAATAATTTGGCATTTTTCTTACATTTTGATTAAGGTAACCTTTAAGTGTTAACTTAGATGGACTTAGTCTGATATCGTCCGGAATAGCATTCCAGGATCGAATAACTGAGGGGAGAAAAGATTTCTGGTAAAATGCAGTTCTACACTTTATATGTTGCGTGTCATTCGTTCGTCGTGTGTCATAATTATGAATATTGAACAATTGTTGAGGGATAATGTCGCTTAAATAATCAGGGGTCTTATTGTGAAACATTTCATGAAATTTTATAATTTTGTGTTTTTTACGTCTTTCTGATAGTAACTCCCATCCTGTTTCGTCGTATAATTTATTTATGGACGATAACTTAGTACCACCAGTAACTATCCTAGCCGCTTCAAGTTGCATATTTTCTAGTTTGTCACTTAAATAGTCTGGAATGTTGTCCCAAATGATATCTGTATATTCAAATAAAGGTCGGATAAAACTTAAATATATAGTTTGTAAATTTTTTTTTTCAATTTGAATTTCAAGGCACGAAATAAATTTAATCTAGGTGTTATCTTTTCAATTATTTTATTGACATGAGAATGCCATGAACCATCCTCATGAAAAATTAAACCAAGGTGTTTATGGCTTTCTACTTCTGAAATCATATCATCATTCATATAAAGAGGTGGATGATGGGGTTTAACTGATTTCTTGGAAACTGTCATAGCTTCAGTCTTTTTTGCATTAAAATTTACCAGCCATTGGACTGACCAATTGTTGATAGTCGCTATATCAGAATTAAGTTTGCTCGCTGCTGCATATTCATCTTCAACTACTATGAAAAGGGAAGTATCATCAGCATATAGTTTTATGTTACAGTCTATGTCGTTTACAATGTCATTTATATATACTAAAAAAAGTAAGGGCCTAATATTGATCCTTGAGGGACGCCAGCATTTACACCAAAAGTATCAGAGGATTGACCTGAAATAACAACTTTTTGTTTCCGATTTGATAAATAGCTCATAAACCACTTTTATAGGTTTCCTCTAATTCCAATATTTTTAAGTTTATAAATAAGACCTTCATGCCAGACTCGATCGAAAGCACGACTTATATCAAAAAAGACAACACGAATCTCTTTTCCTGCGTCAAGAGCTTTGCCAAATAAATCTGTTATGTGTAAGAGTTGGTTAATTGTAGAATCTCCCGGCATGAAACCTGACTGGGCACTTGTTATTATTTTATGTTTTGTTAAAAAGTTAAAGAAGTGCTTAAAAACACAACGTTCCATACTCTTACCAATGATCGACAAAAGTGATATCGGTCTATAGTTTGATACCAGTTCTCTATCACCACTTTTGAAAACTGGTATAACGCTTGCTAATTTCCAGGTTTCTGGATACACAGCTTCACGTATAGATTTATTGAAAAGCTGAGCCAGGGGCCTACTTAACTCTCGAGCAGCATACTTCAGAAGCCTACCGCTAATTTCATCAGGGCCCGTCGCTTTAGTGACATCTAACAAAGACAAGTGATCAAACACTTCCTCTTCGGTTATTATAATATTGTTTAAAATTGGTATATCATCGGACATGGGGGTATTAGGAAAAGACGCTTTAGAATCATCCACGGTAGCTTGCTTACAAAAAAAGAGATTAAATGCGTTTGATTTTTCATTATCGTCTTCTATATATTCATTATTTACTAACAAAGGGGGTAATTTGACGCTTTCGAAGGCTGTCCAGATAAATTTCTTAAAAGCTTCCACCAATTCTTAACATTGGTTTCTGGATTCTCTAATATATTTATTTGTTTGTTGAAAAAGTCAAGTTTAGCTGTTTTTATGAAATTTATGCATTGATTCCTAACATACCGAAATTGTCGCCAAGAATCAGCAGTATTTTTTTTTTTTTAGTCCTTTGTTAATGTATGTATCATTGTTATTTTGCTTACTAGTATAGTGTTTTGTTACCTTTTCTGACATCGGAATCGGACTTCTTTTAAACTGATTTTTACTGTGCGTAGTGTTGTGTGTTTTGTTTTTTTTTAAATTGTCTAGAGGTAAAGGGGAAGGTTGAGATCTCTCAAAACATATTAAACTCCGCCGCATTTTTTTGCGCCTGTCCCAAGCCAGGAGTCTCTGGCCTTTGTAAGGCTTGTATATTTTTTAGTTTAATTATATATTCCAGAGTTTTGTATGACGTACAATATTACTGAACTAGTACACATTTTTGGTTTAAGGGCCAGCTGAAGCACGCCTCCGGGTGCAGGATTTTCTAGTTGTGTTAAAGACTCATCGGTGGCCTTCAACTGTTTTCTGCTCTTTGAGCGGGTTTCTTTTCTCTTTGACACATTCCCCATTTCCATTCTCAATTTTAAATACAAAATAAGAGATGAATTTTCGGTCTTTTTTGTAATCTAGTTTCACAAAGTTACAGACATTGCATAGACATGTTTGAAAATCGAAATAATTTAACAGATGTAAAGATTACCATTTGCAAAAGGTCGATTTTTATACGACCCAGCTCATATGATGTATTATGTAATGTCTTAGATTAATGGTTAAACATTTGTGTCAGACTTAGAATGAAAGGTCTACAATATTGCATACACCTACTCACAATGAAGATACACAGTCATTTTGCATATTAGTATTTGTTTATTCTTTGTATTTGTACTTTGTAAACGTCAACTGCTACTGAAATATCTCAAACATTATTTGCATTGTTTAACTACACTGCGTATATGTCATTCATACTAGAATATGTATGCCCGGCGTCGCTCGGTAAACCCGGTTTTCAAATTTATTATGTTAAATCAGGAATTCAATGAAAAAGATTCCAATTGTGGATAAAAAAAAAAACACAATACATCTGATTCTTTTTCACTCATATATGTTACCTTTTACACCCAGATACTGAAATACATCGTCTGAAGCACCGATCATCTTTTTTCATTAGACAAAATCTAGATATCCAATGTACTGGTCAGTAAAATTGCAGAGCATAAAATAATTGAATATGACCACAAGTATTCTAACTGATGTAACTTCTGTAAATCAGATGCTCCGCAGAGCGCAGCTTGATATGACCGCAGAGGTCAAACCATGAACAGTTGGGGCAAGTATGGACACAATATTCAAGCTTTTTACAGCTCTGAATTTGGATTTTGATTAAATAGTTGACACAGAATAGGTTTCTGACACAGAATAAATGTGGTCTAAGAACTTTAGATATTTATTGGACATTTACCTATTATGGTACAATATTCAAAAAATAAATGCATGGTTATATATATATTCAGCATATAAAAAAATCCCAATTATTATTTTTTTTCTTATCACAGGAGTAGATTACCTTATCCGTATTTGGCACAATTTTTTGGAATTTTCGGTCCTCGATGCTCTCTGTACTTGTTTGGCTTTAAAAGTGTTTAGATCTGAGCGTCACTGATGAGTCTTATGTAGACGAAACGCGAGTCTGACGTATTAAATTATAATCCTGGTACCTTTGATGAAATCAAATAAAGTTCAATTTTCGACCCTTTAGAATTCAATGTGGACCAATTTGATAAAGAGGCCCAAATATCAAAAATCTTAATACATGGTTAGAATCAGCATGTCAAAGAACCCCATATATAAAAGTTTAATTTTGGACCCCGATGTGGACCAACTTGAAAAAAGGGCCCAAATATTTTTGTTAAAATCAAACTTAGTTTAATATTGGACCATTTGGACCTTAATACAGACCAATTTGAAAACGGGATAAAAATTAAGAATCTAAATACACGGTTAGATTCGGCATATCAAAGAACCCCAATAATTCATTTTTTTATCAAATCAAACAAAGATTAATTTTGGACCCTTTTGGACCCTTATTCTCAAACTGTTGAGACCAAAACTTCAAAAATCAATCCCAACCTTCCTTTTGTGGTCATAAACCTTGTGTTTAAATTTCATAGATTTCTATTTACTTATACTAAAGCTATTGTGCGAAAACCAAGAAAAATGTTTATTTGTGCCCCTTTTTTACCCTTAATTCCTAAACTGTTCGGACCAAAACCCCAAAAATCAATCCCAACCTTCCTTTAGTGATTACAACCTTGTATCAAAATTTTATGGATTTCTATTTACTTATACAAAAGTTATTATCCTGAAATCATCCGTTTTCGGACGACGCTGAATACGACGCAGACGATCGCGATGTGATACCAATATACGATCAAAAATGTTTTAATTTTCGCGGTCGTATAAAAATTGGCCCCTTTTATAAACTGAAAATGTAGACAAAATGTACTATCAGGTTCATAACAGTACCAAAAGTTTGTCTTTTCGCTAGATAATACCCACAAAAACATAAACCAAATCATAACTTAAACAACCGAACCGGTGGTAGTGGAAAAAGGAATGATCAAGCAATTCTTGACGATTTCACTCATGACAAATGATGTTTTGTTTGGAATAAACAAAGTTAAGATATGCACTGTATATATAATATATATATATATATAATAGCCAACGATAATTCCTACAAGGCGATGAATCATATAATAATGATACAGTACACTACACAATATAATGTTTCTCGATATAAAATGATTCATTGAATCATTTAACATCGTTATCATACTGTGAGGGATATCTGTTATCCGAAATATTTAACATTTGTTCGTTTTATTGGTAAATTTTAGTGATGTTGTACCCGTTTAGACTTATTATATAATATGTATATATTTATATATAGAAAAGGAACACATCTTCTATAGAACTTTTAGTTGAAATTACACACATACACACTTTCGTCCGTTTTATTGATTGATTGTTGGTGTTTTGATGCCACTTTGTAGCGCCCCCTTTCGTCTATTTCGCGGCGGCCAGTTTTTATTGGTGGAGGAAGCCGGAGTGCTTAGAGAAAACCACAAGCCTTTCATAGAAAAAATTAAACCCCAGTTAAGTTTGGAGTCACATTCACCAACACGAGCGGGGTACGAACTCACAACCTCAGTTTTAACTGGCTAGTGATAACAGTTACTGTAGTAAAGTATTCAGACCCGTCGGTCACCGAGGCCCCTCATCCGTTTTAAACAGTAACATGTAACAACTAGTTATCCGTGTAACATGTGTAAGTGTACTTAAAATTGTAACATCTAGATATGCATTGTTCCGTGAAAATGCAGAAGGTTATTAAGAAAATATGTTATCAGGGAATTCTGCGGAATTTTCAAGATGACCTTAAACATTATAGACCATGTGTTTAGGCATATGTTTTATGACTTTTGATTCAAGAACAGAACCGATGAGCAATTATGTAGGAGTTGTCGTGTTAAGAGAATCCCCATTGGTAATCTACGAAGAAGGTCTCTCGCTGATCTAAAAAATGCTCATAAGGAAAATGATAGTGTATTGACTTGACATATCAACGATATTCAATTGTTGTTTAATTATTGTGTTATTGTTATTTACCTGATTGGGGAAAATCCCCCTTTAAAAAGGTATAACATGTGGCGGAGAAATATATACAACACAATAAAATGAACATTATCTGTTGAAACCAATTGATGGTAAACGAATTCCTTTGAGTATGGACTAAAATATCAACAATAAGGATAAAATACAATGATTGAAACATGTTAAAGGTTTTAAACAAAATATATTAACAAGTGAAATATGTTTTTTTTCAAAAATTGTAATAGAAATAAGTTTGAATTGTTCCACGCTTTGTTGTATACATTGGAAACAAGGACAGATTGCAGCGATCGTCATGAATATTTAAAAATAGTTCAAGTTCTAACTTTTTAAATATTCATGAGGAAAAGTGATATCGGGTCAGTGGCTGTATGACAAAGTAATACACGGTCAACGCATTTTGACTGCTTATATAGAACGAGTGCAGTATAAAACGGATTAATGTTATCAAGCTGCTGACCAACTATGAATATATTCTGTGCATGCAGCAGTTGATGCAAACAGTATGACAAACAACTTCATGTCCATTCAACATATTGCCATATAGGATGCACTCATGAGACGTGTCTCACACAAATACAAATGCACACTAATTACAACTCGTTTACAAACTTTACAAATTTGTCGAAACACCAAGGATTTTCTACCCCTAGAATATTTGCAAATGTTTTGTCTTCGATGCTTGTATCGTATTTGGCCGATTTTTTTTTATTCGAGCGTCTCTGCTGAGTCTTTTGTACACGAAACGTGCAACTACTGTTCACAATTCAAAGTCTGGTTTCTATGATGGGGCAAGGGTTTGTGTTACTATATGGATGTGGATATAATAGATTGAGACTTCATATGACATGGCGTTATTTTGATACTTTGAATGTTTCACTTTGATTCATCCTGGTGTTTAACACTTTCCATCATCATGTTAATTTAATAAATCCCTTTAAACAACTCCATGAAATATATGTAGGAGGAAATGTGTTAAGGAAAATTGCTTTTGATTGCTGTTAATGTCTTTCTCTCTAGCAATTGCCTGAAGGATTTAAAGGGGCACTAGCTGGCAATTTCATATTGGCTGATTTGACTCAAATTCTCATATTTGATTTATAAATATGAAAGAATGTCTAAAATAAATAATTACAAGGCATGAGCCGGATTTTTGTAGCTTCGTTTCGTGTGTATTTTAGTTTTGACGCCATCTAAGTAACTATCGATTTGACCTCTGAAGAATGCTGATGGTCAAATTAGCGATATGAACATACATATAGATAAAAATGGAAAGTGAAATCGCGCATTTTAAATTCTATCGGTCTGTTTAATTTCATTTTATAGATCAAACATATATGTAAATGACTCGATCCACAAACATTCATTATTTTACAAGTAAAAACGATTTATTTCTGTGGATCGAGCCAAACAAATAAATGATTGACCTTCGTTTCATTGTCAATGTTGACATTCTTTTTCCTTTAAATAACCGAACACGCACAATTTATGTGTTATCCATCCCTAGCTAAGGGGTTAAATTAAAAGTCACATGAATACGAATTCAATGAGGTCAAATTATTCACTTGCAAGTGAATAATTCATCATCAATGTTTCTCAGCTTAATTTGACAAAAATGAACAATAATGGTTGTTAAAAGCGAACTATTATTCAACACAGAGCCTTGGCTCACATCAAACAGCAAGTTATAAAGGGCCATAAATTGCATGTGTCCATTCAAACCGGAAATCGAAAGGTCTAATCTTTATAAAAAAAATGAGAAGCAAGAAGCTAGAAACACGGGTTTCAACGTTTTAATATGTACCAACCTTCGCCCTTATCTGAAACAATAGTGCAATATCACAATATAAAAAAACAATATAAAATATCAATTGAAATGGCTTAACTCAGTCAATATACAATATATTTAACGTACGTTTTACTTGATGTTATTACCTGTATCGACAACGTCATATATGGCGCAACTTTGTCAAGTATTGTTCAGAACGTTACCATTGGATCAATATTCTAATCGTGAACCCAAAAGCATACACGTATGAGCTCTTAACTGGAATAATTACAATGTCTAGAATGAATAAGTCACACTTTTATATTATTATAAGCATTTTGAGTTGAAGACTCCTATATTTTCTGTCACGTTGACTTTATGTTTTTTTTTACTGCTTATAATGTTTACTTCCGGTCATTTAACATAAATACCTGTGCAACGCCATGTTCTTTGCTGTGTTTACATTTGGCATAAAACAAGGATTCCGGGGATTTCTAGAGGTAATCAAGAAACAGCACATTTAGCTGTATGCCTAACCGTATATCTGATGAGTAAGGTTGTTGTAGTTTAGAGGTAAGAAGCAGCACAGATAGCTATAAGTCTCGCATTTTATTCTCATTGTAGAGTTCTTACGGTAAGATAACTGTGTTTGATCCGTACAAAAATCCGAGAAAGATATTTTTGTAGCTTCGCCCCGTATGTAAACCATATATTGTTATTAGAATATTGTTCATTAATGAAAATATATCGGCTGTTCTAGAAGTTAAATAAACGTATCATTTTCTGTTATGGATTATTTATTCACGCTACCAATGCCAATGCTGACATAGCAGACATCAGAATTGTGTTTATTTATTCCTTCATGTAGTCATGAGTTTTATGAGTGTATTCGTATTTGTTTGCTTTAAACTAGACAACACATGGCAAGAAGCCGAAATTACGATACAAGGGAACATACACTGAACGAATAAATTTGATCTATAACATCATGTAAATACAAAATCAATATAAACTGTTATCACAGAGATATGTCTCGTCTTTTTGTAATTTTGATTATGCAAATGTTGAAATCAAAATATCAATACTTTAACATCTCACACACGTTATGCAAATATTCAAAGTCAATGAACTATGACTGAGTTACATGGCTAAACAATCTCCATGTAAATGAGATGTGCCAATGCTAATACAACTGCATACCAAATACCATTGACTTATTATATGTCGTTCCCGAACCTAAATACAAACATTAACGTGTAAACTATGTAAAAGTTTCAAAGTCAATGAACCATGAAGAGGGAGTGGGGCTATACAATCTCCATGGAAACAATACTTGCAAATGCAAATAAATTTGCATACCAAATATCATTGACTTACCATTAGAAGTTCATCTTAAACTGATCTAACCACAAACTAATACATGTAAACTAAGATAAGTTTCAAAGCCATTAGACTGTGACTGAGGGCGAGACCAAATATTTTCCAGGGAAAAGAGATGTTCAAATGCTTATACAACTGAATACTAATTAGCATTGGCCTACCACTAATGGTTCCCCTTCAACTGACCTAATTACATAAACTAATACATGATAACTTAGTTTCAAAGTCAATAACCATGACTAAGGGTGCGGAGCCAACTTATCTCCATGGAAATGAGATATGCCAATACTTATACAGCTGCATAACAAATATCATTGACCTACCACTTGTGGTTCCCCATAAACTGACCTAATCACAAACTAAATCAGTTTAATATATGTAAAATAAGAAAAAGTTTCCGAAGTCAATTAACCATGACTGAGGGGGCAGGGACAAATAATCTCCATGGAAATGAGATGTGCCAATGCTTATACAACAGCATACCAAATATGATTGACCTACCACTTGTGGTTCACCATAAACTAGACCTTATCACAAACTAATACATTGTTGACGACATCGCCGCCGCCGATGCCGGAAACAGCATACCTATGTCTGGCTTTTTGACTCCGTCAAGGTGAGACAAAAATAAGGTGTGACATTAGACATTCCAGGGAATACCAAAATTCAGGCAATCTTTTTTTTCCAATATTTATTAAAATCTTAAACATATCAAAGTGTCATCAATAACAAAACAAAAACAAAAAGCCTTTGTAATATACAATTACTAAATGAATAATTTTAACAATAATGTTCTTAAAATCACAGATACTCATCGGAACCCATTCTATAGGAGAACGACCATTCATCTTCATAAAAAAAAGGGTATGGGTTTTTCCAAAAAAAAGAACATTCTCATCACCAGTTGGGTTGAGATATAAAAAAAAAAGTGTGGTAAAGCAGAGGACAAAAAAAACTATTGCGAATTAAGATTAAATCAAAAAAAGGATTTGATTGATATATAACATCAAATACTTTTTTTTAAATCTATCAAATAGATAATCAATAAATGACACTTACTAAACAAATATTATCTGACATATTTTCCCTTAATGTAAATAATCTTTTATTATATTATTACAAACGACATTTTTTGTTTGAAAACTATTGATATTTTCAAGCTAATATGCCTCTGATCAATCAGGTGAGAACTAGTTTTCAAACGATGAATTACTAGACACTATTTTACCACCAATCGTCAACATTGTATGCGACCGATGTCTCTGTTTCATCATTGACTGATAATAATTGGTTGGTTAAATTATCAGATAGACAATTATATCTTGCATTGGTTTCATCCTTTTCAAACTGCTCTAATTCTGTACTTATACCAGACTCTTCATCCGAATCCCACTCTTCCCATGTGTCTTTTGTCGGTTGAGGTTTTAACCACCAAGATTGTTCATCCTCTCTTTTGATTTCAATTTCTTTGCATTTTTCAAAACAAATGTCTTTTTTCTCTTTTGGTTTCCTAGGAGAACCAAAGTTAACACAAGTTCGTCTATAATAAATTTCTTCTTCCTCGTTTAAATAGTCAGCCATTATATTTTCTATGAAAGAAGAATTGGAGTGAACAAATTCATCAATGAGCAGTTGCAAATCATTAGGAAGTCCTCGCTTACTCAATTTTCTTTGACATTGATTCTTTTTTTCCATTTTTACATTAACTTTATCTAACTTAAGAAGAGCACGCTGCTTTTGTTTTTGTTTTTTAACATAATCTAATCTCCTCAACATCTTGTTTTTGAGAAAAAACACAAAGCAATCCTCATCTGGAGCTTTTGAGCGAGATCCTTTTTTATCTTGTTTTTTATGTCTATCCTTATTTAGAGTTTTTGAGCGAGATCCTTTTTTGTCTTGTTTTTGATGTCTATCCTCTTTATTCTCTCCTTTAAATGGAATTTCTTTTCTGCCATTATAGAACAGTTTCTTTATGACTGCATTCCCTTGAATTCTTTCGTTCATACACTAAAACCACAAAGATAAATATATATTTTAACATAATAAGTCTCTCCATACAAAAAGTACTAGACTTTAGTACGGAGATGACTCGAAGGGACGAGCTAGTAAACTCTTTTTCTGTTCACCTTTCAAATTAGCAATTGCTGCTAAATATGTGACGTTTAACCTATTGACCTTAAAATCATTATTATGTTTCTTCATCTACAGGGGCATTGAAAGACTAAGATTCAAGTATGTGTTATAGAAAAGGTATATCCTGAAACCGAAATGTTGTCCAGTTCAGTCTAACGATACATGCAAGTCACCTTTACTTTAAACATTTTGATTTCAAAATAGATGCATTCCTTATCCCCTAATATATCAAATGGTGAAAAGACATCTTTGAACAAAAGACTCGTACTGTGATGTAATAACATGAACATGATGAGCTTAATATGACATTTTTAATATATTGAAAAATGTACCAATTTTAAAGGGACGAGTAAACGTGCAAACAAAAATTGATGGAACCTAAAATGACCTTGAACTTTCTGATTCCAAAATAAAATGAGGTTCTCATTGTCATTAAAGCGGGAGGTTTGGCATGCCACAAAACCAAATTCAAGACACCATTTTTTTTCTTAAAATGTCCTGTACCAAGCCAGGAAAATGGCCATTATCATATTATAGTTCGTTTCTGTGTGTGTTACATTTTAATGTTGTGTTTCTGTTGTGTCGTAGTTCTCTTATAGTTGATGCGTTTCCCTGTTTTAGTTTGTAACCCAGATTTGGTTTTTTCTCAATCGATTTATGAATTTCGAACAGTGGTATACTACTGTTGCTGTATTTCTCCTCATCCCATGTGCATTACCAAATCAATATTTATAAAGACGTTATTAATGGCTACATAACACATTGTTGTCAATAAATTGGAAATGTATGAAACTGTCATACAATTGAGAAGTTAAGCTAGCTATATAACCAAGTGTAATCAAATATTTTCTACATACGGAAATGCATGTACCAAGTCAGGAATATGACAGTTGTTTTCCATTCATTAAATGTGTTCGAGCTTTCATTTTTGCCATTTCATAAAGGACTTTTAAATTTGATTCTTTTCTTTGTATTTTGTTTTTTTCTTTGTTACTTTTTATATTTTTTTCATGAAAACTGATATGTTGGGGACCTGACTCCTTTCGAACGAGAACCATAATCATATAAAAAACATTTACATATTGGAAATGAAATCCATCCTGGTTACAGTGCAGATAAAACTTATTGTTATGACTCTACAGTGACTTGTACCATGTACCATTTGGTCTTGGTTGGGTACTGTCTCATTGGCAATCATACCACATCTTCGTATTTGTATATAGAAAACAAAGTGTTCCTTCTGTTTTGTGCATTACCTATCATATATTCCAAAATAGCTGGTTAATAGTTATCACAGTTACCAGGATTATAATTTAATACGCCAGACGTGCGTTTCGTCTACATAAGACTCATCAGTGACGCTCAGATCAAAATAGTTATAAAGCTAAACAAGTACAAAGTTGAAGAGCATTGAAAACCCAAAATTCAAATAGTTGTGCCAAATACGGCCAAGGTAATCTATTCCTGGGATAAGAAAATCTTTAGTTTTTCGAAAAATCCAAAGTTTTGTAACTGGAAATTTATAAAAATGACCATATAATTGATATTCATGTCAACACCGAAATGCTGACTACTTGGCTGGTGATACCCTCGGGGACGATGCGTCCACCAGTAGTGGCATCGACCCAGTATCAAGTGTGTTTTTCTTTTCTCTCAGAACACACAGAGCTGAATCATGTTTAATTAATTATGTTTATGGACAAAACAACACATATTTTCAACGTTATTCAGGAATATTTGTTAAGGGTCAGCAGAAATAAAAAGGCACAAAACTACAATTTGTTCTCGGAAAACGGTAAAAGTCTACGACTTTTTAAAACAAAATTTCAACAAACATTTACTTATATTTTTAAAAAGGAACAATATCAGCTATACATGTTGACAAATTATAAAGAAGTTCTATGGATTTTAATTAACACCCCCTCCCCCCTCCATTTAATGTCTTAATAATTAAATATGTGTATTTTTACCTCAATCTCTTCTAGTTTATTGTTCAGCATAAGTACAGCACGCTGAATTGCTTCTTTTGAGCCTATTATATTAAACGTCACAACCTAAAATTAAATGATTAAGATAAAAATCATATTGAATTATATGGTGAGCTAAAAATCATAGGCCACTTACTGCGTCTGGTAATGATTTAAAGTTTAAAGAGTAATACAAAGTTATCACTAGTTCTCGTTTACATAGTAGCAGTCTTGGGGGAAATATGTCCACCATATCAAGAAACCTTAATGCGACTGCAGTAAAACCACTCTCTGCTACTACTCTTCCATGTCGTGTGTTTAGTGAGGAAGTATCAAAATGCTTTCAGTTTTATCTAACCAGGGAACTTAAAAACCAACTATCTCTCTGAGAACAATGAGACATAACTGTAATTACTTCCACACTAGGTTCAATCCACCACTAAATAAAATTCCTGTACCAAGTCAGGAATATGACAGTTGTTATCCATTCATTTTATGTGTTCGAGCTTTTGATTTTGCCACTTGATTAAGGACTTTCCGTTTTGAGTTTTCCTCAGAGTTCAATATTTTAGTAATAGCACTTTAATACTATGAAGGTTATAAAATAATCTTACAGCATTCTCCTCCTTGTTTTGTGTTTCAATTTTCTTCACGAATGACTTATCTATCACGTCTTTAATAACATTTCCATTTTTTCCAATTACTCTACCTAAATTAGGATAAAATCAACAATAAGACTTTTAAAGCAGCTGCAATGTGTAACATGTGTGTATATTCTGAAAATTGTGCTGCTTATATTACCAGATAAAGAAACCAACAAAAGGGAGAATATATTTACGTATAACACATGTCACAACAGAAATATATATATATCTGTACATGAACGATTTTTAAAACATAAAACATCTTTAATACTAGTAGGTAAAATGATTTCATATTGAGTGAATTTCATCAACTTGGTTTGAATACTTTTGAAGTATTATCAATTCACAAATTATTGTCAGTTTTTATGATAATCTCATAAGTGTGTCAACATTCATGACATTGCTTAATTATAATTTCTTTAGTATACATATCTCATATTTTTTGTGGCGTTGATATATTCGTGTGACGGACATAGTTCTAAATTCTAAGAAGCTGTTGTTGTGTACCGTTCTTAATTAATTCTAGTAATTCTTTGTTATTCTGTGGTTAACATGTCGTAATGTACTAATATATTATTAACTTATGGATGTATTTCTCTGTCCTGAGTGTTCTTTGCATTTACTTGTACTATATTCCTGGCATGTCTTGTAGTCCTTTTAGCGGTATATTTAACATTGCCATTAAGTGCGGAGGTTTGGCTAGCCACAACCAGATTCAATCCACTTTTGATTTATAATATGTCCTGTACCAAATCAGGAATAAAGCAGTTGTTATCTGATAGTACGTCTCTATGTATGTTGCATTATCGTATGTGTGTTGCACTTCAGTGTTCTGTTGTTTCTTTGTTTCTCTTTTTTTTTCTAGTTGACGTGTTTCCCTCGAGCTCAGTTTTAATTTGTAACCCGGATTTGTTTTCTCTCAATCCATTTATGATTTTAAACAGCGAAATACCACTGTTGCTTATATTGATACCACAAGATTGAATGTAAAACAAGAACTTACTGTCGGGTTAACAGCATTTACATTGTAAGTAAAGACATCATATAAATTGATTTTCAACACACAAAAAAGTAAAATAAGACTTTTTTCTGCATGTTGCATAAATAATTTCCACAGTTTAGGAGACAAACCAACTATTATTTGTCAGGGCCTTAACCTTTTTTTTATTTTGTTGATTAAGTTGAATAATTTTAACGTGAAAGAGCTTAAAGAATTTTAAGTTGAATTATCCATCCAAAACCATAATTAATTTCATCAAAAATACCAGTTTTGTAAGCTTTTTTTTAAGCTTAGTACATGTACTACCTAAAATTCAAATTTGAAAACATTAAAATTTGTTAAATAATTCATAGCCTAGTGGACATTAAGACAACAATGCACATTAAGACAACAATGCATACATATAGGGAACAATTGATAGTTTTTGCATTAAAAATGTGGCAACTAATTATGTTGAAGGGTTAAATAGGATATTGGACAATTTGTCAAATGATTATAATGGTTAACATTGAGAATGGAAATGGGGAATATGTCAAAGAGACAACAGCCGAAGCCTAACAATAGGTCTTCAGCGCAACGAGAACTCCCGCACCCGGAGGCGTGCTTCAACTGCCCCCCTAGACAAAAATGTATGCTAGTTCAGTGATAATGGACGTCATACTAAACTCAAAAATATGCACAAAAATGTTGAATTAAAAATCATACACAACTAAAAAGGCCTGGGACAGGCGCAAAATTGCGGCTGGGTTAAACATGTTTTTTGACATCTCAACCCTCCCCCTTTACCTCTAGCCAATGTAGAATAAACAAACACAACAATACACAAAGTAAAACTCATTTCAAAAGAAGTCGATTCAGAATAGGGTTGCATATAAAAAAGTTAATATACGTTTGTAATTGGCCAGAAAATTAAAAATAAATAAATGGAGAGCAGTTGCCCCTGCTTGTAAATATACATGAGTCAACTTTTTACAACTTAACTTACAGGTGCAGGATTCATGTACATGAATTAAAGTCCGTTTATTTATTTTTTATTATAAGCGTTGTCTATAAAGTTCATAACATTTGGTTGAGGCACACTAAAGTTAGAGAACAGAAACGAAAATTTATCATTTTTATGTTCATATTGAGGCATAACTCATGACCAGTAAAAGTGACGCAACATAATTTCAAACCTGGTCGTTGTTTTGTGGTAATAAGCATTGTGTATAAGTTTTATGAAATTTGGTTGAGGGCATGACCTAATGTAAGTGAACGGAAAATTCAACAATTTGTAGGCTGATAAAGCGACATATCTCAGTAGAAGTGACGCAACCCAGTTTCGAACACGATCTGTCTTATGTGTTAGTTAGAATTGTGTATACATTTTATAACATTAAGGCAAACTAAGTTTGGGAATGTAGGTAACGCACAGAGAAGCAAGGGTGATTGTTACCGAATGGCAGGGCATGAAAAAGAACTCTTAATCAGACATCATTATAAACTCATAAGACATCATGACCACCACCACACTTTAAACGTGCTGCTGTCAACGTCATTTAGAATATGATCCAGATTTTTTATCTTTTAATTAATATTGACACAGATGGACGACTTCACATTTAAATCTATGACAAACACGATGATTTCAACTTTCCAACTATCAATTTCGCATTCATCAGGTGTAACATATCCTCTGATCCGTCGCAGTGGCGGATCCAGAAATTGGAAGTGGGGGCCCACTGACTACAAGAGAGGGCCCGCTTAAGTCACGCTTCAGTGATTCCCTATATAAGCAACCAATTTTTTTCCCAAAAAGCGGGGCCCGGGCCCCCTGCTGCCCCTCCCTAAATCCGCCTATGCGTCGTATTGTGTTTACATGTCTCATTTGATACGTCAACCTTCTGCATGTTCACACTATACTGATTTCATATGCAGGAGTGGGCACCTACACAAAAACTACTCCGACAGAGTTTTGAGAAGGAAATAATAAAAATGACACTCTGTAAATTCATGATCATTATCACGAATTGGTTGATCTTTACATTGTGTATGTGTCTAAACTAACTGATGATTTTTTACCACGTCTTAGGGTTAACATCTATGTCGTCTGTTTGCTACTAATAAGTACTGAACGTGTTGTATTCCCAAATATGACTCTTATACCGAGTGTGTATTTGCATTGCTATATAGGTATTTTGTCCAACATTCATGTATTTATTTTGGGTGTTTCTATTGGTATCTTCTGGCTATTCCTACATTTTGTATTTTACTATTCTGGCTATTCCTACATGGGGGATTAGTGGAAGAACAATACATGTTTTTATTGCAAAATATGTTGTTTTAGTCATTAGTGTCTAATTTGGTCAAAGGTAAATTTACCTGTGGAAATTAAATAAAAATTATTACTTATATGTAATAAATGAGACTTTTTTGTTTGAAAACATGCATAAAGTAATAATTTTAAGTATTTTAATACCATAGAATTTCTAAAAAATAAAACTAATTGAAAGAAAAGGAAGTAAAAGCATTGGAAAAATAAAAATAAAATGAATGAAAAAGTAGTAAAAGCATTTAAAAAGAAAATAAATAGTTACCCACATTTTCAACTTCAGAAAAATTCTCAAAGAATTTAATAATTTCATTATTTTAACAAATTATGATTTTAAAAAATGAATATAATATCAAAAGTACTTAATTATCATAATCAGATAAGTGTATTAATTGGCCTAATAGATTAAGCAAAGCCAAATGACTATGAACTTTGATTAGCTTAACACTATTAACTTGTGCTCAGTGTCTTAACTGAACACCACAAGCTCTACCAAACAATTAAGCATTACTATAAGAAGCCAGATTTTTCCTGTAATGATCATTCTCAGTTCATCATGGCAAATGCACAGTTAGATATCAAGTTTACAACAAATAGATTAGGCAACCAGAACTTAGTACACAATAACTACAAGTTCCAGATAAAGTCAAGACGTGGAGACAGATGTTATTGGAAATGCTCTACCCGTAACTGCCCTGCTACTGTCAACACACACAACAACATACCAACCAAAGTGGATGCTAATCACAACCATCCCTCAGACAGAATGCAACTCAGAGTAGACGATGTATTACAACGTATGAAATCTCGTTGTAAAGATGAACTCACTGCAATACCAACTATTTATGAAGAAGAATTGGTAAAACTACGAGACCGAGAATGGAATGATGACACACACCAACTAGTAGAACACATACCAACCTTCTACTCATGCAAAGACCAGCTTTACAACGAGAGACACAAGCTAATACCAGCACTACCAACAACAGTAGAAGATATCACAGTAGATGGTGAATGGGCTCAAACTACTACTGGTCAACCCTTCCTACTTGCAGATGATAACACCAATGGGCGAATGCTTGTATTCAGTACCCAAGAGAACCTATATCATCTAGCAGCAGCAGACACCATCTACTGTGATGGAACATTCTATGTTTGTCCAACACTGTTCTACCAGCTGTACACATTCCACGCCAAAGTTGATGGTACTATGTTTCCACTGGTTTACTGCTTCCTACCCGGTAAAGATCAGCAGATGTACACAAGGCTACTTACTATTATTAAAGATTTATGTAACCAATACAACATCCTTCTTCAACCAGCCAAGATGTTCCTCGACTATGAAATAGCCATCAGAAATGCAGCAACTTCAGTCTTCCCAGATATCCACATCAAAGGGTGCTTTTTCCACTACACCCAGTGTATCTGGAGAAATGCACAGAAGCATGGTCTGCAAACTGAATATAATGAAAAGGGCGACATACACCAACTTGTTCGTAGAGCTGCAGTACTGCCACTGTTACCACCCAATACAATTGAAGATGTTTGGTTTAATGCACTTGAAGACATCGATGATTCAGATACTACTACACCAACACTTAGCTTTACTGACTATGTAACCAGCTACTGGGTAGAGAGCAACCAAAGTCTGTGGAACAGAAGGTCCTAGAACAACAAACCATTTAGAAGGTTGGCATAGCAAGCTAAAGAAATTAGTAAAGGCAGCTCACCCAAACATCTTTAGTATGATTAGTTTGTTAAGACAAGAAGAAGCCTTCCATGCTCTAACATTGATCCAGTACAGAGCTGGCGGGAAACGTATCCCAAGAAAGAGGAAGTACAGGGAAATTGATGACAGACTCCAAACACTGAAGATAAGATTACAGAATGATGAACTTAGTGGAGTATGGAGATGCTGCTTCTCATCTCCTGCACATTGATTAAGACTTTGTATTCTTTTATATGTTCAATCATGTTCAATGTATTACTATGTGAGTGCTATGAATAATGTCAATTTAGTATACTTTTGGTGCTTTAATTAGTGTGACTCAAAATTTAGTGCTTTGGTTTAAAGAATGATTTAACATTGATATTTCAAATGATATCATTTACTTATATATATTATTGTAAATAATTGCAAATACTTGTGCATGTCATTATAGCTATAAATTCATATTGTGCTTTTGAATACTATTTACATAAACTGTGCTATGAAATTATTAAATGAAATAAAAGATTGTGATATAAATTATTCTTTTTCTTTATTTTCTACAAGAATTACCTGGATTTACCTTGATTCATTCGGCGCGGGACGTTTGCGCTTTTTCATAGGACATTTGCGCTTTTTATTTTGGACATTTGCGCTTCAAATTATAGGACATTTGCGCTTTTAAAAAAAGGACATTTGCGCTTGTTACATAGGACATTTGCGCTTTTGCAATATTTGGTGTTTTAGATTTTCCTCCTCTTTTATCCGGGTTAGAGACCGGCAGGTTTGACCAGACAGAGATTTTGGATTTTAAAGGTCTGTAAGGATAACCTTCAAAAAGAGTGTGAAAATCTTCTCTTGACTTCGGCAAATTCGGTTGAGATTTTCTTCTTACTCTGTACATAACCTTTGATACATGCAGAATGAGACTGTAAATCCTTAGGATGGAAAGAATCTTCAACAACATCTTTTATGACTCAAACTATTAGTAGTCCCATAGTCCGTTTTAATTCTAGCATTACAATTTTTCAAGGAACATCTCCATGAAAGGTCTACATTTTTGAGGTTTTGATCAAAACGATATAAAAATCCATCATGATATATACATTTTTTTCCTATACTTTTCCCTATAACTTTAAACTCCATGTCTATGACTGTGTTAACGTGAACTTACTAATGACCAAAAAAATAGTTGAATCTATTTACGTATCAATTAAAATTGCATGGTAGACGACTATTTAGGTAAAAAGCGCAAATGTCCGGTCAATTTAATACAGGTGAATCAAAATTTAAAGCGCAAATGTCCATACTATTAGAAGCGCAAATGTCCTATCGTTTTACAGGTAAAAAAGCGCAAACGTCCTGTGCCCGATTCATTAGATCTCATTAGTTTAGTGTTGTTACAACATAATCCTACATAATCCCATTGTTTACACAAAAATTCTGGGAACTCCTACATGAAATTATACTATTTTACCTATAAAATTCAAAATGTAGGAATAGCCAGAATGAACCGTTTCTATTATGGTTTCGGTTGGATAATATGTTATCTTTTATCGTTAATAGTCCAAATAATTATAAAACAGCCTTTCAATACCATTATTGTCATAAAAATTGTTTGGAATGGTATTGGGGAACAATTATATAACTTCAAGGTTGCATATGTGTTACGTGCGTCGCTGCTCGTGTTGCATGTGCTGTCTGTCCTTGATGGAAGATGTTCGCTGTTGTTTTCCGGTTTGCATGTTGTGTCTACTATTTCAATATTTTGTTTGTGCGTTTCTCTATGATGAGGGGTCGTGCTGTTTCTAACAATGCCATGTAAGCGGAAGCTTTGGTTAACAAATAAACCATTTGTTTCTTAAAATGTAATGTACCAAGTTAGGAATTTGGCAGTTGTTATCAAATCGTTGGTTTCTTTGTATGCTTGTTTTTATTGCATTTTAGTTCCTGTTGTTTCTTTGTTTTCCTCTTTAAGTTATATTTCCCTCGGTTTTTGTTTGTTACCCGGATATTTTTTTTTTATCTCAATCGATTCATGACGCTTGACCACTTGTATACTACTGTTGCATTTATTCATCATCCAGGAAATCGATATTCGACGTGTAAATTGACATGATACACCCAAAATTGGAATAGTCTCTTAACTTTCATACTGATGACAAAACTATCAGCGTTAAAATCACATTTTGGACAGTCACTTATAAATCATTACCTGCTAAATGATTTGGCACAGTGTAAGTCTGTCGTTTAAATTCCAAAACACATCTAGCTTCGTGTACAGCCTTTTGTGACTGAAAACAGACTTACAACATAAAAATCCTTATCATTACTGAAATGTTTCATAGAATTATCTTAATAGGGCAATACATCATAATTGACAGACAATTTGGCGAGAAAAAGATTCAAAATTATCACTTCACTGGCCATCATGAATATGTATTTTTTTTATATATTTGACCCAGTTTTCAAGTTGGTCAAAATCTGGTTTTTAACATGTTTAAAGTCATAAGAAACCTCAAATTAAAAAAATTAATGCATATGTTTTTTTTATAACTCAATGGATAGTTTTCATTATAAAACTTATGTACATATACTTTTTTCTGAAGAAAATTCTTTAATTTATTCATATTTAGAAGAAGTTTACTTGATTATAATTGGTTCCTTCCAGGAGTCAATTATATTCATATTTAGAAGAAGTTTACTTGATTATAATTGCTTGCTTCCAGGAAGCAATTCCCCCCGACATATTTTCCGTATGCAAAGTGACCTCTGTGTGACCCATCTCGTAAAAATCCGGTGATCGCAAAACGCATGGATGTCCTTAAAATAAACTATTATCTGAATTTACATGTTAAACACGTGCTCAATTTCCATGCTTTTTTGTTAATTTTTTGTCGATTGTTGACAATCGTTAAACTTCGGCTTTAAAACACGAACTTTAATTACCTGTCATATTTTCACAATAACACTGACCGACTGAAAAAAAATGACGATAATACGAAATTTACACGAAAAAAGTGATAAATTCGTGCACATAAGACTAAGTTTATGATGTTTGTATGCATTGGTTCAAGAATTGGAAGAACATTGTTTTTCAACGGTCACTCGTTTCTTTGACTTTAAAACTGAATTTTGTTTGATTTTTAAAACAAATTAAATATATGGGGTGCAATGATATGCCAATTCTTTTCTGATATGAAAATAAGAATATATGATATGATTGCCAATGAGACAACTTTGAACAAGAGACCAAATTACTTAAAAATTTACAACTAAAAGTCACCGTATCGCCTTCAACAATGAGCTTAGTTTGCAATAATACGTCCATAAATGACAAATGCAAAACAATTAAAAAACAAATGTTTTATGTACAAAACCTTGTATTTAAATTTGTGATTTTGAGAAACGTTATCAAATTGGTCCCAAAGGTCCAAATTACTCATTTGTTATTTCAACAACAAAAAATTAGAACGAAAATTTAACTAACGCACAAGGAACCATGAAGATGGGGTGTAGCTTAGTAGACAGAGTGACCTTGGCAGACAGTTATTTACACCTAGCAATCATTCTACAATAGTGGACATACCGGTACTGCTTGAAGTTTCTTAAAAACAGACCATACAGGAAATCATTGACCAATGAAAATTGAATTAAGGTCAGATGAACCCTAACAAGATAATCAAACCCATACACAAAATATGGTTGGCCTATTGCTGAAATATCTCAAACTTAGGTCACCTAATGAATGTTAAGAAACACATTGAGGCTGATTTAATACTTTATAAATCAGGTGATCAATGGTCAAAGACGTTTTAGGTTATATTAAATATTAAAATACAAATCAAGTTCCTTACCTCACCAATTACTGTAAATTTGTATCCATCTGGCTGTTTCTCATTTATAACCGACCGCACTCCTGTAATTTTTTTGGATTTCTTTATGTTAGAGCCATCCCTACCGATGGCCAGTCCCATCAAGGTAAAGGGGACCATAAATATTTCTGTATATAAAACAGGCTACAAAATAATAAGAAATCTCTTACTATGATTTAAAGTGCATTTCATTATACTGTAAAATGGTGTAATTCCTTGTTCTGCCATCCTTAAATTTACATCATAAGACTTCAATTGAATCTAAATTAATCATTTATATAGAGAGATAAAGTTCCGAAGTCCCCCATGATGCACATATTTAACTGTTCCATGGGTAGTTACTGACAGTGATAAAAATGATATGTTATCTGAAACTTTTCAGTTGAAAATATATTACAGAAATGTAGATTTGGGACATGAAATGAGAAGGTTCACGAATTGATAATTTTGGTCATTTTTCCCATTTTAATTGTTTTTGGCACTTTTGCCTCTATCAACGATTCAAATTCGATATCAAAATTGGAATCATTTGGTTACAAAACATTTTGGATCGTAGGTGGTGGCCAAGTTTGTCCTAAAGCTTTAAGGTATGAAAATTGCACAGAATAATCATATTTTGACAAAGTGTCCAAAGTGGGCCTTCTTTGGAGAATATTATGTACTTTTATGAAAAGAACTGATTTATTTAGCATTAAGGCTTTTGAAATAGACCCATTTATGAACCAAATTGTGACCTTTTATGTGTTTTATGATAAAGTTGATATGTTAGGACATTTAGTACCATAACGGTGAACCTTTTCCAAAATATGTGTTAATCTAAATAAATTAAAAGACATAAGGGAAGAAATTTACTTATTATAAACAAGATTCAAATAGCATGATGTTCTAGTGTAAATGGTTCACAAAAAGTTCTAAACAACCTTTTAATTCTAAAAATCCTCGTGCTGAGTCACCAAAGTCGTGCGCACCACAGACGGTGTACTTGAATTGGTTAATATTTATAGTTGATTTACCAATATCTCAATTTATAAACTTGTTTTAGGAAATCCTTGCTAGCACTGCATGCAACCCCTCTATCACTCAAGTACCGAATTGCCAAATATGGGTGTTCAAGGGGAAAGGGTATGAATTTCTATAAAAATTTCCATATGTTTAGCATTGACTCAACACAAGGATACATAATTCGTAAGAATTTAAAATTAAATGGGGAATGTGTCCATGGGACACAGATGATGCCCCTCGCTTGCGTCATATAAAGTTATGAAAGGACATAACTAAAGAACGGTTTGAGTGACGCTACCCAAATCAGTACTTGATCTTGTTTGTGTATAAATAAGTATTGTGTATCAGTTTCATAACATTTGGTTGAGGCAAACTTGAGTTAGGGAACGGAAACGAAAAATTTCGCAATTTTTCAATTTGTAAAGAGGCACAACTCTAGGACGGTTAAAGTGACACCTTAACATTCAATCTTGATCTGTAATTTGTGGTAATAGGCATTATGTTTAATTTTGATAGCATTTGGTAGAGGCAAACTAAATTTATAGACATAAAATAACATTCAGTATTTTTTTCCATTTGTAAAGGGGCATAACGCTAGAACGGTAACAGAATCGCAACCCAAATTCAAACTTGATCTGTGTTTTGTGGTAATAAGCATTGTGTATACGGTGTATAACTTTCATAACATTTAGTTGAGGCAAACTTAAATTAGAGAACGGAAACCAATTTTGTGAGAGGGTTAGCGCTATAAAACCAGGTTTAATCCACCATTTTCTACATTTGAAAATGCCTGTACCAAATCAGGAATATGACAGTTCTTGTCCATTCGTTTTTGATGTGTTTTGTTATTTGATTTTACCATGTGATTATGGACTTTCCGATTAGATTTTCCTCTAAGTTCAGTATTTTTGTGATTTTACTTTTATTTTTTTTTTTTTTTTTTTGGGGGGGGGGGCGTACGGACGTATTACTAGATTTATTTCACTTGACTGGGCGGGGTTTAAGAAGTTCGCTTATTTAAGACCGGTTCATCTATAGACAGGAGTTTTGGGATAAATTCATCAATGAAGTGTCCAGTTATTCGACCCATATCATACTCTCAGTGACTTTGGTGATAGGTGATAAGATATAACGGCAATCATCATTTTCACACACATCTTCAAATAGACTGTCCTTGTGCAAATTAAAACAGACCCCGCCCGATCAGTTGAAACACCATTGGTAATACGCACAGACCAACAAGGATAAAACTTTAAAAATGCACAGCCTACCTTGGTATCCATGTTGTTACATGTAACACTACTGTCGGAAGGTAATTCTTGACTTGACTGTATACTTATTTAAACCTTCTTCTTCTTTTCTGTTACTTCCTACTAATGAGGAGCACGTCCAATACGGATTTAAAAACAGTTTATGGGGCACTATAATGTTAATTATCAAGCAATGAGGCTTATATTATACGGGTAGAAGATGGTGAAGTAATCCATTTAAGAATATTTCACTTTAACATGCACATGTCTTACTTAAAGTTTTCATCCTCCATAACATCTATTCACATGATAAAATGTAAAATTTTTCGATTGGAACTTTACAAATAGTAGTATTGATGACTATTTAGTCAACCCAACATAGCAACCACATAAGTTTTAAAATCGTCATTTAAATCAATATGTTATCAGTACTTATACTGTGTCTGATAATTAAATTGATCACGTGTGAGTCATATATTTTCAAAAAATGAAAATCAATGAAAAATAGATATATTCATTCGGTGGAACCTACATTCATTTGATCGCTATTTAACAAACTTTTCTATATACATACAGAGTTCTACATGACAAGAGTTGAAAATACGGCTACTTTCATGAGGGTCTGAATGGTGAGAGGTCTTCATTTCTATACATATTCAATATTTATAATATTCATGTAATTTTTCTGTATTTTCTTCTTCTTTTTTTTTTTAAATATTTGCTTGTTTTTTTCCTCTATTCTTAATATGATTAGCACCCCATGGCATCATGTTCTTTTCTATTTGTTTGCCCTGTTTTCCTTATTCTTTTTTTCCATTATTCTATAGCATACATTCCAGATGAGCTCTGATGTAAGATTTATTTAGTTTGGTGTTACTTGTGTTTATACCTCTTTAAATAAAGAGCTTATTACTATCATTGTCATGTATTATATTTAAAAGCATATATAAAAAA
This sequence comes from Mytilus edulis, assembly GCA_019925275.1. NCBI lineage: Eukaryota > Metazoa > Mollusca > Bivalvia > Mytilida > Mytilidae > Mytilus > Mytilus edulis. Next base: position 33,661,100 of record CM034359.1, read on the forward strand.
AACATTGTATACTAATTTTATTTTTAAATATATTAGCCTGAAATAGGAATATATTTAATGTTCGTCCATTTTTCTATAAATTTGTCAATTTTTACTTTTTCATGATTTCTGATGTAACGCCACCACTCCCCTCCCTTTTTGAAAAGTAAATAATATGGTATATATAAATATTTTAGCAAACACATTTGTAGGAAAAGGGTCTGGCGCCAACAATATTTTTCAGGAAACTGACAAATTTTGCAGAAATCTGTGAAAAATCATTCAGGTTTTTTTACGAAAAACTTTATTATGACGACAAAATTACGTCATTAATGATGCAATTAGTGAAAATTTTAAATTTTAAAATACACTGAAACAATCAGACATTTTGACATGTATTTTAATCAAGTTTTCGATTCATTATTTTTTAGATTTTTGGGGCAAACATTATGAGTTAGTTAACCAGTGACGTATAAATTTTCTGACGTCAGATACGCGAAACAATGTATGTGTTTTTAATTTGATAAATGCTTTTGTGATTTTTGTTAAATTGTTTGTTTTAAGATTGTAACACAGGGATGACTGCTGTACCCATATTTTGACTATTTTATTTATTATGTCTGTTTTGTTCACGTATCCTTGTATATATAACGGAATTTGATGAGACTGTCGTCAAGTGAGAGGTTAAGCGCTATAAAACCATGTTTAATCCACAATTTTCTACATTTGAAAATGTCTGTACCAAGTTAGGAATATGACAGTTGTTGTCCATTCGTTTGATGTGTTTTGTCATTTGATTTTGCCATGTGATTAGGGACTTTCCGATTTTATTTTCCTCTGAGTTCAGTATTTTTGTGATTTTACATTTTGCCCCCGGAATGAAATGTACCTGAAAGCCAAATGAAATATACCACTCTGAAGCATACCTGATTAGAAGTTTCATCTGGCCAATCTATTTGTACCTCTGCATCTTTATATTTCATTTCTTTTTTAAGCAAGATCTGGAAAAAAAATCAGAGTTAGCCTCCAACAAAGCAGTTGGTCAAGTTCCTATTAGCATGAAGTAAGAAATGCAAAAAAAAAATGTATTTCGCCATCAGTTGTGTTTCATTCATTAACAATAACTTGATCTGATGGTGGCCGGTTAAGGCCATTTTGCCTTTTCGTGTTTTCGTTCTTCCTATTATAGGGCAAACATGCGAAAACGTGAAAACACCAAGTCGAAAACGTGAAATGTGTTTTCTTTCAAATTTCGAGTTTTCGACTCTGTATTTTCGTGTTATCGCGTGTTCGCCTTTAACTGGTTTTTTTTCACGGGATTTCGCAATTTCGATTGAGGAATGCTGATACTGAATTTTAATTTGCGTATTGTTATGCATTTACTTTTCTACATTGGCTAGAGGTATAGGGGGAGGGTTGAGATCTCATAAACATGTTAAACCCCGCAACATTATTGCACCAGTCCCAACTCTGCTAATGCCCCTTTATGACATATGTACTTGTCTCGGGGGAAGGGGGGGGGTTGTAGGGGAGGGAAATCATATACAAATTTTTTATCTCACTTAGAGCCTGTGCTCATGGTACCTACCCAACGAGACCCTCGCGGGTTTTAATTTAAAAAGACAATTAAAAGAACAGCTTTCAGCAGTAGAAAGTTTCTAAAAACCTTTATCCCCGGCTTAGTATATATCTAGGATTTTGATTGGTTAACGCACGTCGTTACAAAACCCATAGCCCCTGGGTGTTGCTAACCCATATCCCCGGACGTTGCTAACCATTATCCCGGGGAACTTCACGCAAGTTTCCTTAGTTCCATGATTGCTCCTAGTGAAATCTGTAGATTATCCATGATGTTTGTAATTAAATATTTAATTTATTAACGATGTTGTTCTATTATGCCGATCATTTACACTCATTTCATTAAATGCATCACTTGACTGCCACATTTTCAAGGAATGGGACTACTGACCTAGCTATGCAAATTACCAACGTTGATGTCACACCATCTATGGCGTAACGCTCACAGCATTGAGCGCCAAATTTGACTCAATCCAGTTTCTCTGTCTCCGTATTAAAAACGTCTTATATTTGACTACCTGTAGGGTTCTACCAAAGGTAGTACCCTACACCCCGTAAAAAATATGTAAAATTTCCAAATTTCAATAAAACTTTTTTAGATAATGAAAAAAAAACGTTGTTTTCGCGTTTTTACACTTTTACACTTTGTACCCGAATTTCCATAAAACTCGCCCGATTCGGACTAAGAATGTGCATTTCGACAATACATGTCTCTTCAGTGATGCTCGTGGCCAAAATATTTGAAATCCACACTAGTATAATATCCCCAATACATTATGTCAACTCTCAAAATATAAGGTTATTAAGGACTAGTCTAATAGAATTATTGCCTGGTAAAAAAAAAACTTTTTAACTTAGGAAAATATGTATTTCCTACATTTCTCTTTTATTTCAAAACGTAGAATAATTGAAAATAAGTGCATTTCATATTAAAGGGAAACTTCGCAAAAAAATCAAAAATTGATATTATGTCCATTCTGTATAAAAATGCTCAAATTTATAGATATTAAAGTTTTATTCCGCTAAATAAGAGATCACCATCGATTTTAGATTTTGAGTATCAGTTCTCTCTTCTCCGCCATCTTGTCATCTTCTCCGATGAAAAATCCCGATATGTCAATAAACCACAAAGGAACAAAACTACAGTAAACGATGTAGTCGTAATTGCGTGTCGATATCTTGTCAATCGTACGGTTGGTTTATCTGACTGACTAACTTGATACGGAAAATGGTCTTATATTTTTAAATAACCATATAGTCTGTTATTTTTAAACTGATAATATTGTAATTAGTTAAAAAGTCAAAGTTCAAATTATAAAATGATAAATAAGTGTTCCGTGGAAATTGTTTTCGAAAATCTAATTCGTTCATAATTCTTTCAAGTAATAAACTTTATTTAAATAAATTCGGATCTTCCCTTATCTGATCACCAGCATGGCTAAAGGTATTACTCCCAAAGGTATTGGAAGGGGTGTAAGGTGACACGTCCAGGTATTCAATCGATTTCCTGTCCTGCGGGCTTGCAAGTTCATGCATCGTTTCACTTCTGTAGGTATTGATCAGTGTACACGACCGTTACTTATAACTTTCCATTTTGAACTATCAGGTGCATGTATAATATACATTTTTGTCTTGCGTGTCCGAAAGTGATATAATATACTAGTCATTACTGAACTCATACGCTTGTTTATAAATAACATTTCTGGTGTAAAGAATATTATTTATAAAAAAAAAATAATACAAAAAAAAATAATTGAAGAAATACAAATCTATTTACATATTTTTCCAAGGGTTAATTTGGGAAAATGTAATATATACTCGTTGTCAATAGTTTAGGACAGATTGGAACATACCAGAATTATTGATCTAAAAAAATGTGCGCACTTGTCGACGATTCGTGTATAATTACGCCTGGTAGAAAGTTACGGAATTATAGTCAGTAGCGCAATTTAAAATATGTATACATGTATACATTGAACATAAGAAAGAAACATACATTTTGTGTAAATTGTGGTAAAAGTTTTGTAAATAGACTAGTCCATGTATGCCAACAGTATGTAATCAACGAATTCGATAGACTATTGTATACCAAAAGAAGAAGAAGAAAAAAAAGAAACAATTTGATTTAAATACAGGTCAATTTATAACTTGCTTTGGTTCATCGAAGTTAAGAACATAGTAAACTCACAGATTTATATATCAATTAAATTGTTCTCGAATAAAGGACGAAATTCGTCATCATCACAATTGTTCCAACATTCATGTAAAATATATGCAACTGGACGTACACTAATAATCCCCAAGGAATGTGAATATTTTCTAGGAAAACTATTGAGTATCAATTTCGGGATTTATTTTCTTTCTTGATATTCAATGACAGCAATTTAAAGAATAAACTGCTTGTCGGATATTTGTCCGCTTTAGGGGTATTCTTGCAAGTTGAACAGACTTATAATAACATTCAAAAATAGGGAAAGATAACATTAAATTCGTTGTCTTTTAATTTTAAACATCGTTGATCAAATAGTTATTTAAGTATATATATACGTTGGGAGACGACGATTATTATAGTTGTCTCAGATTTTAATAAGGACGTTCCCCATTATGAATAAATTTGGTTGACGTTTATCACACTTGAAAAGAATATCTATTCGTAATTTTTCGATTCCATTACAAAAATATTTTTTTCTTTATTCGTACATATTATATTCCGCTTCGGTAGAGTTATCTTCAGATAGTTTCATATATTAATTAATACATGGCTTTCAAAAGTCTAAATGTAAGTGTTCTCGTACATTTTTTCGCCTAATAAAGACAAATAAAAATGATTTAGTAAAGCTATTTCTAATTTCTAAGTCCCCCTTTTTTATGAGACATAAATCAAGGACAAGACTTGTATATCATTTCATTCTGACATATGAATTAAGTTTCCCGTCTTTAACCGAAAATTGTGTATTTCTTAGTAAATTAACTTATTTGAATTCAAATAAATAATAGCACCAAATATAATTAAATAATTCCACGGCGACCAATTTTTATTTGTCACCAACTTGAATATGTATTTTTAATGTGTGTATTAAATGCTACCACTGATCCGAATAGACAGTCACACCTGGCAAGGTGTGCCCTAGAGGCGTGGTTAAATACCGAAGTGCAAATAACAATTTACCTTTCAACAAGCCATCTACGAGTATTGCCACAGAACCGTGAATACACACATCGTATAAACCTAGCCATAGCAGAGATAGTAAAAGGTCAATAATAGTACACCAACATATTGTCTTTACAGATTATTGTACTTTAATTTGTTCACCTTATCAGTCCGAAAATGCATTTATTAAAAATAAATTTATAACTTTTTGTGTTGTCTACAAAAATAATTCGAATATATACGTTTAACATAGATAATTTATCTCACGAATGAGTACAATTGAACGTCTGTGCGTTTTATCTTCTTATTATCGGATGGTTATTAGATAAAGCATAAGTCATCGGCGCGCTTACGATTACGTTAAAATATGATTAAAAACCAAGACTTTTAATGATTGTATTTTAAATCCCGGCATGCAAAAATCAGGAGAAAACGTCACGACCTACAGGAAGTAGTTGATATTTTTTCATTAATTATTGAATTTCTCCTTTATTACTGCACATATAGCGATAAAACTTTGTGAATATATATATTATGTCATAATGAACATATTTAAACCATAAGTAAAAAATCGTGAATTTTCCCTTTAACAAAATGTTAAAGCTCAGAAAGCTACAAATTGTATTCAGATATGTTGATATGTATTACCTGAAGTCCATAAATTGACTTAGTAAGTAATGGATTTCTGATATTACCTATTACGAATATTTAAATTTGCCTGATATCATGTTTATAAGACTCTGGTAATTTTAGGCTTTGGTCTTACATCTCAGAATTTATTTGATTATATATAATCATTTATAATTTAAACATTTTTATATATCTATAAGAATAATGATTTAAAAAAATATTATATCAATTATTTTAATTATTCAATTTGTATAAATTGCTCTTCAAGGCCGTGTAATTTTCCATACAAATCCTAGCTTTAATTAGTGAAAAATATCTTATCCTAACTCACAAGAGTATTCTCGGTTTTCAGACTATAAAAGAATAGATCTATAATATTCCATACACTTCCTCATAATGTAGCATAGACGGATCCGGGGGAAAAAAAGGGGTGGGTGCAGGGCCCACCTTTGGTGGAGAAAATGTGGTTGGTTATCACTGCATGAAATGATACGTTTACAAAATTTATTCTCATATTAAATTACTAGTTTTAAATTTAACTTCTGGTTTACGAAGAATTATTTAAGTAGTTTATGAAAATTTAATGCTTTTGTTAAATTTCAAATTTTCTTGAGTTTAATTCCGATATACGGGTTATTAAATTTGTTAATTATTTGAAAAATAATACCAATTTAAATTTGTTATTTAAGAGATTTAAATCTAGTTTATCCTCATTAAACTTTTAGTTTACAGATAGGTTTATATTTTAACAAAACTACTAATATAAGACAATTTAATTGAATTTAAATTGGATTAAGTAACAAAATTATACGAATGTATTTTTTTCAATAAATTTGAAATTTAATGCCAGTTTTCGTAACGTGTTTATATCTTGTTTTATTACACAGGACTACTTCTCCTTCTCTCTTCTTTGTGTCAACAAGGCTTCAATACTGAAGAATACATGTTGTACAAAGTAAAACCGAGCGTTATTAAGAAGAAGAAAAAGACAACATTACAATCTGGCTTATTAAAATTGTCCAAACTGAAAAATAGAAAGTTTCGTTGCAAATATATCAACAACTTACGTAAGGAAATTTTCAAATTTTGAATATCCCAAAACTTTTCACAATGACAACCAATGGGGGTATAGTTAAACCAAGATAAAGGTCGTTCTCGGATTTCCATAGATATTTCTAGTTATTTTTCTCAATAACAGAAAATACAAAACTGACACAGCAAATGACAAGAGCTTAAATAATTGCTTAATTTCATCGTTTGTTTTTATCGGGTTTTTTTTTTTTAGAAATTATTCAGTTCTGATAAGTTTCAACAAATAAATTTATTGAATTACATATGTAAAATACAATACACAAATAGAATTTTTTTTTTTTTTAAAACAAGCAGTTTTGATTATCCCCCTTATAATAAACTAAATATATTTTGACATTTATGACATTTTAATTACAATTGATAATATTTATAATAATCATATATATACTATTTTTCCCTCAACAGTGTACTGTTTCAGGTATTTCGTAAATATCGTTTTACTTTGGTAATATTTATAATGGGATACACTCTTTTTGTCAACAATATCTGTTTCAGAGGAAAATATTTGTTTTTAAATTAAGTTATCTCCCCTAACATTGCATTGGTAAAGCTTAAAAAATACATATGAAATCTGTCTTCCTCTTCATATTTAATACAAGTTTAAGAATGGATGGATAATTCTTTATAAATTTAACAAAATTTGCCGCACACCAGTATAAAAGGACACAATAAAAAAAAGTGAGAGCTGTTTTAAGCGCAATTTTTTAATATTCACGAAGTAAACGGGATTTTTCTGTATTCCGGTTGTATTTGCTCCTGACTCTTTCGTAATTCATATTACGCGTTTGTACAACATAGTTCGCGTTTCCGTAAGGTCTAGTTATGAGGGCGCATTACCCAGACGGGTTAAAATACAAACATAGTTTACACAAATATACATACAACTATGACGATGTGGTATGTTACGGATGGATAACCGAGCAATAACGAAGCCGTACAGACACATACATGTATATAGATACATTCTTTTTTGTGTTAACATGATATATACCCATGTATATTTCCAGACATTTATATACCAAAATGGAGACCTATACCTATTATAATGATTTAATATGCGCTACATTGTCATTACCTCCTAAAACAAAGCTTATAGACAGTCTATTTGTGATGTCAATTGGGTGCAAATTTCAAAATAATGCGGAATATAATGTGGTTTTAACCGCAACAAAATAAATACTACATCAGACACTTAATCAGAAATAACCTGCTGGTAATCTGTGAGGAAGGTATTGGTCTGTGTAAGAGTTTTCCATACTTTACCAAATTTTATAATTTCAAAATTATAAAAAAGTATTGATCGCTGACCCTTTTTTGAAGCTTGAGTTTGCGAAAAAATATCAGATGAAAGGATAGCTTGTAAAATATGTTTCGGAAAGCAAAATTGAAACAATACATAATCATCTTCCTCATTTTCATAATCAAGTATAAGATGCGGCCGTTTAAGACCAACTAATAATTTCTATTACAATTAACAATGAGCAAAACTTTTTATAGTCGGCTATAAAAACCCAAAATGACAAATATAAAACAATTCAAACGAGAAAACTAACGGTCTGATTTATGTACAAATTGTGAAAATTCCTTCATAACATGAATTTTCTTCATTACTTGCCTTGTATAAACAATCCCGATTTAAAAATTGTAATCAATGAAAAGAATTTTCTTTTTAAAAAATAATTTGGACCCCAACCAACTTTAATCATTGAAAATTGGCAACGGCAGCATAAGAGCACGTATTTCTTTTTTCAAACTTGATGCACTTTTTATGAAGTTTTTTGTTGGAGATTTTTGAATATATGCTATTTTTAACTTTTCCATAAAATCGGGATTGATGTTAAGATTGTGGACTTACTTAAATACGTTAAAATAAATGATATGAATTATGATGTAAGTATAAGTCACTGTTTAAGAAAAATTAAATAAAACCAAATTCTGGGACTAATATATTGAGTTAGAATAATAGTCCCAGTATTAAAGTGTTGATAAAAAAAGATTATGAAAAGAAAAATAGCTGGCGATATACTACCTACATCTTTCACATAATCAAAGACAAATCAAGAAGCATTTGAGCATTAACGTAAATTGAGGGAGCGAAATTACCAAATTACAACAAACATATATAAACGTGTAATTGGGGAAAAGAGACAGAAACAAGACACGAAAATTTTACAATTTTACTAGCAAAGATAGGAGACGTCCTCTGGCAGAGAGAACATTACGGTGACCCATAGTTGTTAATGTCTGTGTCATTTTGGTCTTTTGTGGATAGTTGTCTTATTGGCAATCATACCACATCTTCTTTTTTATATTGCTTAATTTTAAGGTTATAAGCAAAGACAGCCAATGTGATATGTTAACTTGTAAGCATGCTCGTCCTAAGAGTAAAAAGGTAAGCCTCAGATTTGTCCTACAATTGTTTCACTCATAGTATCAAACTAAGTTTTAAAGTTTTAAAACATTTCGAAGAAAAAAAACGCCAAAATATATACAAAACAGACTTTTTATTTCATTTTGTAACATAAATTAGGCAGTTAGTTTTCTCGTCTGAATTGTTTTACATTGTCATTTCGGGGCCTTTTATAGCAGAATATGCGGTATGGGCTTTGCTTATTGTTGAAGGCCATGCAGTGACCTATAGTTTATTTCTGTGTCAATTTGGTCTCTTGTGCTCTGTACTTTAAACGGCAATTTCACATGAGTGGTATATAAGGTCAACGTTTGAAACTTTTCGTGGAACAACGTCAAAAATCGACGTTTTATTAGGAACGTCGTGTAACGCTAATTGGAACGAATACCGTGCGTAACGTCTTTGCTATTGACTTGTAAATTTTATAATTAAAAAATAAACAAAAGTTGTGCACATTTACAACGCTCCAGTCTTATTTTTATCAGTTAACTGCATAACTTCAAATTAACATGTCATTTAGATTATATTATTAACCCCATGCAGCTAGGTAAACAGCTTCATTCAATGAACATGATCAGAGATAAAAATAGATGTTAATTCTGACTCAGATCTTTTCTTTACAATACAACCTATAAAAGAAAAAAAAGGGGGGGGGGGTTATAAGATGAAAACTTATCTGTAATTTTAAATAAACTGATGTGTTCAATTTTAAAGGGTGAATGTGAATATAAAACTTATAATATATGTCCAACAAGAATGTGTCCCTAGTACACGGATGCCCCACTCCCACTTTCATTTTTCTATGTTCAGTGGTCAATGAAATTGGACTCAGAACTCAAATTTGGCATTAAAATTAGAAAGAGCATATCATAAGGAAAAGATGTACTTAGTTTCAAGTTCATTGGACTTGAACTTTATCAAAAACTACCTCGACCAAAAACTTTAACCTGAAGCGGGACAGACGGAATAACGAACGAACGAACGGACGCACAGACCAGAAAACATAATGCCCTCTACTATCGTAGGTGGGGCATAAAAATGGAATCCGTTGTTTAATTTTCTGCAAGAAGGTAACACCTCCCGAAACGAAAGCTTATTTTTATAAGCTAGAGTTAGAGGAGGTGATAAGGTCTCTGTGCAATGCTAGGCGGTGTTGTCGTAGAAGTTAGAAACAAAGTACAGGTTCCAGCTCCGGTGCAAGGGAGGAAGTTACGAATCAAATATACTCTAACATCGTAAGGTTGATTTTCTAGGCACTTTCTACATATTCTAAGGCCTGGCATTTCTTAATCATAAGAAATCCGATGGACAAGGTATAATTTGCAGTTGTCACTACACACAGGCAGACATATATTTATATTTATTAACAGTGATTGTACGGTTCTTAAAATAGATTAGCATCCTGTAATTATACTGAAGAGATGAGTAGATGATCATTTCTGTACACTAAAAATAAATACTTCGTGTATTGTTTCAAATTGGCGGAAATGTCATACGCTCATCATCAGCAATACATAGTTCGGACGAGTTTGAAAAATTAATCTGGTCCGATCAGCTTTTTAAAAGTGTGTTATAGCTTCAGAATACGGATCAGTTTTAAGGGAAAATTGCATTGTAAGTAAACTAGCTCATCAGGATTTATATTTTGTATTTACGCCAGACGCGCGTTTCGTCTACAAAATAGTCACCAGTGACGCTCGATTAATTCCAAAAGAGTCAAAAGACCAAATAAATTACGAAGTTGAAGAGCATTGAGGACCAAAGCGCTCTCATGTCGACAATTTTTGACAGATATTTATTAAAAGTATATCGTTTATATGAGCAATGTCTAGTACTAGTTTGAAATTCAATACTGGTCACTTTTCTTTTACCGTCCGAACCATTACTGACGATTTATCTCTGATATAAGTTTGATACACAATTGGCAAGAATTTTACATGAGAGGGCTAACTAACCAGATGGCATGACAGAAACACGGACACATTCGGACGCCCAAAAGTTTAATGTCCACCACAACGTATGTCGCGTAGTGGGATACATTTCAGAATTAAAAAGAACAGTGTTCCCACCAAAATATATATAAAACTTATTTTATTGACACGATTACTAATAAGAACTTTTTTATACATGTATATGTACTAAAGTTTTCAAAAATAAATTCCAATTGTCATCCCGTTCACAAAATATAAAAGTTATATCATACCGCCCATATATGATTATCACAAATGCATGTCCTATGGCGAACAATAAGGGGATGGGATTGGTTCCAGCAAACACATATATACTACGTATTCCGTTAAATTGTGTACGTCCCTGTCTAAAGTCAGTATCTTTTCTATCAGTGGTTGTCGTTTGTCACTGTGTATATCACAAACCCTACCCTTTTCGATGAGAACCAGGAGCTTCAAAATTGTAATGACACAACGGAATAGAAAATAAAATATGGTGAAAAAGTCCAAGTTTTGCCATGATAGCATCATGTTTGCTGTTTCTTTACACATTTTATAGTTTTTATTTCAGAAATCTTTAACATGCAGACTGTCTAACTAGACATGTGGTATAAATACAGCAACTCTCTCGAAGAGATTTAAATAAAATTGAGAATGGAAATGGGGAATGTATCAAAGAGACAACAACCCGACCATAGAAATTCCCGCACCCGGAGGTGTCCTTCAGCTGGCCCCTAAACAAATATATACTAGTTCAGTGATAATGAACGCCATACTAATTTCCAAATTGTACACAAGATACTAAAATTAAAATAATACAAGACTAACAAAGACCAGAGGCTCCTGACTTGGGACAGGCGCAAAAATGCAGCGGGGTTAAAGCTTGCAAACACAGTAAATCCAACCATTCAAAACATCTCTATATCCTATGTCAGCAATTTATAATTTATTGGCTAGCTTTGAACGCTTTCTGTCATAATAGTTTATCATTTCCTACGTTTCCGTAAATCAGAACGCTCACTTTCTCATTGAATTGTTTAACATTTATGATGTATATAATCTTACGGTGTGCATTTTGCTTATTGTTAAAGGCCATATGGTAGCTCATATAGTTGTTTACATAATTATAAGTTATTTGATTTTTTTTTGGGAGGACAGTTGTCTCATTTGCAATCATACCCGTGACATGTTGTTTATAGAGTACACAACAATGGATAATACCTGCTTCCCTTAGACTAGTTTGTATAACAACTACTTTGTTTCTGTTTAATGGATTAAGGAAAAAGAAATAAGTTAAACTGTTTTCAAACTGACCGCGTTAAGGGGACGATAATTTACTTTTCCTGGGTTGGCAATGCAATACGCGTCTGTCCTCTCAGCATCTAAGCCAATTGTATTTATATATAATTCATATCAGTTTACTACATTTCATATAAAAAATGTGTAATTTCACATCATTTTTGTGTGTGCTATATATTTGTAAATTGAACTCTTTCTTAGAATATGTTCTATTGTATTGCATATCATTGCATTGTATTTTATCTAATTGAATCATTGTTGTGTGTATTGCTTGACCCTTATGGGTCATGTTGGTGTAATTTTGCAATAAAGATTAAATTACTGAATTTGCAAAGAGGCATCAGGTTCACGTGTTGTTTTATTCTTCTTTTTTTTTTTAAAGAAAATAACTTCTTTAATTCAGTATAGTTTAAAGATTTGTCTACCGAAGACGTAAATCGTTTGTTTTGTTGTATATTTGTTTTGATTTTGATCCAATGACCTATTACTTTTACAATAAAGAAACCACATATTGTGCACATTATCAACGCTTCAGTATAAAATATTTGTTAAAATCATAGTAAATTGAGTGTGATAATTGGTAAAGGCAACGATATCCGGTCATCTCTTTGTTAAAATAATAAATTGACCTGATAAGCTGAAATGATCAGTTGGAATTGATTTTTTTGAAATACGAGATTTCAGATAGGTCGTTTAGGTTTATATTTCCTCGTTCGAATATTATAAAGTCTTTTCATAATACAAAGCACACACAAATATAACACAATTAACCATATATTGTTTTAATATACAACAATTATAATAATATCCAATTTTTTTTTATTACAATTGAAATGCTTACTTAATAGTTAATCTAAATGGCTCAGCATAAAATTGGTGCATGTTCATGGTTCTCATACGCAGAAAATATATGTTACACAAAATAAAACAGATATAAAGCCAAGGCTCCGTGTTGAAGGCCGTACATTGACCTATTTATAATGGTTTACTTTTATAAAATGTTATTTAGATGGAGATTTGTCTCATTGGCACTCACACCACATCTTCCTATATCTATAAATAAAATACAGGGAACAAACTTTTAACAAGAGAAAAGTTCATTCTGAAAGTATAAAGGCTAAAAAAAAACCATTGGAAGTATGTTCTTTGAAAAGTTAACATTAACTGATGAAAACAATAAAATGTTCATGAACAGCCGAATTAAAACAAAATATGAGCTCGAAATGCTATAGTAAGTAATCATTTCTTAGAAGTTGAAAGAAGTCAAAGAGAAAATAAATGTGTATGCATTGTGTATATAAATGTAAGTTTGTTTGTGATTAAGAAAATTTGAGAATTCAATGAAATTATGCATTTGTAAAAATAAGTCTGTATGTCTATTACAAAGATTTTATAAAGACCACGATTCTTCTGCAATATTTTATATAAAACGATCCAAGTACTATACATTTAAAAGAAAATAGTTTCCAAATGGATAATATGAAGATAAATGATACATGTACATATATACATACGCAAGGTATCGAAAGAAGTTTATCTTCCCTTGACAATTGTGTTGCACTGGATTTGCCAGAGAGACCCCCCCCCCCCCCCAACCCCCCCCCCCCCCCCCAACCGAAATAAAACTTGCTATTTAAATCTTTTATCTTTGTGAAACCATAAAAACAGAAATATCTGCAATTGAAAACGGGGCTCGAATGCAATAACTTTACATTCAAATTGACTTTTACTACCACAAGTGATTAAAGTGAACTTTATAGTTGGAACGTACGTACTTTGTTTAAAAAATGACGGCCCCAACGACAAAAAAAGTCAAGAATCAATATTTGTTTCAAAAAACTCAAATCAATATCATATAATATGTGCATTAAATTGTATACATTTTAATAATCAATAGTGAAATAATGTTTATATATTCGTTCCAGTATTTAATGGACAAATAAAGGAAACTTTCCTTCCTGAAAGCTCACCATCCGCTCGTACAAATTTACAATAAATTCGTGCAACAGGTATAAATGCAGATGGCCCAAAAGGTTCAAACATTTCTTGGCTCCACACTTCTACTGGTCTCCCACAGTGATACCTGTATCTAGCTGGTAGAGCACGTAACCACTTTACCCTCGCAAATAAGTGCATGTTGTTATCACCTCTGACCAACAGGTTATGTAAGTAATAAGTCTGGATAATGCCGGGTGTAAGATCCCCAGTGCCGGTCTCAGTAATTATTTCCCCGTCTTTTGTATGCCAATAAGCCATTACAAATGACGAACGCTTGTGTCTAGAGTCCCATGAACCATATACCTCATTGCCTAAACTAACTGCTGTGCATTTTCTACAAGATTCTGGAATTACAGCTTCCGACAAATCTGGATACATGACACTGTAAGTACGAGAAATAATACGGTGTTCGTCATATGTAAGACAGTGTCGTGATGCCTTTGAGTATTGATATGCACCAATGTGTGACCAGTCCTGGTTTAAAATTGGGGCACTTCGTTTTGCTAAGTAGAGAAGATGTCTAACCTCTTCATAAAGCTATGGCTGCTACTGCTCCAAGGGTATCCATCTGTTGAAAGTGTTTTATTAGAGTGATTTCGTATTTTTCTGGTAGTTTTACAGATTTTACAAAGGAATCTCGAGTAAAACGTCGCATCATCTGCAATTCAACCGATCGATTGTTTTTCGGCAGTGAACCAAGGTGACCATTATATCGTTCGAAGCTAAAAAGCCAAAACGAATAAACTGGCCCATAATCTCTTATACAATCGCTCAAATGATAGTGCAAATGCATGTTCGGTGTAACTCGATCCTTGCCATACTTAGCTTCAAAGTCTTTGCAAAACTGGAGATGCTATCCTCATATTGCCTTATATCTGCCTCTGTAACATACTTAGAAGCGATTGTATGACTTGCAAGTACGAATTTCCGCCAAATATCCAAATCTATATTAGGTAAGACATCCTTTAGTGAAAATATGGAAAAAACATTTGTCCAATTCTTCCATTGCTCTGCAGTAAATCCACCGAAAGAGGAGGATATTTTTCTTGGTATAGCACCGATGTTGCTAGCAGCATTTACAGAGTCTACCCTTTCCTGTACCGTTTTCAATTCTTCTGGTAGCAAAATTTTCAATTCCAACCAAATTTTAATTAATTTCTTCGCTGTTCCCTGGTAAAGATTATGCATCGGGTCTATAATTGACATCCTGATTGGATCAAAGTACTCCAGATCCCAAAGGGGAGAATATCTGAGACCGTATTTGCTTTCTAGACTGTCTTTTTCTGTTTGTGTTTTTGCATGTCTTATGAGATGAACCAACTGTCGCTGATGAATTAAATCCCGGGGTATCCAATTTTCAACGTCAAAACCACCATATATTTTCCTACCGATATCACCAGGAAATGTTTTCATGCATTTGGAGCATCCTAAGGTAGCGCCATGGCCTAAAAATCCACATAATTTCCTTGTTGCAGGAATATCGACAGCCGACACACATCAATGCTAACTTGAAATTCTGTTTATCCTTTTTACTTTGAAAAGAATTCGACGAAAAACCGTGTGTCCATACACTTTTGAGTTCATCTATAAGTGGGTCAAGGAATGTTTGTAGACTTGGTTCTTTTCCCATATCCGGTATTATACCGATGAGAACGACATTTTTTAACTTAAAACGTTCGTTTCTTGGTAAATTTAAAATTACAGCGTACATAACACCTACAGAATACTGAACATGCTCATATGGCTGGAACCAGTCCAAGTTTATCATTAATCCATAATGTCTCTCGCTACACAAAAAGTTGTTTTTCTCTGTACCTTGGAATTCTTTCCAAATTCGTCCATCGTAAACATCTGCAAAAAAACCTTCTTCTTGTCGTCTTGATCTCCATTTTTCACAGTTCTTTTCAAATTCAGGAAGGTGGACAAGACTTGAAACTGAAGATTCCAAAGACTTATAACAAAATGTTTTATAAGGATACAGCTTTCTGTTCCTTTGCAGCTGAACAACTTTCAAAAGAAGTTCTCCACATACTTTTCTCCTTCCGATCTGTGGATGATTTGGGAAGCGAATATTCTGACAGGTTTTTGAGACTTGTTGACCCTCGATAATGTGCATACAGTCTTCGTAATCATATAATTTGTAACACTTCTTGCATATGACATATTTAGTAAAATTATCTTTCTTGAAACCGATATCTCTATATAATTTGTATACAGAAGCAGGAAAAGCAGCTGATATTGTTGCAATTGCAACATTTTCTGCAGACAAAGCATTGAAAAAATCGCTTAAAAATGAGAGCAAACGCTGGATTGCTATATCTGGAATAATGTGACAGGCCTGCCATGTACAAACAAAAATCAATAAGGACATTAAAAGGGAAGGCATATTTGAGCGGCTACTGTCATGATCACCGATTATAGTCTGAAATTGACGTGCATCGTCTCCTGTGTTGAAATCAGAATCAATGTCTGCGATCGTTACATTGTCCCAAATTTCTTCTTCTTCGCTGTCGGATTCATCTGAGTCGTGGTTAAGCGCCTGCAAGTTACTTTTTAATTTTGCCTTTATAATAGAAATTAATGGTCGGTCATTTTCATCAGCTGATGATGCCAAATCGGGGCTTGCTGTTTCTTGGTTGTCATCTATCGAAGTTTCCTGACTTTTCAATGTCTTACTACTACAGTGCCATATACTGTTATTATAATATTTAAGCCGATGATTTTCGAAATGCTGCTTCCCAAATATGTCATTACAACCAGGACATTCCTTCTTTCCTCGTTTCCTCTGAAATTCCAAATGAGCCGTTGACACAGGCTGGTCTCTTTTTGACATTCTCGCTGAAAAAATAAAGACAGATTTACTTCTCAGTGTAAATATTAAGAAACAGAGTAATATTATTTTAAATGTACATTGGTTATTTGTAAAATAATAAATAGGGAAATACACTTTTTATCGAAGCATTTTCAAATATAAATTGAATTCAGATGAAATCACTGCAAAAATTTAAAAGAAATGGAAAACTAAAGTCTCATATTTTCATTTATTCAAAGATTTATGTACCCTTCAATCGTGAACATAATGTTAGAGTACTTAAGTTGCTAAAGTACCCAGATCGCCCATCCCGTTTTGTTTTGTCATAGTAAATGTTGAACTAGAGGCCTTGGTAACCCTGTTTGACACTAAGTAAGATGAAAAAAACCATCCAAATGAGCTTAAACTGATTTTTTTTTATCTCTATCACCATGGATATTAACCCATATACAAGGCCATTTGTGTCAATGTCGAGAGCAATTGTGAGGCTTGCTAGTGTTATTTTCATGTCGTATGTTTGCTTATGCTGTTCAAACGACAACTGATAAGTTGTGTGTTTAAAGATGCAATAAAGAAAACGAACTTATGTTAATTGTACTGTTGCATCATTGTTCCAGGTTAGGGGAGGGTTTATCCGCTAACATGTTTAACCCCGCCACATTCTGTATGAATGTGCCTGTCCCAAGTCAGGAGCCTGTAATTCAGTGGTTGTCGTTTGTTGATTAGTTACATATTTGTTTTTCAATCATTTTTTGTACAAAAATAAGGTCGTTAGTTTTCTCGTTTGAATTGTATTGTATTTGTAAAGTCGGGGCCTTTTATAGCTGATTACGTGGTATAAGCTTTTCTCGTTGTTGAAGGCCGTATGGTGACCCATAGCTCTTAATTTCTGTGTCATTTGGTCTCTTGTGGAAAGTTTACTCAATGGCAATCATATCCGTAATTTTTTTTTATAATTACAAATAAATATGTAGTGCCAAGAATTTTAGTATCGATATATGGGATATATGGGATATGTCTTCATAACAAAATCCTTACATTACCAATTATTGTCTAATATAATTATTAATACAAAGCTATTGTATTTTCCTGAGACTTATTTTATTACACAATCTGAGACTAATATATTTATCTATGTCCAAGCATACAGTAATTATGACAGTATATTTTTCCTCTTTCAATTACCATGTTCATGTATGAGGCTATCTATCGGTCACCATTTATAAGGACATGAATAGGGTTTATAAAGGAGAGAATAATGAGACCAAAAAATATACAAATGTAACAGATGTGATGAAATATAAAAATAGATTGATTGATTGTTGGGTGCTTAACGTCCAGTAGCAAATATGTCATGCATGTTTAGGACGAATATTATAGAGACCAATTGAAATGCTAACAATATCAGGTATTGAACTTTAGAAACGATAATCTGACCCCCTTCCATCATTACCACCTACACTTGCATATATACATCTTTAAATAAATATTCCAATTTGGTTTCATGGTGCCCCAATTTTCCCGTCAGAACTCAAGGTTCTAGATCCGCGCCTGGACTACTGATGCAAAATTTTATTGAACGATAATAATATGAATAGAAATTGTATGTTTGTATTTTTGCTATTAATAAAAAATAAAAGTATCTATACATTTTTTTTTCGGGGGGGGGGGGGGGGGGGTGTAATTTTAATTTCTATATAAAGGGGTCTTGAATTAATTTTCATTCTTCAAAAGTAGGGACATGACGAAAAATCAGAAATATTCCCCTGCTGCCTCCCATCCCCCCAATGAAAGAAAATGACAGTTTCGTTAGATTGTAGAAAGTTGTTCCGAAAATTTCACCCTGAATTCAATATATAAAGAAGATTTTCATTGGACAATGCGATCATTTTTGCCACACCGTAAATTTAATTATGCGATTGCATAAACGTTTTTGGGATTGCATTTATAAAAATGCGATCGCATAAATAATTATGCAATTGCATAAATAAAATTGTGCAATTGAAAAATTAATCAGGCGATTGCATAGGACGCCATTTATGCCATCGCATAATTATTTATGCGATTGAATTACGCAATCGCATAAATGATTTATGCGATTGCATTAAAACACGATTTTGACACTATTCCCGCGCCATACAAACTTAACATGGTCCGTAACATATACATGCATACCTGGAAAGTACAGGAAATAAAATACATTTTTTTCTGTTTTTCTGAATAATTTGAAGACCCTTTTCCCCATAAAATCATAATGCATATTGATTAAAAGGTATTAAACTTGTGCAAGGGCTTTATAGCCAGTCAAGGTCGTTAAAAAACCGTAATAGTCAGCATCTGCATTCCAACTGAATAAAATTAATGGGTGTAATTACTTAATCTGATAAGATTAGATAACAGGGGTCCGTGAAAGACCCTGTTCACACTAGCATTTGTTTTTATCGATCTAATTTGAATCGATCAAAATAAAACCAGTTAGCGTTCACATTATCTTTAATCATATCGATCTCTATCGGTCTAATCTGAACCACAGCGTTCACACTACAATTAAAAACGCAATCGATCTAACCTTTTTGCCCGTAAAAATGTAAACACTGTGTATAAATAGAACTGATTTATCAAATTCATGTGCTGATACACTGATACACACACTTGGGGAAAAAATGGATAAAGTTATTGTTCTCTTGAATCACAATATAAAATTTTGATACTGGTGTTATTGCAGTTTTCTTTAATTTTGAAAAAAATAACTGTAGCAACGAAGTTACAACACGACGTCGGAAATACTGCGGTTCCTGCAAACAAACAAAAATCAACATAAGAAAAGAAGATACAGATTTCGCAAATCTATGCTATGGCGAAGACAACATGTTTACAGTTTGTTTTAAAGGTCTTTTAACAGAGAAATATGGGTTAAACAACGAACCTCTGAGATAGTTTTGTCGCTATACATGCGCATACGTTATTTTCGATTCAATCGTACTAGTTTAAACCGATCTCTGCGTTCACATCTAAAGTAAGATCGGTTTACTTTAGATCGATTCAAACTAAACTACCTCTTTTGGTGTTTTACTTTAGACCAATTGAAGATCGATTCAATGCGTTCACATTAGCCCTTAAACCGATCTAAAGTGAACCGTCTAGTTTAAATCGATAAAAATGTCCTAGTGTGAACGGGGTCTAACACTTATCAATTCAAAGTTTTAAAAAGTGTTGAAATTTTAGATTTTTGGAATTTTGATCAAAGTTTTAAAATATCAAAATTTCAAATTGTGTAAAAGTTTTGAAATTTTGAAATTAACCAAATTATTAAAATATTAAAATTCTAAATATCGTTTATAAATTTGATAGTTTAGGAATTTGATCAAACTTTTAAAATACTAAACCTAACGTTCAATTTTGATTATTTCACTTTTTGAAAGTTTGATTTTTTAAATTTTTGATTAAAATATCAAAATTAGAAAAGGGGCGAAAAGAGGCTGTAAACACTGATGTAAACACGGCTCTGATAACAATCATTCTTAGTTATAAATAAATAGCACGAAATATATCAAATCATTTTTAATTACAAAATAAATAATGAAAAGAAGAAGTCGTTTTTTTTTATGAAACATATTAGACATCACATGGGATAACAGTATCCTGAAATTTTAAGGTTGTGCATCTATCAAAAAAAAAACTATTTAAACCGGAATCAAATAAGTTGATTTAAATCTCTTATATAAGGTTAGCGTTTGAGATAAATAATTTAGAGCTATTTGGTGTTCCCAGTGCCCAACATTTAGAAGTATCAGTGAAAACTTACCAACTCGCAATAAACCAAATAGTATTATTCGCCTTTTTGACGTTCCTGGTGAAGGTAGATCCAGAAAGAGCGCTTCGGTCGCATGCAACTTTAAACGTTTTGTTTTCTTTTTTTATCGATTGCATGACGATACTATATTGCCTTTTATGATTTGTTTCAGTTCCAAGAAATGATACGGAAGGAATACTTAATGTATAGCGTCGCAATGAACGTTGTGCTAGGCGTGCTTCAGCTGGCCCCTAGACAAAAAAGTGTACTGGTTCAGTGATTATAGACGTCCTACTAAACTCCGAAATTTAACAATGAACTAAAATTAAAATCATACAAGACTTAAAAGGACAGAGGCTCCTGAATTGGGACAGGCGCACAAATGCGGCGGGGTTAAACATGTTTCGTGAGATCACAACCCTCCCCTATAACTCTAGCCAATAAAGAATGAAAAACACACAGTAATACGAACAGTAAACAGAAAAGGAAATACAAGTCCTATGTCAGAATAGGAAACAAAAGAAACTAATCAAAATGACCATGCTAATAATAAATAAACAAAGGACTACTATATATAAGGCTAGCAGTTACTGCCATACGCCAGCTCCAGACCACAATTAAACTAATTGAAAGGTTTTATATGTCTTCATTATGCACACTCTCTCTCTGTTGCATTTATTGCTAATTTGTTCCGGAACATTCATGAAATATTTGTCACTGGCAACAAAAAATCGATAATTTAAAATAGGTTGTTTACATACAAATTACGAAGAAACGTAGGATTCAATTCCCTTGGACAAAGTAGCCCTTATAGATGGATTTTGATATGTTTTAACTTCACTTTGGCCAAACACCTCTTCAATTGTTTCGGTTCTTATTTTTCTTGACTTTCAAATTTCAGTTCAGCGTTCCATAGGTGAATTCTTTACTTAAAATTCAGCGTTTTACATTGTACTGGTTTTTCGAGAGCAACATTGGTGTACGGCCAAAAATGGAAAAATCCATCAAGCAGCTGACAGTGTGGCTTCTCTTTACACGCCCCATTCTGACTGGATGTACATGTGTTCTTTTAGTTTGCTTAAAGTCGATTGTCGTACGATAACTTAAAAATGCTCAAATAACAATATGCAAATACGGAACAATAATATCCCTTAATACAAAAAAAATCCCTTTCCTTTTATTTACTATTTAAAAACAGTGGTTGATTTAGGACCCATAATGGAGCTACGTATATGATAACCAGTCCAAACGTTGTCTATAAGGGAGCAAACATTTAACTTTAAAACTGGGGTGTGATTGTTTTGTCGAAGCGCTAACAATTTTATTAAGTTTTACATCGCTATTAATCAACTTGTCTGGTTCAAAATTTAACACTATAAGGCATGGAGAAAATTTGGATTCAGAATTTTTCTTTTGTCCTCTGCTGGCACAGCGGAATATTATTTTTTCATCAAATTGGAGATCAGAATATCTTAATGTACCATTATCGAAGCCCCTCGTGGTAGTATCAGAGTAAAAAAAAAGTGACTATCTATATATTGGATTCCCCAAAAGATTACCATTTATCGCTGATATAAACTTTTGAACAGAATTTTCAATTTTCAAAATAATACGAAATGATAGAGGGCTACAATGTAGTACAGCGGCAACTATTACAAAAAATATGAATGCTCCGTGTACAGGGAAATAATTATGCTCGTGAAATAACGTTTATTATATTTATAAGATATGAAAGGTTTCAACTTTTACAAAACCAGAGCTATAAGTACCAAAAAAATATTAACTAAAATCATTGATACAACTCAATATAATTATGATCGTCATACAACCGATAAAAATGAAAACAGAACGTTAAAAGTTACGACCGAAGCGCTTTTCTTGATCGACCTTCTTAGGGAACGCTCAAAGCTGAATATTTAGGGCCAACAACTTACAAAGAACAGATTAAAACGTTAAAGATGATCGTTCATAATGTACATGAAATGATATTCTTTAGCCAACATGATTGCAGAAAGTAAGAATTCGTAGAGCAAAACAGAAAAATTTGAAATCAAAAGAGATAATACACCGTGTATTGAGCCTTTTTATTGCTTAGAGATCAGTAGAAAATATATATACATGCTCAACCTAACCATACTATTTGACCTACTGCGAGTTGTTCAGTTTTTACCTTACTCCTGTTTCTCCTAAAATGTAGTGCTAGAAATCCAGTAAAAATCGGGCACGTCAGAGTAAATGGGCTAATAATAAACAGTAGAGATATTTTTTTTTTAAATCTAAAAATTTAAAAAATCAAACTTTCAAAAAGTGAAATAATCAAAATTGCACGTAAGGTTTAGTATTTTAAAAGTTTGATCAAATTCCTAAACTATTAAATTTAAAAACGATATTAGAAATTTTAATATTTAATAATTTGGTTAAAATTTAAAATTTCAAAATTTTTTCACAATTTGAAATTTTGATATTTTAAAACTTTGATCAAAATTTCAAAAATCTAAAATTTCAAAACTTTTTAAAACTTTGAATTGATAAGTGTTACACGGACCAACAGGCTGTGAATTTAATTAATTAATATGTTTACTTTTGATATCTATATAAAAGAACGAGGTCCAGTTTGTTAGCCGCCCTGGGGTAAAAACGACAAATCTAGGAAGTCAACTTAACAGTTATAGGACAAACGCCAGATTTTTAGTTTCTTCAGCAAAATAGCCCAGAACATTAACCAATTAACAGCTTATTGGCAAACCTTAATTCAAACACTTGTTTATTTGTCATCACAGCAGGAAATCTTCGGATTACCACAATATCTTAGATGACTGACCAGAAATGACCACATGTGTATTATGTATTGTAAAAGTAATGTTCTACATAAATAGATTGTTATCAAAATCAGCTAGTGGCAAAATCTTCTGACGTTTGAATTTTATATACACAAGGTCCCCCCTTTTATTTTATTTTAAAGTTTTTGCAATGCAAATAAAAAAAAAAAAAATAATGTGTTTTTAGTATTTTATCTTTATATTTATATATTAAAATCTCTAATATGATTTGAATAAGAAATGACTGATTTTTATAAAAAAAAAATGTATACTGGAATGAAATTTTAATGTTCTCATACCACAGTCACACTTTTCTTTGAAAATGTTTTCTCTAAATAATGGTGTCAAAAATTCAACACAGTCAAAAATTAGGCCGTGTTCACATTGACCTAAACTCGGTGTTGTGTAAGTGTAACTCACACATAAACTAAACAAAATTACGTTCCCATTGATAAAACTCAATGTTTACATGTAGTTTAAATCGTGTTTTGTCTACACGCAGTCGATAGTCGATGTAGGCCTTGTGGTTAAGGTTAAGTGTACACAAAACTAGGCATTCAGACCTTAAATTTTCCCGTGTATATTTAAAAAAGAATAATTCTTATATTAAATTGATACCTAATATAACATTTATTAATAAAGTTTTTTACAGAAATATTTGTCTAAACTTGATATATGTATTTGTTATAAAAACACATTACGTAGCCTTATAATTCATAATCAAGACTCGTTCATCATCATTGCCGAACACATAATTTATTTAAAAATGTCTTCCCGAATCGATTGGACGTACACACTGACAGAAATATTTGCAACTGGTCTTTATACTCAAACAACGATTCACTCATATATGCATTACTGAAAAAGGGGTTAATGTTGTTTGGGGTCAATAACTTTTTCTTAATAAAAAAAAAAGTAATTAGTGTTTTAAATGAATCTACAGTATCGTGTTAAAATAACAATAATTACTGCAAATATCTGATTTTTTCTTTGGGAAAGGAGTCTGAATTTTTTCTCGCGCGAAAGTTTATAATTAGTGATTTTTTTCGATGGTACCAATAATATTTAACACTATAATGTATGGGGAAACTTTGGATTCAGAATATTTGTTCATTCTTATCATCTGAATGATCCGATTTTTTTAAATCAAATTGTGGGAAAATCCATCCCCCCTTTTTTTAAAGTCAAATGGTCGTTCCCTAACTGCTAGAAAGTTGTTCGAAAATTTGAATTCGGTTCTATGTAATGAACAACTTAATGACATATAGTTTACAAGTGTGAACAAATATTATGTACAGGTAGCTAAACAAGGTGTATAGATGTGAACAAATTTAATGTGAAACTAGTGTACATTACATTAAACCAAATGTAATAAAATTGAAAATGGAAATGGGGAATTTGTCAAAGAGACAACAACCCGACCACACATGTTTACTGTACATAGCGTTTGGTGTGAACACGGTCTTAGTTTACAAGTCATCATCATTACAAATGTGTCTCTAACCAACACAAACAATTTCAATATTTACTGTACATGCAGTTTTACAATTTGCTATTTGTTGACTGCAACTAAAGTCGCCAAAATCTAGACATAACAATCCTCTTTGAGGAACGAATTTATATAAATTCTTATTGTTTCCAAATCGCTCTGTATTTCTTATGTTTCTTTTGTATGATTGAAACTTGTGCACTTTTGAACCGTAAAATAAAATTTGTAACAAAACTAATCATTATCTAGCATGTCTAGTGATGTCATCAACATTTAGATTCATTTTTGGGGTTATTTTCTCTTTTCAACGTCAGCATTTCTGTTAAGCCTTCACAGAATTTATTTAACTGACAGGCATACATGTATCTTCTATACAATGCGGCGCAGGACATTTGCGCTTTTTCAAAAGAAATTTGAGCTTTTTTAAATAGACATTTGCGAGTTTAATAAAGAACAAATGTGCTTTTATAATATTTGCTTCTTATGACTTCCCCGTTCTATTTTAATTGGACTTAGGTCCGGTAACTTTGGCCTTAAAATAATTATCAATTTTCATTATTGCTTATAATTGTATAAAATTGAGAATGGAAATGGTTAATGTGTCAAAGAGACAACAACCCGACCATAGAGCAGACAACAGCAGAAGGTCACCAACAGGTCTTTAATGCAGCGAGAAATTCTCGCACCCGGAGGCGATAGTCGTTTCCTATAGCTAAGACATTCGTGTTTAAAAGTAATTTTGTAGCATATCGATATAGTTGTATATAGCTAAACCAAATGAAAAGTATACATTATAAAGACATAAAGACAAGCATAGTTATCAGGGGTCAATTTTTGCTTGTGTCCTTTTATCTTTCTGTCCATCTGTCCCATTTTGGGTATAAAGCTGTTCCGGGTAAATTATCCTACAGTTTGAATGCTAGGAAGTTATCACTTTGCTGGCTGTTGATATACATAATATTGGAGGTGTCTTTGCGGTCAGGACTTTAATTTAAATAATATTTCTTATGTGTGGGACACAGTTGACCTTTGTCATTTTTTGTGTATAAACTTGCATAAGATTGATTATTGGTTGCTTAACATCCTGTTGCAAATGTTTCATGCATGTTCTGAACGAGAACAAGTTAACTATAAATTCTATAGGAAGGTCTTGTAATAGATAAAATTGAGAATAGAAATAGGGAATGTGTCTAAGAGGACAACAACCCGACCATGGAACAGACAACAGCAGAAGGTCACCTCTAGGTCTTCAATGCAGCGAGAAACTCCCGCACAGTGGCGGATCCATAACTTTTCATAAAGGGGGGGGGGCGCTGACTGACCTAAAAAAAGGGGGGGGCTCCAGCCATGCTTCAGTGATTTCCTTTATAATCAACAAAATTTTCCCCCATGAAAGGGGGGCCCGGGCCCCCTGACTCCCCCTCTTGATCCGTCTATGGCGCACCCGGAGGCGTCCTTCAAATGTTTATATATAGCTAATATAAGACACTTAAGTTGATTAACCATTCCAGACCCTTTTGTTTTCCACATAATTAATTACCAATCATATTGTTATAATATTGTTTGTTGTAAAATGATGCCCTTTATATGTTCTTGGTTAGATTAATAAAATTCTTATCTTATCTTATTACCATAATTGATAAGTTCCAGTTCGAAAAGTTCAAACAAGAAAGATTTTGAAAGCATAGAAAACTGTGCATATTATAATCAGCATGACTTTTTCAGATTATAATACCAATACTAAAAATTCAGGCTAAAATAAGGCTTGCACATAGTTATATACTTTAATTCAGTCACGGACCTGTGATATCGCGGATGTGTTCTATTGTATACAATAAAAACAAAATGAAGTTAACGATCCCTTTAATTTCGTAATGGTAAACTTTGTAACACTTGTGTTTAGGGAGCAACCATTTAACTTCAAAGGGAGGGGAGATGTTTTTTTTGTCTGAGTCGGATTCCCCCCCCCCCCCCCCCCCCCCCCCCCCCTTTTACGCTATCAATATTTTTTTTCAATTTTTTTTACATCTGCTTGACCAGAATATTTTTTTAGAAAAAAACTCGGTTCCTTAAATAGTTTATTATTTTTTTTTAACATCTGTTACAATTTTTATTGTAAAATGAAAAACATTTAGATTTTTTTCAACTTGATTATTGTACATAATATAATCAAATGAATAAAGGGAGATGATTACGCACTTTTGAATATGCGACCTTAATTTACTGAAAGATAGAAAAAGGAAAATAATCATCAAATATCAAATGTATATGAATGATAAAAACATGTATCATAATAAATCAGTCTCTTTTTTAACCGTCAAATATCTATACATGATGATATTGAAAGATTTCTTGAACTGGTAATTGAACAATATTGTTCATGCAATGTATACAAATACTTTGATCTGTAAATGAGTAGCACAATGTTAATTTTGAAGTTCCTTTCTGAACCATTATCACAATTGTTGCAAATAATTATTTTCTCCGTCCCATTCACTAACTATTGTATGACTAACTAGAAAGGAGGAGTGCTTTTGTTAATATGTCAAACACGGAAGCTTTGATCCCTTATACACATAGAGATGAAGAACTTTGATGTCATCGAAGATCAATGTAAATTGCATAGGATAAATCTGTTTTCTGGTCATGTGGCATGCAGTTGTAACAACTGCAAGTTGGCTATAAAGATCAGAAGCTATACACATATTCATTTATATCAAAATTTACTCTCTAAACACGAACTCCGAATTCTAAGATTTGCACATACCTCAAAATGTCAACTTTCAACTCTTTGATGTCTTCTGATGAGGATCCGGATATTGGGGACAGCAGCATGCATTTGTTTCTTGAGTCATCACAGACTTCAGAAGTCCCTGAGCAAGGAAGAACCCCAAGTCCAGCACAGATATGGAGGCCACATTTTGAGAGTCCAGTTATAGCAAATAGCCCAGTCACAGTTTCGTCAGGTGCTTGTGGAGGGCCACAAGATACTCTCGGTCGTATACCCGACAAACCAGTACCCTTTACTGGGTAGAGTGCAACAAGAAAACATACACGTATATCCAGCTCGTGTATTAAGGTACTCTACTTTATAACTTATGAACATGTGTGTACCCAATTGAAGTAATAAATTGACATACTTCACGATATATAATGAGTCCCAGGGCGTAGCTACCGGGAAGCACGACAGCACGTGCTTCCACGTCGTTTTCAAAAAAAAAAAAAAAAAAAAAAAAAGAAGAGAGAGAAGAGAGAGAGATGAGTTGGTCCATCGGAATTGGACAGTGTGATGCATGTATTATCTAAACTATGATGATTACGATATTTGATTAAAGTTCGGAGACTGTTTGTGTCTTTTCATCCATTCCGGATATTAGTTTACAACCTAGTTACAATTTAAGTGATCGTAGCTCTTATACACTAACACGCTTCTGCCTGCACATGATTCGGCATGCAAGAAATAAATGGCTATTTAAAAATTTATAAATTGAATGTCAAAGGACACACCTATGTTCTCAATTTTTTAATTGATGACATATCATTAAATAACTAACGACATTTGGTTTCAAAATATATATTTTTTTTGCGATTGTGGCAAAATCGGAAGGTAACTTGTATCTTTTACAGGACTTGAATTTGTAATACTCAGTCTAAGACATGTAGTTTTGAAGCAAGTTTTAAATTAGTGTACAGTTCATCAGTTTGGAATGAGATTTACCAATCGGCATTAGAATTATTAGATCCGTCGATATCGTTAAAAATATGCCGAGGCTGTGTGATCGACAGGCTACCGGTGCCAATCAACATGCAACCACGCCAAAACAGTATTGGAAAGTCTCATTATCTTTTGCGTTCATAGACCATATGATAAGGGAACTGGTGAGTGGAGTCGCATCAAGTATTATCAGAAAATCGCTTCTTTGCGCTGTATCTGCTTCGTCGGGTTAACTTGTAGGAAATATCCCAAACAAACAAATCTCAATATTGTCTGAACATACGAAACTAACCTGGCATGTAAATTTGACGAATTCAATGCCCAACACGTACGTGGTTTTAACATCTCACGAGTGCTACTATATCATGATTGAGATCTATCAGTCACGGTTCTACGAATGTTATTGAAAACAAATTTAATGTACGTTCAACAATGAACAACGACAGTTACATTTAAGGTAGATAGGGTGTCTTCCTCATCTTGGATTTTGAAATACCAGAAAACAAGGTTGATCTTTAATAGTCTGTGCAGATTTTTACGCATCAATATTTTTTTCAATTTTTTTTACATTGCTGACAGAATATTTTTTAGAAAAAACTCGTTTTAAATAGTTTATTGATTGTTTTTTAACATCTGTTACAATGTTTTATTGTTGAAAACATTTAGATTTTTCAACTTGATATTGACATAATAAATCAAATGATAAAGGGAGATATTCACGCATTTAAAGGATTTTTACTAAAGATAGAAAAAGGAAATATCTCAATTTTATATGAAGATAAAAACATGTATCCATAAAAATTCTTTTTTTAACGTCAAATATCTATCATAAATGATATGAAGATTTCTAACTGTTAATTGAAAATATTGCTATGCAATGTATAAACACTTTGATCAATGAGTACACAATGTTAATGGTTCTTCATGAACCATTATCACAATTTGCACAATTTTTCTGTCCATTCCTCTAGATGAAATAAAAGGAGGGTGCTTTTTTAATATGTAACAGCTTTGATCCTTATACACATAAATGAAAACTTTGATTCATGAAGAAATTAATTATAATAAATTTTTTGGCATTATATTGTAACAACGCAATTGGCTTAAATGAATATTCACATATTCATTAATAATTACTCTTAAAACGAATAGAATTTAGATTTGCACATACCCAAAAGCAATTTCAATCTTTGATGTTTGAAATTATTGACAGCACATGCATATTGTTTCTTGAGTCATCACAATTATTACAAGAAGAAGCCATAGTCAACAATTGGAGGCCTAAATTTTGAGTCCATTATAGCAAATACCCTCCTTTTATGTTTTAACAGTACCCTCCTATACCGACAAACCAGACCTTTACTGGGTAGAGTGGTCAACAAAAAATATATTCCAGCTCGTGATTAGGTACTTTCTTAAACTTAACATGTGTTCCCTTTATAGACTACTGTCCCATATATAATGACGATTGGGAATTGATAGGCATGAATGAGGCGATATTATAATTTTATCATTTTGTGGCGTGGTCATTTCCATTTTAGATTTGATAAGGATACTTTTATCAGTTTAATGATATTTGATTTTGATTGATGTGACAGCTTTTACGGTTCCTTGAATGCTTTGATTAAGGTGGTACCTAATACTACAGGGAGATAACTCTGAAATTCAGTTAAACGTTTTAATCACTTTGTATTGTTAAAGAAATATTAGGCTTCTTAGTCAAACTGCTATATAACCAATGAAAATTTTCTTATAAAGTGGTTGATTCAAATTTTTGTCAAAGGGTCAAAGTAAACATTTTGTCAAAATTCTATGAAAATTAAACGAGCCAAATTAATATTAATATTAGTCAAGGTGTTGGGTACCACCTGAAGATTAAAAAAATGTATTATCTTAAGTGCTAGTATAAACGCCAATATATATATACATAAAGGTCTTTCGCAAATAAGAAACTAAGCTGGAGAAAATCTATTTCTTTTATTTGAAAGCATTACACGTTCGATTTTAAATATAACCCCTTCATATATTATATTTAACAAGGTTATGTCGCACATTTAATCTATAAGTTTTTCAAAAAAATAGTATACAGTTTGTTTGCCCTGGTGAAATAAAGCGAAGTGCATATTGTCATATGAATTATCTCTTCTTGTACGAATATTGAAATTGTCAGTATTTCAAACAAAACTAAAAAAAACGCAATTTATACTTAAGTTTTGTAGGCGATATATAGGGTTGTGTACATGGTTATTTTTAAGATATCATGCTATTCTTTTTTTCGATAACTTTCAATCATCATAATTATGTTCAAGTCTTATCCACGGTGCAATACTATAAATTGACACATGATTGGTGAATTAATAATACCAATGATAGTTTAAATATATCAACATATTTGTATTTTCAGACACTTGAGAAGTTATTTGACAATCAAAGGACATTTTTACAAGAACAGTTTGTCAAACAAAATGCCCTTGTTGGAGAATGCCTTTCAATGTTAAAAACTTTGGAAAAAAGACCAGAAAATGGAAAGCAGCTGAATAAAAGTAAAAATGAGATTCACGTGCCTGCATATATAAAGGTATTTCATTTCTTACAGTTGTTTCATTTAATGTCACTTGGAATAAACTAGTAGCCTTAACCAATCAAATATTCAGTTATCAATATACATGTATGCATACAGTGTAATCAATTAACATACTTAACTGTTTTCATTTGTTTTTTTCGATACATTACTCATCATTCGAAATATAATAGTGTTTACTTTAAACTTTTTACAGCAATCTGTACTGACGGATACAAACATAACCAGACATCAAATGGGTTAAAGTGGACCACAAAAACTGCAGCCGGTACAGTACTAAAGTGAGTATAACATGTATCTTATAACAACAATCGAATACCTAGTCCGAGATGACTTTGACATCTGAAGACCTTTTAAGAACTTGCTTGTGCAGTGGGACGAAAGAGCACACTCCTTATAGAAAACAGAGAAATTGCTGGCTTAGACTTGACGCGGCACATTTATTAAAAATTAAAAAAAATCATATACCATCCGATTCCTCATTCAATGATGTTGATACCGATTGTTTATGGTCGTTCTATTGCGTCCAAGTCGCTGTACCTATATGTTGCCAAACCAAACAAAAGTATAGCAATGTCCGGATGGATGTTATTTTTTCTTTTTTATTTTTTTTAAATATTTTGTTATCAAATCAAAAC
This sequence comes from Mytilus edulis, assembly GCA_019925275.1. Classification (NCBI taxonomy): domain Eukaryota; kingdom Metazoa; phylum Mollusca; class Bivalvia; order Mytilida; family Mytilidae; genus Mytilus; species Mytilus edulis. The sequence continues at coordinate 33,693,033 of CM034359.1, forward strand.
GTTTCCCTGCCTTTTATGAACTGTATAGCCCGCCTTTTAATTAAGTGTCCCCTGTGTGCAACGTAAATGCACCTATAGTGACAATTCTTTTTTTTTTAATATAAAGGACAAGGAAGACTAGTCCACATTTTTTCTTTCTGTTACAAGTATGTTTAAAGTTATAATAAACGAACTATATGAGTTTAGCTTCAAAATAAGGAAATTGATGATGAACATATTCTTATATTCATAGATGCAATTCTGAAGAAAATAAAGCAATGACAGAGGCGATTTTGATTTATGTGAAGGGTCAGCATCAAACTGTTGAAGAGGGTGTGATCAGGTGTAAGTACATCTATAGCTACAGCACTTATACTTATAATATTTTGTAACAGTCGTTAGACGATCAAAATTACTTATCCAATGCGTTTTATCACTTATTTTCTTAAACTTATGATTGTATGGTGGATTGGGAATTACGTGTTTTCGAACGACCCCCCCCCCCCTTTTCCAAAAAAAAAATCCAACCAAACACCAAAACAAACAAAATAACAAAAACAAACAAAAACAATATCAAATAAACGCGCTTAGTAAAAAGTAAAAGAATGATTCGATCATCCCCAAATTCCTCCATGAATATCAAATGACCGTCAATTTATGACAGTATCCGATTTCTTTCTTTACCCTAATTGATTAATTGTCATTACTACATCGCTTTTTTTAATTCTGAGATGTGGCACGTGACCGTCATTTGGTTAAAAAAAAAGGTCCGTTTCAAACTAGAAGTAAGATTTTGCCTCAGATTCGGCTAGCTCTGTCTTGAAGGCATCACTTTGATGTCGAGATGGTAAACAGCAATAGAAGCGCAGTTCCTTTCCTTTTTTTTTTTTAGTTTATGTACTCACTTTTTAATCAGTATATGCATGTTCGAATATCATTGAGAATTTTTCCAAAGCTGTCGTTGAAAGCGTTTGTTTGCGTCTTAACTTTTAAAAAAAAATCTTCTATTATTCTTCTAAAGGTTTGCAGTGTTTTTTTACGAAACAATTGTACACACCATATATATGTATATAAATTATATCTGATATAATTTTATTGGTGGTTATATCTACATATTTTAGAGTTAAAATCAAAATGTATCTTCATATAAAAAAGAAGATGTGGTATTGCAAATGAGACAACTTTCCACTAGAGACAAAAATGACACAGAAATTAACAACTATAGGTTACCGTACGGACTTCAACAATGAGCAAGGCCCATACCGCATAATCAGCTATAAAAGGCCCCGAAATGACAATGTATAACAATTCAAACGAGAAAACTAACAGCCTAATTTATGTACAGAAAATGAACAAAAAACAAATATGTAACATATACACAAACGAAAACCAATGAATCACTGGCTCCTGAAATGTTGGCGGGATCCCAACCCTCCTCAGTTTGTGTATCAATGAGTAACATGTATGGACCTATCATTCAAACTGTACAGGTTTCGAGGCGTTATTCTGTTTTTTTTTTGTTATTTCATTAAGGCTTTGGCAGTGAAGTATTAATTTTAGGTTTGATATTTTCACATAGTTCTTTCTTTTTCTGCAGGTGGGATTGAAACGTATTTCAATTCTGTTAAACAGAAGGAGATAATGGAGTTAACAGGGAAAAAGGAAGAACATAATAGAAAAATGGTTCTCTATGGCCGAAAACACAGGGTATGTGCTGAATTAACACTTGAGACAGTTTTAGTCATCTGGATTAGGAATAAACATCGGTGATAATTATTCTTAAGATAGGAATTTCAATAAAGATTGATTAAAGACACATTGAAACTTATATAACAGTAAGGAGATGTTTGATGCTTTTGATGAGTTCAAATGAATTAAACGTAATCAATTTGTTGTAGGCAGTTTGATTAAGAGATTTGAAGGTTCATGTAACTTTTCCGTATATTATGGTTAATTCATGGTTTTCATCTGTATATATTTTTTTGTAAATGAGAAAATTACCATTTTAACAAATCGCTTATTCAGAGACGGGTCCGGATTTTTCGGAATAAAAGGAGAACGCCTTTTTTAAAATCTGTTAAAGAGGGCGGACCCATTTTACCCTAAAATCCCACTGTTTTTTTTAATCCGAGTTAAGGGACCCCCATGATACGCCTATGCTATATATACGAAAACAACTGTACAAGGTACCAATACTTAATTATTCGTTATTTATAGCGATTTCAATTTCGTTTGTTGATAGTAATGCAAGGGAAATAATCCAAATTATACATCATGTGGTATTTATTTAAATTTTTATTTCACCATCTTCTGAGTTTAACATTTAAGGTATACTGTACATATGTGTCTTTTTTTCAGAAAATTATCAACCGAAGAAGAACCCTAAAAGAAAGAAAAATTGATCCAAAGGAGGAGGAAAGGTTCATGAAAGCATTGGAGATTGAAACCATGTCCTCAGAAGATTCCGATTCTGAGGACGATTCTATCTTCGTTACACGTCCTCTGTCGTGGGTGTCGACGGAGTTTAAACAGCTGATACAGCGTTTGGATAGAAAATACGATCGTACGTTAAACGCTCAGGGGAAGAGATTAAAATCCAAAAGAACAGTCGGGGAGCCATCAGATAGACCGTGTCCCAAAAAGCCCAAGGGACTGGAGTGGATGTTTGGCTAAGGTGATATGGAGTTTTGACCATCAGTCATTTCAGATACATGTACATGTACTAATAAACATTTTGGCATACATATATGGTCTTGTTTAACTTATTACGACGAATTAATTTGAACTTATGTTGCCGTCTCGTTTTATTTTGTTAAATTGTGTTTATATTCAGTTTCAGCTAAACATGTAAAGAAACACGGGTCTTTCTCCTTTAACTTAAAACCATTTGATATGCTTGGTGGGATAGGGAAGCGGCGTATTGACACGCACGCGCCGCACACAAACATATTTTATTTTTTGTACACAATTGTTTATTTTTTGTAAACTTTTGTTCGCTTATTTTTTCAATAATGTACATGTTTATTTTTAAATGAAATGTAGCATGTGTATGTCATTGATTATGATTTGTTATTCATTTGTTTTGTCTTATCATTTTTGTCCACTAAAACTATTAATCAATTCACAAAATTCTTTACATTTATTTTTGTGGTTTTTATAAATAGATTTGCTTATCCTGGATGCCCCTTCTCACGAGGAACAGGGTATGGCGAATAATGAACATATATGTACATGTCATCAATACGCTGACTTCTCGAAAAAAAGAAATCCTAAATTTAATGTAAAAAATGAATATAGAAGTATACAGAACACGTTTTCAGTTTGTCTAGATTTTTATTTATCAAAATAAGGTTTGATCAGAATGTGATGCCGATCGAATATGTAACACTTCTTCAAACATGTAGCTATTTGAATGTGCATAATAAAGAATATGACCACATAACATGTATTTACTTTATTATTTATACTTGTAAATAACTTGTTTCCCGGGGCTTCTTGTGTAAATAAGAAAAATATAATTTCAGAGTTTTATATTGCAAAATGTACTTCTTGAGTATCGGGAATATGATATAGGTGTGCTGCTCGATTTTTGTGTTTATCGTTGCAATTTCGTGATTCTAATTGTTTGGTGTGAAAATATTCTCAGGGCAGTCTTTTCTAAGATTCATAGTCCAGAGTCTTCTGATTACTGATTGATCGAATTACCTTTTGCTGAGTCAAAGTGCCGGTGTCCTTTTTAACGTTTTTTAGCGTTTAGAATATTAGAAGCAAAATGCAGTTCTTTTTTTTCTTTTTACCTCATTACGGAACAAAAAACGATAAATGACATAAAGGCATGTAGCAAGTCAAGATACACCTGAAGCTTGAAACTTTTACAGCCATATGGTACAGCAAATTTGTGCATAAGGTTATGGCCTAAGTCTCACCTAACCATCTTTATAAAAATACAAACACTCTTGTTAATTGTGAATCTTGTAGATTTGTAAATCATCAAACTATCAACATATTTGCAAACACCCTTTCCCCTTTTTAATGCTTACAACAATCGAAAAAAAACCAAAAACGAACAAACAAACAAACAAACAAACAAAAAAAGGAAGAAAGAAGTTACTTAGAACATTTGGAACAGTTTATTGCGGGTAATAAATTGATATTAAATATTAAATTTAATGGCAATTACATATGAATAATTTTCAAATTTACGAAAATTTAACAATATTTAATTTAGTATATAAAAAGTTTATTTTAATTATTGCATTTGTAAACTTTAAATTTAATTCACAGTAAATGGTTTAAATCAGAAAAATAAAGACATTTGTTCTGCTTTAAATTTCTAATTTTATTAAATTTACTTAAATTTTCCCTAATTTAAATTTCTCATTTAAATAGGTTTACTGTAATTTAAAAGAAAATAAATTTTAGATTTATACAACTTTAAAAGTATATGTAAATTGGGTTTATTCTTAAAAGTTTATTGGTTATATTAAACTTAAAGTAAATACGGTGTAAATAAGATATTTTCAAATGGATTATACTAATGATAAATTTTGAAATTTTAAATATATATTAGCTTTTATATGGATATAATTTTCTAATAAATGCATCATTTCATGCAGTGTATATAGGGGACGCATGACTGGAGCCCCCCTTCTTTTGTGTCAGTCAGTGCGGTGCCCTCATTATGAAAAGGTCTGGATACGCAACTATATACAGAAGGCTAAATATTATATCAATTATTTTAATTATTCAATTTGTATTAATTGCTCTTCAAGGCCGTGTAATTTTCCATACAAATCCTAGCTGTAATTAATGAAAAATATCTTAGTATCCTAACTCACAAGAGTATTCTCGGTTTTCAGACTATCGGTTTTCAGACTATAAAAGAATAGATCTATAATATTCCATACACTTCCTCATAATGTAGCATAGGCGGATCCGGGGGAAAAAAGGGGGTGGGTGCAGGGCCCACCTTTGGTGGAGAAAATGTGGTTGGTTATATAGGGGACGCATGACTGGAGCCCCCTTCTTTTGTGTCAGTCAGTGCGGTGCCCTCATTATGAAAAGGTCTGGATACGCAACTATATACAGAAGGCTAAATATACAATTAGTTTGTATATTTGTCTTAACAATGAGAGTGTGAGCTTGAATCCCGCTCGTGCAGGTGCACTCGACTCAAATCTTAATTGACTAGGAGTACGTGTCAGTTTTCCCACCGAAGCTCAGTGGTTTTCTCCATCAATTAAAAGTGGCGTTAGAATACAAAAAAAAAAATCAAAAAATTTTAAATTAAATCTCAAATATTTCACGTTACACTACACTAGCTGCTGCTCCATCATTAATACCAGAATATGCATGCCCGGCGTTGCTCGGTTCATCTGGTTTCTCGTTAAACTAAGAAATCAATTAAAAAAATGATCCAAATGCAGATTACAAAATTATTTATGATTCCTTCTCACTCATACGTGTTCCATTTTAACCCCAGCATCAATCAAGCGATACTGATCAGAGGCGGATTCAGGGGGAGCCCGGACCCTCCCCCTTTTCTCGGAAAAAATTGGTTGATTATATAGGGAAATCACTGAGGCTTGACCGGAGCGGGCCCCCTCTTAGGCAGTCAGTGGGCCACCACTTATGAAAATTTCTGGATCCGCCACTGCTGACACTGCTGACATAGACGTCTGGAGCACCGGCAGGTCAGCGTTCTACATTACGCTAAATCAAACATAGCCCTTATTTCGGAGGTTGTAAAAGTCTGTTTACATTGTTGTACAATATAATCATGTTGGTAAGTTATAGACGTCCAATGTATCATTAATATTGCTTACATGAAATATTTGAATATGTCTACAAGTTTTTCTAACTGCTGCGTCTTTTTATTATTCTGTAAAACTTGACCCCATTCACTGACAGTCCGTGCTACAGCGCAGTAACTGAAAGAAGTACGGAAAGAAATACGCATTTACAATTTATTCCTAATGGCAGGCATGTGAAGAAGTAAGATGCATACACACAGAAACATACATCACATGCAAGCAAACATTCATTATTGTACTGATGGAAACAACATGCAGGAAAAGGGGGATCGATTCCAGAAAGTCAATGCAAAGAGGGATAACTCTATTTAAAAAAAAATGATATTTGTCTGGGAAAGGCAAATAAGCAATTTTTATACATCTTCTGCAAAAAATTAAGATGAGACTGCACAGTGATTTTTTTAAAATTTTCTAGATGTAAAAGCGATTAGAATTCCTTAGTATATTGTCATGGCCTACTCCAAATCTTGGTCCTTTCGCTTAAAATAACATTTAAGCTCCCATTCTTTTTCGCCCCTCCCATCTTGCACCCTCCCATCTCGCACCACACATATTTGAATTTATATTTAGGCCACACCAATTTGATTCCTTGTTCGACGGACCCGCCCGCACCTATTTTTTTCAAAACAGAATTTTTTTATTTTTTTTATATTCCCGCTTCCCGCATCCGGAAATGTAATCATGTCCATTTCTCGCACCGTTTTTTTTGTGTAAATATTATAAAAAGATATCAACATTTGTTTTTAAAATCACAGTCTAACCTGTATATAACGATTTTAAACATAAAAGCACCCCACCACACTGTGTAAATATCTGTGAGAATATTTGCTTCAGCATGAAACCTATTTATCCAAAGTGGTGCTCCGATATAAATTTATAACAGCGATAATACCTGTCAAGAACAAAAAAATGGTTTCTTTCCCCCTTACTTAATTACCCTATCAAAAATGTTCGTTGTTAGAATAAAGTACAAAGAACTTCTGAAGGATTTGCCTTCAACTGCAATTATATTGTATGCTGGCGAAACAAAACTATCCATAGCCGCTGCATGTTTATGCACCTGTCCTGATTGATTTAGGGGTCTGTCGTTCAGCATTTATCGTTTGTTGATGTTGTTCATTGGTATTTTCCTGTTTGGATATATAAAGTAGATCGTTGGTTTTCCTGTTCGAATTGTGTACGCTTATAATTTGGGGGTCCTTTATAGACAATAGACAATAGACAATATTTTATTCGCACAAACACATTTACATTAAATGGTTATGGCATACAAAATTAAAACAATAAACTGACAATAGTTAAATTGATTATAACTATATTAGAGTGACAGTGGTATTCACAGCGAAGAAGAAAAAGGCTATAAATATCAACAGTTTACACATTGTTAATGTTCATGAACAATTATAAAAAAGAACACAAACAAAAATTAGGTTGCATATTAAACAAAGTTACACAGATGTTCTTAATAAAAGACAATCATTAATATACTTTATGGTGATTTTTATAATGACTGGTAGACTGCTATTTAAAAGTACAGTCAAATGATTTAGTGTTATAGTGGACTGCAATTTAATAAAATTGAAATTAAGATTTTTATTAATATTTTGTATATAGGTATCCCTTAATGATTTATAGCATGGACAGATTGAGAAGAAATGGTATTCATCCTCAATTTCTTGTCTGTTACAGGATAAGCAAATGCGTTTATTTCTTTCAATGTTGGTATAACGCCCTCTTTCAATTGCTAGGGAATGCGCACTTAGTTTAAATTTACTGAAAACTGATCGGTCGGTTTTGAATTTACATATATCAATATATGGGGGCCTTTTTCTAATTCTTTTAGTATGACAAAAGAAATTTAATTTTTCACATTTATTGATAGAACAATTCATAATTTGATAAGCCTGGTCATAGATTCTTTGTTGGATACTATTTATGTGATATTTTAAATTAAAAGTATTAAAAGTGAGATGACCAAAACCTAATTTATTTAACCAGTCTTTTACAATGTTAACCCATTTACTTGTTTTCTCTACATTATTATATATTTTATGGACTAAAGTGTTAGGAGAGTTTACAATGTGGTTTAGAAATTTTATAGCTGAAAGGTGAATTTTAAAGTACAAAGGGATTCTGTTTGTCTCAGTTAAACAGGCTACATTTGTTGTTTTGCACTGTACTCCTAAAATTTCTTTAATAAATTTAATATGTAAATGTTCAAATGGATCTGAATCTTTGAACACTTGGCTTACACCCCAAACTTCACTTCCATAAAGAGTTATTGGAACAACTAAAGTATCAAATAATTTTTCAAGATTCTGCAGGAATTATCTAAAGAGACTGTTTTTTTAATTTTAAACCAAGCTTTTCTTCCTTTTTCCATAAGATTTTTTTTTGAATGATTTAAACTTCCTGAACAATTTATAGTTATTCCAAGGTAACAAATAGATTTAACAGTCTCAAGATGTTCTTTTTCTACTTTAATATAATTACAATGAGATTTTCCATTAGAATTGAATATTATAATTTTTGATTTTTGTTTGTTAACATCAAGTTTCCATAGGGAACAAAATTTATAGCTTTCTGTTTGGTCTGTATCAAAGCCCTGTGTTTATTATTATCAGGTTGAGAACAACCCTCCCTCAGACAAGGGGTCATTTTACTGATGTAGAAAAGAAAATAGAAATACCAAGGATTTGTATAGTTCTTCTATACAAAACCTTTGAAAACTTAGAATTTTGTACTTATATAAATTATATATAATATATAACTCATATTTTAAACATTTTTTTCTGAAAGAGGGGTCCACTTATTTTGAATAATATTAAACTGTTAAAGTAAATGTGTTAATTTAACATGGTTAAAGTCCAGAAATATTACAAAATTCTTGGACATGTTTTGACCATTTAATACCAGATAGATATATAGTTCTTTGAGAAAATATGAGCCCTTTTGTACAAACAAATATATTATAACTTATATTGATCCCTCATAAACATGTAAAAGGGATATTCATAACATTTAGGAGTTGCCCCCAAACTGATTATGACTTGGATGGAGAATTGTCTCATTGTCAGTCACACATACATAGACCAGATTTAATTATTTCTTGGTGAACAGGGAAAAAATACTTCAGAAATTAAAGAAATGTCAAAGTACACATGGTACAAGTGATAAATCAAGTTTTAATATTGTCAAAACCTACTATTTTATGTTTACAAAAAAAAATTATAAACGCTCGCCTTTACTTTTCAAGCTTCGCCTCAAAAATTTGCAAATTAAATATTTTTTTATTAAAATTTTCAAATCGCTCGCTCGCCCCAAATTTTGGAGTCCAAAAATCCGTAGAACAAGAAATTAAATTGGTGTGGCCTTAATTAAAGATACTTATTGTTGTGAAAACATGGAAGTGCAAAATTGGTATACAGTAAAATTACTATCTCTGGAGCTGTTATTGCGAACCCTATCTTAGTTTTCCATAGATTCACCTGCAAGTTACCTGTCCATTTAAACTTTTGTAAGTCCTATTGTCCCATCTAACAAATACAACAGGTATTGTTCTCTGTGTAGTTTATTCACTGGGACCTTTAAATTTCTTCTAGGAGAAATATATCACTCATTGATTAATTTACCTGACCAAAAAATTATCTTCTATTTTATTGAAATACTTCTAATAACTCACATAAACTGTATGCAATATTGTATTTATTCAATATTATCATTAATATATTTTCAATCTGTTCAATATAAAATCTGGTTTAATACTAAAAAGTTTATTTCAGACACATTTTTTAGTATTTTCCAATGAATTTACATGTTTTTGTTGTTGTTCATTTATAGACTTATGTTTATGAAGACCTTAATTTAAAAATAATAATATTCAATTTTTTATTTATCAAACACACAAAAATATTGAATATTTGATTAGAAATCAACTTTTAATTTTTGAATCAGTATTACAAATGTAATATTGAACACATTAAAAACAAGTTACTCCAGGTATCGAATAAATACAACACCACATGCAGTTTTGTGAGTCCTTACTTAGTATTGGTATAAGTATTTTTTCTTCATTGACAGTTCAATTTTTTACTCAGGTAGATTAATCAATGAGTGATATATTTCTCCTAGAAGAAATTTAAAGGTCCTGGTGAATAAACTACACAGAGAACAATACCTGTTGTATTTGTTAGATGGGACAATAGAACTGCCAAAAGTTTAAATGGACAGGTAACTTGCAGGTGAATCTATGGAAAACTACGATAGGGTTCGCAATAACATGGTTTAAAAGCATGTTATAAAGATGAATTAATAATTAAAACAGATTTTGATAGTTTATATAATAGTATCCAAGTTGAATTAAAAAGGAAATTTATTAAGATATACATGAATATATCACCTAAAAGATGACCGGAAGCCTTGTATAGTGTGACTCAGCTGGCAAACCATTTGTTAACCACTGCAAAAATATATTTCGGTCATGTATTGCTATCACCGTGATCACATCTTCATCACCAACAACATTAAAACACACTTGGTATCCAGACAATAACTATAGTTTAAGTGTATGGATCCTGTATGGTACAGTACCACAAAGGGAAGGTTGGAATTGTTTATGGGGTTGATGATCTCAACTGTTTTGGAATTTGGGGCCAATAAGAGGCCTAAAACAATATTTTTTCTAGTTTCAGAACAATAACTTGTTAATACATGTTATAAGTATTTTGATTGCTCTGAAATTATATATATATCTCAAGGTTCAATACCACAAGTAAAAGGTTTGGAGGGGTAAACAAAATATTTTTTTGTGGGGTCAGTTGCACAACAGCAAGAAATCTTCAACATATAAATTCAAATCTTATAATGAAATAAATTATTTCAAGTTCTCTGACTACATTTATTCTGTGTCAGGAACCTATAATATGTCGAGTATTAAAGTACAATCCAAATTCAGTCCTTACTAAGCTTGGATATTGCATCCGTTTTTCCCCCAACTGTTCAGGGTTGGACCTCTGTGGTAATATCCAGCTGTGCTCGTCGAAGCAGTTTATTGAATTAGAAAACTTGCAAAAGAATAATTGGAACTCATTGAATTCGTATTCACGTGAACTTCAATATAACCCCTTAGCTAGAGATGGATTATGCATGATTGATTCTTGTTAGCCTTTTAGTCTATACAATGTAACAGAAAAAAAATGTGAAAATAGAAAGTTAAAACAAAGGTAAATCCTTTGGTTGACCATGTTGACTGATTCGATCCATTAAAAATCATTCTTGTACAGATAAAATAAAAAATTAACTTATTTTTTTAACCTTAAAATTGAAATCAAACAGACATACATGACATAGGAAAATCCATTTGCATGAGGTTCGTGTATCTATGTATATACAATGATATGTTATGTTTATATCAATTTGTAACATGACCGTGGGTTGTTTTCTGGGTCATCACCGATAGTTAATTAAATGGCATCTTGACTAAAATACACACAAAAAGAACATTCATATTCAAGTCCATGCCCTGCGAATTGTTTATCAATCACCATTCAACATGTTTTATAACAGTTAAATGGAGATTAGATGAAATTTTGATTAATGCTTTGTTTACACTATCATGACTATGGTCTATCATGATGAAGGTTATCTGGAGAGAACCGATGTAAGAAAAAGAGAAAACACATACAGGACAAAGTAATTCTACCCAGGGTACATGTACATGTATAAATTTTAAATTTCCAACCATGGGAGATAACTCTATACATTTTGTACCTCAAAATTAATCATGATAATGTAACCGGTTACAATAACTAAAAAATAACTTGAAAAACATTAAACAATTTTGGCCTGTAGAAAAAGTGAATATCCAAAATTGTTAATACTAAAAGGTTATTTCACTGATGGTGTAAGGTTGAAAATTATTTATATTCTCCTTTTCTACGGGCCACAATGTTTGTTTAATTAAAATACCGAACTAACAGTGGAAGGGATTTTTAAACCATTGAAAAAGCACTTATGTTAAAACTATTCAAAATAAAATTGTGTCTTTGAATTTCTCATATATATACATTGTACAACAAAGGTAAAAACCTTTTGTAAAATATTGATGGACCTAAAATCCAAACCAGTTATAAGAGATCATCAGCACTAGATGTATGTCCAAAGTCTTGTTTATATAATCTCGTCAATCAATGGATTCCTGTACAATGTGAATGTTGCTATTAGATAGATAGATAGATAATTTTATTAACCAATCATTGTGCCCAAAATTTAACTATACAATCAAATGAATTACAAAATAAAGCACAGAAAATGATTAGAATGATTAAAGTACATTTAAACAAAAAACCACATGAATACACATTTACACTAATTAACCTGATATAAACCAAGTAATTGACAAAACATAGTTGTTATGGGTGCCACTGTGACCTGGAGAAATTACATAAATCTTTATAGTTCTAGGTCTATGGAAGACAACTCCTGATCAATTTTATTTCCTATATATATATCTATATATTTTTCTTCTATATTTTTTTCAAACAACAATATTTTCTATAATTTTCTTTCGTTTTTCAAAAAGGGAGTGCAATGAATTAGATAAGTTTGAAGTAACAAACAAATCTTCAGATGAAAGAATCCAAACAAATTTCATTTCATCAGATAATCTTGAAAAATTTTTGAATTTTGAATTTAAATTAGATAGATGTTGAGATCGAGTATCTTTTAGAACAGGACATTTTAAAAGAAAATGTAGTACGTCTTCAACTGCGTTCTTACATAGCTTACACTTTCTGTCTTCAGCTTTAATTCCAATATACCTCCCTCTTTCGATTTCAAGATCATGACAGCTAGTTCTAAATCTTGTGATTATTTGCCTGTCTTTTTTTGAATTCATTTTTAAATATGGTTCAAACATAAAAATATTTTTAAATTTTCTGTAAGTTCTTAATTTATTGCCAGATTGTAAATTAGTAAACTTCCCAGAATTGCTTTCTAAACAAGCTAACCAGCTTTCTTTAAATTTAATAGTTAAAGATGTTTTTACTTTTCTTTAGAATATGGTTTTGTTTAAAGTTTGACTGGTTAACAAATAGATATTCTAAGTCTAAAAATTTAAATATATGTTTAATGCTTCCTATATATAGATCCAAGATTCCTGGTTATGTTTGTCCATAGAATGAGATAGATTTATGGCTTCCCTTAGAATAATATTTGAAGGTTCAATATCTTTCATAAGATGGATCCAATATTATGTTTACATACGTCTGAGACATCATTTTTATGGGAGATAACTTGTATACAAATCTCAAACTAATAGGGTTATTCACCACCATAACCACTGGTGTAAATGTTAAGGGTTTTTCGTCCTTCCTTGCAATTAAATGAACATTAACTGATATATTTCATGTCACATGCTAATGTTAAACCCAATAGAATTCTTTATAATATATGTAAGGTATATCATAAATATTTATTTTGTAAACATGTGTAGACAATGATCAAATGATGATAGAATTTGTCTGAAATATAAATAAGATGTGGTATGAGTACGAAAGAGACATCTCTCCATCCAAGTCACAATATTACAATGTAAAAAAAGTAAACAAATAAATGGTCAATTGAAAACAAAGATAAAGTCATATGAAACAAGTGACTGGTTAAAAATAAAGTTTATCCAATTCTTGAACCAATGCATGTATATATCATAAGCTTAGTTGTCTGACGATTTTATTATTTTTTATGCAAAAAAAATCGTATAATCTTCCTTTTTTTCCTCTCTGTCTGTGATGAAGAGAAAATATGCCGCTAATTTATTGTTGTGTTTTGAAGCCCTAGTTTACCGATTGTCACATTATAGTAAACAGTCAACAAAAAAGCATGGATATTAAGCACATGTATAACATGTACAATAAGATTATAGTTTAATGTAGTGACATACATGACATATCCATATGCATGCGTATTATCATGATTATGTCACCAGATTTTTACGAAAAAAGGTCAAGCTAAGGTCACTTTGAATACTGAAAATATGTTGGCAAATTGCTTCCTGCATGTCCTGTATTGAGCAAGCAAAAAAAAAAAGTAAAGTTTTTCTAAATATGGACAAATTAAAGAATTTTCTTTTAAAAAAAAGTATACGTACATATTAAGTTCGATAATGACAACTATCCATTTTTTTACAAAAAAACATATATAACATTTATAAATTGCACCCTTTTTTTTATTTTAGGTTTTATAAGACTTTACTTTCTAAAAATTGAATCTTCCTTGTCATATTTTGTCTGAAATATAAATAAGATGTGGTATAAGTACAACATGTACAATAGAAATATCTCTTCATCCTTGTCACAATTACAATGCCAAAAAAGTAAGCAAATAAAAAGGTCAGCTGGAAATGGCTGGGAAAAAAATATAATATGTTGATAGTTTTCTCAAAGTATTTTCTTTCTTTGTATTCATTTTGAATTACAATTTTAAATAGCTGTTTCATTGTTTTTATAGGGTTTTTCCAGCTGACAGTTAAAGGAGTGAAATAACAATGAGTAAGCCAGGAGGTAAAAGAGAAGGAGGTGCAAAAGGAAATAATGGAAAGCAACCTAATATACAAGGAGGTGGAAAAGGACCCAAACTCAATCAAGGTCCAGGTAAACCTCAGGGAAACCAAGCAAAAAAGCAAGGAGTCCCAAGAGGACCAAATACAAATCAGCAACTTGGAGGTCCAAGATGTCCTAACCCAAACCAGTTTCTAGAACAGTATTGTGAAACCCAACAAACATTTCAAAGAGGACCACAACCAAATTGCTTTCAAGGACAACCTCAGGGAAAACAAGGGGGTCAAGAAGGACCAAATCCAAACCAGTTTCCTGGACATCCTCAAGGAAACCAACAAGGAGGTCCACGTAGACCAAATCCTAATCAATTTCCTGGACAACTGCAAGGAAACCAACAAGGAGGTCCACGTAGACCAAATCCTAATCAATTTCCTGGTCAACCTCAAGTAAACCAACAAGGAGGTCAAAGAAGACCAAATCCTAATCAATTTCCTGGACAACCGCAAGGAAACCAACAAGGAGGTCCACGTAGACCAAATCCTAATCAATTTCCTGGACAACCGCAGGGAAACCAACAAGGAGGTCCACCTAGACCAAATCTTAATCAATTTCCTGGACAACCGCAGGGAAACCAACAAGGAGGTCCACGTAGACCAAATTCTAAACAATTTCCTGGACAACCTCAAGGAAACCAACAAGGAGGTCAAAGAAGACCAAATCCAAACCAGTTTCCTGGACAACCTCAAGAAAACCAGCAAGGTGGTCCAAGAAGACCAAATCCAAACCAGTTTCCTGGACAACTTCAAGGAAACCAACAAGGAGGTCAAAGAAGACCAAATCCAAACCAGTTTCCTGGACAACCTCAAGAAAACCAGCAAGGTGGTCCAAGAAGACCAAATCCAAACCAGTTTCCTGGACAACCTCAAGGAAACCAACAAGGAGGTTCAAGAAGACCAAATCCAAACCAGTTTCCTGGACAACCTCAAGGAAAAAAACAAGGAGGTCCATGTAGACAAAATCCTAATCAAAATCCTGGACAACCTCAAGGAAACCAACAAGGAGGTCCACAAAGACCAAATCCTAATCAATTTCCTGGACAACCTCAAGGAAACCAACAAGGAGGTCCACAAAGATCAAATCCAAACCAGTTGGCTGGACAACCTCAAGGAAAAAAACAAGGAGTCAAAAAAAGACCAATTCCAAACCGGAGTACTGGGATACCTCAAAGAAACCAGCAAGGAGATGCACAAAGACCGATTCCAAACCGGAGTACTGGGATACCTCAAGGAAACCAGCAAGGAGATGCACAAAGACCGATTCCAAACCGGAGTACTGGGATACCTCAAGGAAACCAGCAAGGAGATGCACAAAGACCGATTCCAAACCAGTTTCTACAACAACCTCATGGAAACCAATCAGAAGGTGCTATTGGAAAGAGACGTCCAAGAACATCAGGTAGAAAGGACCCCAATATGCAAAGGAGTATAAATGAACTTACTCAAAATCTAATTCGAGGGCAGTTTCAAGGAAATCAGTCTAATTTGAATCAGTTTCCTGGTTTTATGCAGCAACCATGCAACTTAACCACACAGCAAACTCTACCAAAGTGCCATATTCAACAGTCAAAAAAAGTACAGCCACAAGTTCAAGTAAAATGTAAGCTATATTTAGTTAGGGGCATATTGTGTAACCCCTGTCTGTCCATCAGTTTGTCACATCATGGGTATATAGTTTTTCCAGATAATTTCTCCTACAATTTGAATGATAGGAAGTTTTCACTTTGCTGGCTGTTTGTACATATATATTGATGGTGTATATATAAAAAAAAAAAAAAACTTTTTTTAAAGTTATGGTGCAAACAATAATGTAAATACTGTGAAAGTACTTTTATTCGTGGGGTACCCAAGTTTCATGGTTTTCCTGGATGACTTTATCCACAAATTTAAGTGTCCAACGAAATAAAACAACCATCAGACCATTGTCCAAATCAAGACATGGAAAGATCCCAATCGGTAGGTTTGACTACTGATATGATCTAGAGAATATATTGAATAACGCCAAATCTTAGAATACTTTAATAGCAGTCACAGAACTACAACCGCATGCAGGATTATACCTATTTAATCTTTAATAACCTAAACTGTACAACTTTTGATCTTTTAATTCTCATAAAAAATATTTTTGATCGATGAAAGTTAGTTTCCGGTATTGATATAAGTGTTCATTTTATATCCTCATAGTTCTCGTACATATATGGGAAATAATAATTTCATGCTGGACTTGATTTTGATAAGAATTATTTGACAATTCTAGATATGTTTAAAGCATATGTTTATGTTCCTGTTTTCTTTAGGCAGTTAGGTGACATGTTTATGGCCTAATTAACACCTTTGAAGGTCTTTAATCTGTTGATCACTTTATCATGGGTTAATTAGTGTTATCATTACAATTTACATGGGTCAATGTTTACTTTGTAATTTCCTTCAATCCAGACTATTTGTAACCCTAGTTTCTAAACATGGTAATTTAAGGCTTTAATTTTTCAATTATTTTTTTTTATTAGAAAACTAAAATCCACGAATTTAAAAACCCACGAGCATGCTAATATTTCTCAAACCACCAAAATTGATACTCACGAATTAAAGTACTTTCACAGTATGTTGAAATCACACAATTTTTACCAACAAAACTAAACAGCAGTAAACATGATAAATTTGAAAGTATCTGACCCTGAAAGGTGTTATTACAGACCTTGTTTATTGGTACATAAGGGATATGTACATGTATACATGCAGCAGCTATTCCAACACAATTCATGATAGGGGGAGATAAAGCTCTGTCAGTAAGTGGAAATTCTGACAGAGTTATCTCCTATCATGAATTGCGTTGGAATAACATATGTATTTTAAATTTATTATTTTATGGCTAGGTCTTTGAAAACTTGTTATGGGGTATAGGTTTTTGTTCATTGTTGTAAGCTGTACAGTACACTTTATATGTTAGTTGCCTACTTCTACATGTTCTATGTTATTTGAAGATGGCAAATGCTAGAAATTTCAGAATAAATTATATTTAAATTGAGTCAAATCATGACAATATGCATGATACAATGTAGATACTTTTGGTATTTTATATCATGTACTATTAGAACTGAAATTGATATCTATAATAACATGAACAAGTATATGTTTTGTTTAATACAGATGTATATGTGCCAGTTCCTGTTAATCAGTTGACTCAGACTCCTCCTCCTCAAGAGTCACAGCCTCAAGTTTTATTGCCTGGGCCTGTATCACAGACAGGAATCAATACACAAAAAGGTAAACAAAAAAGTATGTAATGGAAAACAAAGGATATGGATACCCATGACACAAAATCAGCACATGGACAACAAAAAAACATGCAAAACATAAAAGAACAGCGCTTTTATTGCTATTCTTCATCTCAAAGTCACAGTGAGGCCTTCAACATGGAGAAAAATACTCTCACCTCACTACAAGTGTATCAAAGACAGCCCCTAACACAGACTTAATTTTTTCATGAGCGCTTATTTTTGATGATACTTTATTTCATGTTTAACCCTTTGTTTCTAGTCCACCTTGAGGCGATTTGATTTTGTGATTTTCAAATTCACTTAATAAAGTACGATTAGGAACTGTCCAAGTTTATAAAATTTTTGCAACTATTGGAGTTCAAAGGAAAAAGGTCAGACCTTCGTAATTGGGGTCATTTTTTTACTTGTGAAAGTCTCGAAAATAAATTGCTGGCTAAAATTAGTACTTATCACAGTACTGATTATGTACTTTTCAACCTATAAATAGTACCGGTAAGTATTTTCTATGTGTATTAATTACTAATTAACAGGTGATGGTCAACAGGATTGTGATAATAAAAGATCTCAAGCTAGATTAAGAAGAAGACTCAGAAAAGATCGTAGATGTGGTGACGGCAAAGATAAAGTTGTTCAACAGGTACATGAACATGATAATGAGGACCAAAATGGCAAAATACCAGACGTGGATGATAATGAAGTATTTAAATTCATGATCAAAACTTTTTGCGGAGGATGTAGTTTTGAAGACTTTTTACGAAGGTGTGACCTTTTTCCTTTGAACTCCAATATTGTGCTGTGGTTCAGAAAACACAATACAAAATTTCATATTTTCTGGGATAAAAAAGATATTGTTTATCTTCAACCATTTTATAGAGATGCTAAAATTTGTGCCCAGTGGAACAGTAAGAAGAATCCCGGAGAATGTCAAAATGCTCATTGGGATTTTTTTCACATCTGTCGTCGCTTTATCAGAGGCAATTGTAAAGATAAAGATTGTCCGCTGTCTCATAGTTTTAGAGGTCCTCACAATTATCGTTTGAAAAATAAACTTGGAATTGTCAATTTTAGTGATGATGAAATGAAAATTGTCCTAAATTGCAATTCACCTTCAGTTTGTGCAGATTATATTTACAATAATGGTTGTAAGGTCGACAACCCAGAAAGAAAATGTCCTCATTTACACTTATGTCGCCAGAAAATATTCGGAAAATGTCCAGATCCTTGCAAATTTAATAGAACACACACCATTAATCAGTTTCACAATAAATGGGTTCTTACATCATGTCATATGAAAGACTGGCCTCCTGCTAAAGTCCTCAAGGCTATATATGTACCTCCTAGAGAAAAGAAAGAGAATGATAATTATTCAGATGATTCTGACCTAAGTCACGATGAAGACGACCTTCATGACCTTGAAGAGTCTAGCGTTTTTGATTATGACAGTGATGTCTATGTCAGCAATGAAAGTCTTTCTAGTTCTGCTTCGGGTCCTGCAAAAAATAAAAATTTACATTCAGTTGAAAACCTTAGTATTGATAACAACAAGGAAGGGACAAGGTCAACGCATGATCGTAAAGAAAGGTTTAGATCATTGGAAAATATCACATGTGGAATTGTGGGTAAAGATGATCAAGATTTAACAGAAATGGTTGAAACAGAAAGTAGTTATGATGATGAAGATGATTATGGTGATGGTAGCGTTGATGATGATTACGGTGATAATAAAGTTGATACAGAGGATTTTTGTGATGGTAATGTTAATGATGATGATTATCATAATTATGGTGATGGTAATGACGATTATGGTGATGGTAATGGTGATGATAATGATGATGGTGATTATGATGATGATGAAGATGATTATGGTGATAAGAATGTTGAAAACGACCCTGGAGAGAAAGAGATGATATTGACGGAAGATCAAACCCAGGTTCATCAAGGAAATGGTGATGGTAATGAGTTAGATGATGGTTGTGATTATGATGATTATCAAGATAACTATGATGGCAATGATTATGATTATGATGACAATGATTATAATTATGATGTCAATGAGGGTGGAGATAATGATCATGAGTATGGTGATTATGATTATGAAAATGATGCTGAAAACAATATTAATGATAATGAAATTGGTGATGATAATGGCCCTAATGATGCTGGTGATGGAGATGATGAAAAAATAATTGAGGAAGAGAGCTTAACTATGGAAAACAGTGAACAAGTTCAGCAAGACTATGAGGATGACACATTAAAAAAGAATCAACAGCTAGGTAATGACGATGTGGATAACATCAAAGAAAAAGAGGAACAAATGATGGAAAACTTGAAAGGTGAGAAAGAAGGGAATGACAAAAACTCAAAAGATATGCATCAAAATTTACTTGATGATGATGACATTAAGGAGAAAGAGAGGATTGAGATGGAAAGATGGAAAAAAGAACAGCAACAAAAGCATGATGATGATGACAATATTATTGAAAGAGAGAGATTACTAATGGAACAGTGGAATCAACAACAGGCAAGAAGTTCTATACCACAACAGGATGATGTGAAATTAGATCCAGCACCATTCCCATCTGATCCAGATTATCAAGAAACTGATTCTTCTTTATTGATAGATGAAACAGAAAATACCAAAATCTGTGTATTTGTTTCCAAACAAAAATGTACACTTGCATCCTGTAAAAGACATCACTTGCCATGTAGCTTGCCGTACTTATGGCAGATTAAGATATCTGGGAAATGGTTTTCGTTTTCCTTGGCAGAAAATGAGAAAATAGAAATATCTTTCTGTGATCTGCAAGATGTTGCACCAACAGAAGTAAGTTTATACAATTTATTAAGTGTACTAGTTTCTTCAGGCAGAGTGCCTCCATTTTTATGTTAGGCAAATTATACTACACATGCATGGCATATATAAAGATTTATTTTCAAAGTAAGATACTATACATTGTTAGTCATATTTAAAAGTGTTAAAATGTTTCAATGACATTCCAGGAATCCCGAAATTGGTTTCATTTCTCTAACTTTATTTTTTCTCAACCAAATGCTATGAAACTTATACACAATTGCTTATTACATGTACCACAAAACACAAAACAAGTTTGAATTTTGATGGCATCACCATGATCACTAATAGAGTTATGCCCCTTTACAAATGAAAAAAATCTCTTACATGTGATGATCAACTTTTAATTAGTTTGCCTAAATCGAAAGTTACAAATCTTATACACAATGCTTTTACCACAAAACACAGATCAAGTTTGAATTTTGGTGGCATCACTTTTAATGTTCTAGAGTTATATGCTACTCTACAATTTTGAATAATTGCTAAATTTTTGGTTTCCTTTCATTAATTTAAGTTCGCTTCAACCAAATCTTATGGAGCTTTTACACAATGATTATTACCATAAAACTCAGATCAAGTACAACTAATCTTAGCATCAGGCAGATTTTACAGTATTGTGTTCTGTCTCCTACTTTCATGTTGCTAATGTGACGGAGACAAAAATGAGTAACGTTAGCGACATTTGGACATGTCACATGAGCAACAACATCTTTAAAAGTTAAAATGTATGCACACAGTGATGTTTAATATATGCCTGGAGTAATAAAATTGTACAGTCTGGTTTAGAATTTCTAAATATACAGAATGTCATTTGCAGGTGTACTTTATATCAAATGAATACACAAGAAACCAAAAAATTAGTAACGTTAGCGACATTTGGACATGTCACATGAGCAACAACATCTTTAAAAGTTAAAATGTATGCACACAGTGATGTTTAAAATATGCCTGGAGTAATAAAATTGTACAGTCTGGTTTAGAATTTCTAAATATACAGAATGTCATTTGCAGGTGTACTTTATATCAAATGAATACACAAGAAACCAATTCGTAATAGTAACATTAGCAACATCTACTATCATGACATTATGTTTTGTTGCGAACGTCTTTTTGATGGACGGAATACATTTAAGGTCCTCTTGTAACGATATTACATACAACTTACCTTCTTTGCTTCCCCATCATGTGAAGGAACTGACTCCGAATCTATTTCTGCAAAGGGCGATATCGTAACTCCTATACAGGAGAGTTACAGATATAAATATATGTTGCTCACGTGACACTGATTTGGACGGAAACCTCGAACAGTAACGTTCGCAAAAAATAAAACAGCCAATGATATTGATTCCTCAAGTCCTTTGACCCCCTTACGTCATCCAAATTTAATATGATTGCTATTTTCAATTATTTATAAAACCCGGGATAAAAATAACTACAATGGGCTGTCTGAGAACTAACAAGAAAATTGCGATCGTGACATACCACAATGGACGGAAAAGACGTGACGTTAGCAACAATATTATTAAATTACCTTTTTTAGCCTTTACCAATAAAAATCTGCCTTAAAGTTATGATTAAAACACAAAAGAAGACTTTTTATTAAAATATAAGTCCATGTTATTAGGCTCCACTTATAAATAATACTTCAAAATTCCACTCCAAATAAGCTGGATGTCAGTAAAGTAGGTCATGATGTCTATTCCATGTCCAATATTTTGAAATTGAAAACCCTCTAATTCTAACATAAAACACAAACACAGAGTAATTTTTATTTTTATTTACTCAGAAAGACACATTTTATTCAATAACATAATGCATTACTCCATTACACAGTCTGTTTCACTGTTTCAGCAATTGCTTTTTTGATGGATACAAAAAACAATAATTCCTTCTTATTGTAAAATCTGCCATCATTAATCATTCTTGAGTTTTGTCCCTTTATAAGGTAACATGCACACAGGGGCATCATATATGTCCTATGGAGACATTCCCCAATTTATTTTACATGTAAAAGGGTAATAAATCAAATAAATTGCAATCTGAAGGGTAGGGGGTTATTTGTGGAGGATTTAATATTCAAAAGGATTACTTTTTAAGGAGGCTCGAGGGTATAAAAATTTCAGAAAAAACTTAAACATTTTTTTTTTCATTACCAATTTTATTTAATACTTTATAGTTGTTACTTAATCATAAAGTACAAATATCATTCAAGTAAATCAATTCCTTTTGGCCCCAGATGACTTGAAAAAGCTCCAAATTATCTCCCTTTGGTGCAAAATAGCCATGTTTTGGTATTAAAATTGAAATATCTTTTTTAAATCATCAGTGACCTATATTTTTAATTATTATTTTCAATTAAGCTGTACTTAAACTAAACTATTGTAAAATTTTAGCGATTTCTGTAATTTAGTTCTTTTTTATTTCAATATTACCTCTTTTTTTCCTATCAGTTTAACAGAAAATAAGTACTTTTACAAAAATGTATGCTTCTTTGAAAGGCAGATAGTAAGCGTAAATGGAAGGTGACCACATTTTTTTAATTTTATTTTTCTATCAAGTATAAGATAAAGTTCATTCATAGAAAAATACAACTAAATCCTATATTAAGAAATAAAATTGATTTAGACCTGCGAGCCCCCTTACCGTAACCTGATTGAATGACAATTTTTTTCAGATGAAATGCGAAGACAACATATACAACTGTCATATTTGGTTCCAAAAAATGCATGCAGTTATTTTAGATGTAAATGGTCAGCCAGCGGCTGATGATGACCAATGGTCAACTGTCAGACGTCTGAGTACTCCATCCTTTGCTGAAAAGAAAATGGCAGTCAACAGTTATATAACACAGTGGAGATGGTATTGGAAAGATGATGGTCATAGATGGATTATGTTCAACAAGGTGAGACATGAGACATATTAGTACTGGGGACTTATTATTATTTATGAGATACCCAAGATACCAATTTCTGCGGATTTAGTGTGTACAGTGAACCATGAATATAAAAGTGTTCAACGAAGTACAAAGTCTCTTTAGGCTTGTAATTATACTTTGGTAAAACCAAGAAATCAAACATCCTTGAAAATTATTTTTTTGTTGAATACACGGAAATTCAGGTACCCAGGTAAATAAATGATATCACAGTCTTCAGGCCAAAGAATTTGATATGAAACTTTTATAAAAGGAGGTGTTGGATATATGTTGATGAGAAAGCAACCTAGTGTAAAAAATATTTAAAAGTCAAATTGATGGCGATATATAAACAGTTTTTAACAAAAACAGTCAATCATCTACCACCAACATTCAATTCTTTCAAAAAAACAACAACATGAAGATATTATTCACCAGACAGCGGCTGACTTGAGGTTTTATGATTTAGTTTGCATTTTTTATTTTGGACTTTTTGGGCTTGGAGATATATCTTTAGGTTAATAAACAAATTAAGATAATGAGTAAAATTCAATGTATGACAATTATTTTATCCCTTTTTAGATATATTCTTTTTTTTCTCAATAATTGAAGAAACAACTCCTTGACCGCTTAATTATTTAAAAGTGTATGTGGATGACATACATCTTGTTTGAGTGGATCTAATGTGCTTTTACCAACAACTGTCCACATTGTACATGTTCATCCTGCAAACTTAAATCCCCGATATTTAAGTTGATGTCATGTTAAAAATATATGATTAAGGAGATAACTGTATTGTATTTTAAGCTCTGACCGCATCAATTGGTAATTTGATGGTCTGAAATTAGGTTACTGTTGACACGTAAGCTGAGCCAATCTACAAGTATTGGCTACCATCCAATCACAAATTGATGCTGTTTAAAATATGATATGATATTGTTATCTCCATTCTCTCATGAAACTGACAGAAAACAAAGTCAAATCATATATTTAAAATCTGTAATACATTGACTGTGCTTGCTTTTTCACGGCATGAATTCTGAGTTGATGTCATGAAAATTTGGTGACGTTATCCAATAAAAAAAACCGCTATAAACAATGTTGCAGTTAAATAAATGTTAATGTGTAGTGTGAAAAGTTGAATGATACACTGTTAAAATATTGAGAGACTATTATTATTATTTTCTAGGATTTATTCTTGTTCACACTTGAGAGGAAATATCAAACAAAGCAGAAGAGCTATTTGTTTTCCATGGAGAATAATTTCTTGATGTACAAAATAGACTTCGTGAAAAGGGTGCAGGTTAATCTTGAAACAGATAAAGTCAGAGAAATTATCAGACGTCCTTTGTTCGTTTCCAAAGACGACGTATTGCGAGAAAAATTGTAAGTTCAAAAATTATTGTTAGTCTGTTTGAATATAATATGTTGATGCTCTTATGAGGGTCTTGACGGGGGTTTACAGAATAGAGATTGATGGGCAAAAGAGGGACAATTACATGTGTGACTCTTTCTGTTAAAAAAATGAGGCTATTAAAGGGGTAGGTTGAATAAATAAATAAATAAATGTCATTAAGAATCTCCCATTATAACACTTAACTCCTGTGCTCCACTGATTTGTAGAAATACTTGTAATAAATATTTTTTGAAAGGTAGATTAGGTTAAAAAAAAATTAAAAAATGAATGATGAATGTACTTAATCTTTTCACTGTAGTGTTGAAAAGTGATGGGGTCAGTGTAAGAATTTACTAGTGTAAACGGGAACTTGTGAATGGCCCAAAAAATTACTTTTAACTCTTAGCTTTGTTATTTTGTTACAAAAGATGGGGCTACATTTATACACCCATTTTTCATAAATAATATATATTTCTAAATGTAAACCAGGTATAACTTAAATTGAAATGATAGGTCTGCAATGACGTCAATGGGAGACTTTTTTACTGAATTTACTGTATATATAGGTAATATTATAATTGGAGTTGTCTTCCTTTGTTCCAAATTAAATCTATTGCATAGGCCACACCAATTTGATTCCTTGTTCGACGGACCCGCCCGCACCTATTTTTTTCAAAACAAATTTTTTTTTTTTTTATTCCCGCTTCCTGCATGCGGAAATGTAATCATGTCTATTTCCCGTTTTTTTTTGTAAATATTATAAAAAGATATCAACATTGGTTTCTTTCCCCCTTACTTATATTCCCTATCAAAAAATGATCGTTGTTAGAATAAAGTACAAAGAACTTCTGAAGGATTTGCCTTCAACTGCAATTATATTATATGCTGGCAAAACAAAACTATCTATAGCCGCTGCATGTTTATGCACCTTTCCTGATTGATCCAGGGGCCTGTCGTTCAGCAGTTATCGTTTGTTGATGTTGTTCATTGGTATTTTCCCGTTTGGATATATAAATTAGATCGTTGGTTTTCCTGTTCGAATTGTGTACGCTAATAATTTTGGGATCCTTTATAGCTTGCTGTTTGGTCTGTATCAAAGCCCTGTGTAAAAGGCCATACTTTGACCTGTGTTTGTTATTGTCAGGTTGAGAACAACCCTCCCGCAGACAAGGGGTCATTTTACTGATGTAGAAAAGAAAATAGAAATACCAAAGATTTGTATAGTTCTTCTATACAAAACCTTTGAAAACTTAGAATTTTGTACCCAAAAGAGGAGAGTTACAACATATTTTAAACAACTTTTTCTAAAAGAGGGGTCCACTTATTTTGAATAATATTAAACTGTTAAAGTAAATATGTGTTAATTTAACATGGTTAAAGTCCAGGAATATTACAAAATTCTTGGACATGTTTTGACTATTTAATACTAGATAGATATATAGTTCTTTGAGAAAATATGAGCCCTTTTGTACAAACAAATATATTATAACTTACATTGATGAGGGTCCTCATGGGGTTTTTGATTATGTGATTACTTGGCCGTTTTTTTAATGATTATTTGATTATTAAGCCAAATATTTCATGATTATTTGATTACCTAGGACTGTATTTTTAGTTTATGATTATTTGATTACTAAAGATAAGCAAATATTTAATGATTATGTGATTATATTGGCAAAAAAATGGTGATTATGTGATTACTAGGACCCCCCATGAGGGGCCTCATTGATCCCTCATAAAACATGTAAAAGGGATATTTTATAACATTAAGGGGTTGCCCCCAAACTGATTATGACTTGGATGGAGAATTGTCTCATTGTCAGTCACACATACATAGACCAGATTTAATTATTTCTTGGTGAACAGGGAAAAAATACTTCAGAAATTAAAGAAATGTCAAAGTACAATTTATAAATCAAGTTTTATTATTGTCAAAACCTACTATTTTACGTTTACAAAAAAAAAATATAATCGCTCGCCTTTACTTTTCAAGCTTCGCCTCAAAAATTTGCAAATTAAATATTTTTTTATTAAAATTTTCAAATCGTACTATCGCCCCAAATTTTGGAGTCCAAAAATCGGTAGAACAAGAAATTAAATTGGTGTGGCCATATATAGTTTTATTTTTTTCACAAACACAAAAAAGCAAGGTCATTGTATATTGATAAAACATTTGCATTGATTCCATTGACAAAATTATGTTAAAACAAAAAATTCCACATTTACATAACTTACTTACAATGTTACAAAAGCTATGCTGAATATTCAAATTGTAAGAAAGTTAAGGATATCTTAACTTATAACTGAAAGACAGATTTCAGTCGTGTATTTTCCATTTTAGTTTAGACAGTATACCGTTCCCATCTGCTATGAGTACACCAAAGCCAACACATTTCTACAACTGGGACTGTTCCCATGACTTTGAACCAGTAGAGCTAGATAAGACAGGGAAGGAGTACAAAGATATCATGAAGTCATTATTTGATTCTATGGACCCTTCAAAGTTTGATTTCAAATTTATTTATAGAATTCAGAACAGGAAAATTTGGAGTGAATATGACACGTGGGTATACTTTTTTTATTTTAGTCATTTAACATGCAAAAAAGTTAAGTTAAGTTTTTGTATTGTCACGTCATAATTTATAGCCATTTACGTGTAGCTTTATTTGATAATGATACATTAAATTCAGAAACTTTTGCATTGATTTATTGTTACGATTTTTGAAAATGGGACAAACATGCGATAAATAATTGGATGATTTCGGTAAATGCTGCATACATATAATGCTATCAAAATTAAAATACAAGACTTGACATGTTAACTGACCAGTATCCTGAGGGTCACACTCAAGAATTTCACCCATTACCCAGGAGTTTTTTAATACACACCGGGTCGTTTAATAACCCAGAAATTGGGAAAATGACCAGTATTTACCTGAATTATTGAGCCTTTAGACTGATTTCATCAGTGATTTTCCTTTAAATTGAAACACTGGCAAATTTGTATTTCTTTCTGGACAGGATGTTCAACTTGCTGTGTAATCTCTCACATTATGAGACCCATTGAGTGCATGGCTTCACTTGACCATGTTGACAGCATTGGTTTCAAAACACACCTTTCAGTTACACCAATTACCTTACACTGAGGTCGTTAATATATTGTGTACGTGTATTTCCTCTATTTCAAAGAAGTTTGACAATAAATTTGAGTTAAACTTCAACTTTTTTGTCATGTTTAGCAGTAAACTCCCAAATTTTATGTTTTTATTCTGTAAAAATATTAAATCCTAAACAAATTGAATGCAAATAAACAGAAAATTAACCTAAAGACTGAGCAACACAAATCCCATGAAAAAATTGGGTGCTCTAGATCTGGAAGGGTAAGTATGGGCCAATTTAAGAATGGAAGAGAATTAAGGTGTACGT
This sequence comes from Mytilus edulis, assembly GCA_019925275.1. Classification (NCBI taxonomy): domain Eukaryota; kingdom Metazoa; phylum Mollusca; class Bivalvia; order Mytilida; family Mytilidae; genus Mytilus; species Mytilus edulis. Next base: position 33,721,298 of record CM034359.1, read on the forward strand.
TATGAACTTTTACTACGTACATCATGCTCATTAGGTTTTTCTAAAAAGATTATTCTGTATGTTGGTAAATTGAAGAGATTGTCTAATTTTTCCAAAGATATTTTACTGTGAAATTTAGCATTAGTTTAAATAATTAAATTTTGATTTCAGTGCATTGAACAAGTCTATGAAATACAAAAAAGATATGTGCCAAATGCAATGATTTAACTGACAAAAAAACAAACCGACAAAGTCCATACAAAATTAAATCGGACAGGATACAATATACATAATCTTAATATTAAGTAAAATGCATGTAAATTATTCTTAACAGTATGTAACATATATATTCTAAAAACTGGGATTTTTTGGCTTTGCAGAAAGAAGAAGCTCATGTTAGCTGATGCTGAACAGGATGGTCAAGGTCAGAACCTTGATGAGAGAGATTTATTCCATGGCACAGATTCCTTGGATACATGCCGTGGAATTTGTACCAATAATTTTGACTTCAGAACCAGTGGTCGCAATGCTACTGTTTACGGTGAAGGTTCCTACTTTGCTGTCCGTGCCAGATTAAGTCATAGTTATACAAAAGCCGATTCCCTTACAGATATGCGATTTTTATTCAGAGCCAAAGTTTTAGTTGGAAAGTTCACAGAGGGGAATCCATCCCTACGTCGACCTCCAGAAATTCCTCAACAGATTCATAAGCTGTATGATTCATGTGTGGATAAAGTTGAAGATCCACAAATCTTTGTTGTATTTGATAGGAACCAGTGTTACCCAGAGTACATCATCATGTACACAGACAAGGAACCAGTCCAAGTGGCGAAACCCATGGAACCAGTCCATGTTGAGAAACCCATGGTTCAACAATCAGTAGAAAAACCCATGGTCCAACCCTTAGTGTATCAACCCATGGTTCAACCCTCAGTGAATCAACCAATAGTTTATCCAGGAAGTGCTGCCTCACTACCATTGCACATGGGAGGTCCCTTAGTTTATCTCCATCCAGTGGAAAGTTCAACTACTCCCACAATGCAAAGTTCAATTGCAAAACCTGCTTCTAGTGCAGGAAATTCTTCAGCTCATCTGAATAAGCATTCTAAAAAAGAAAAGGATGAATGTGTTCTTCAGTAATTAACACCACAATCAGTTTATATACATTTGTATGTCTTTCTTATATTTATTTTTAGCTCACCTGGCCCGAAGGGCCAAGTGAGCTTTTCTCATCACTTGGCGTCCGTTGTCCGTCGTCGTCCGTCGTCCGTCGTCGTCCGTCGTCGTTAACTTTTACAAAAATCTTCTCCTCTGAAACTACTGGGCCAAATCAAACCAAACTTGGCCACAATCATCATTGGGGTATCTAGTTTAAAAAATGTGTGGCGTGACCCGGTCAACCAACCAAGATGGCCGCCACGGCTAAAAATAGAACATAGGGGTAAAATGCAGTTTTTGGCTTATAACTCAAAAACCAAAGCATTTAGAGCAAATCTGACAGGGGTAAAAATGTTTATCAGGTCAAGATCTATCTGCCCTGAAATTTTCAGATGAATCGGTCAATCGGTTGTTGGGTTGCTGCCCCTGAATTGGTAATTTTGAGGAAATTTTGCTGTTTTTGGTTATTATCTTGAATATTATTATAGATAGAGATAAACTCTAAACAGCAATAATGTTCAGCAAAGTAAGATCTACAAATAAGTCAACATGACCAAAATGGTCAGTTGACCCGTTTAGGAGTTATTGCCCTTTATAGTCAATTTTTAACCATTTTTCGTTAATTAAAGTAATCTTTTACAAAAATCTTCTCCTCTGAAATACTACTGGGCCAAATTAATCCAAACTTGGCCACAATCATCTTTGGGTATCTAGTTTAAAAAATGTGTGGCGTGACCTGGTCAACCAACCAAGATGGCCGCCACGGCTAAAAATAGAACAAAGGGGTAAAATGCAGTTTTTGGCTTATAACTCAAAAACCAAAGCATTTTGAGGAAATCTGACAGGATAAAAATGTTTATCAGGTCAAGATCTATCTGCCCTGAAATTTTCAGATGAATCAGTCAATCGGTTGTTGGGTTGCTGCCCCTGAATTGGTAATTTTGAGGAAATTTTGCTGTTTTTGGTTATTATCTTGAATATTATTATAGATAGAGATAAACTGTAAACAGCAATAATGTTCAGCAAAGTAAGATCTACAAATAAGTCAACATGACCAAAATGGTCAGTTGACCCATTTAGGAGTTATTGCCCTTTATAGTCAATTTTAACCATTTTTCATAAATTAAATTAATCTTTTACAAAAATCTTCTCCTCTGAAACTACTGGGCCAAATTAATCCAAACTTGGCCACAATCATCTTTGGGGTATCTAGTTTAAAAAATGTGTGGCGTGACCTGGTCAACCAACCAAGATGGCCGCCACCGCTAAAAATAGAACATAGGGGTAAAATGCAGTTTTTGGCTTATAACTCAAAAACCAAAGCATTTTGAGGAAATCTGACAGGGATAAAAATGTTTATCAGGTCAAGATCTATCTGCCCTGAAATTTTCAGATGAATCGGTCAATCGGTTGTTGGGTTGCTGCCCCTGAATTGGTAATTTTGAGGAAATTTTGCTGTTTTTGGTTATTATCTTGAATATTATTATAGATAGAGATAAATTGTAAACAGCAATAATGTTCAGCAAAGTAAGATCTACAAATAAGTCAACATGACCAAAATGGTCAGTTGACCCCTTTAGGAGTTATTGCCCTTTATAGTCAATCTTTAACCATTTTTCATAAATCTAAGTAATCTTTTACAAAATCTCCACTGAAACTACTAGGCCACAATCATCTTTGGGGTATCTAGTTTGAAAAATGTGTCCGATGACCTGGCCATTCAACCAAGATGGCCGCCACGGCTAAAAATAGAACATAGGGGTAAAATGCAGTTTTTGGCTTATAACTATGAATTCAAAGCATCTAGAGCAAATCTGACAAGGAGTTAAATTGTTAATCAAGTCAATATCTATCTGCCCTGAATTTTTCAGATGAATTGGACAACTGGTTGTTGGGTTGCTGCCCTCCAATTGGTAATTTTTAAAGAAATTTTGCCGTTTTTGGTTATCTTGAATACTATTATAGATAGCGATAAACTGTAAACAGCAATAATGTTCAGCAAAGTAAGATCTACAAATAAGTCAACATGACCTAAATGGTCAGTTGACCCATTTAGGAGTTATTGCCCTTTATAGTCAATTTTAACCATTTTTCATAAATTAAATTAATCTTTTACAAAAATCTTCTCCTCTGAAACTACTGGGCCAAATTAATCCAAACTTGGCCACAATCATCTTTGGGGTATCTAGTTTAAAAAATGTGTGGCGTGACCTGGTCAACCAACCAAGATGGCCGCCACCGCTAAAAATAGAACATAGGGGTAAAATGCAGTTTTTGGCTTATAACTCAAAAACCAAAGCATTTTGAGGAAATCTGACAGGGATAAAAATGTTTATCAGGTCAAGATCTATCTGCCCTGAAATTTTCAGATGAATCGGTCAATCGGTTGTTGGGTTGCTGCCCCTGAATTGGTAATTTTGAGGAAATTTTGCTGTTTTTGGTTATTATCTTGAATATTATTATAGATAGAGATAAATTGTAAACAGCAATAATGTTCAGCAAAGTAAGATCTACAAATAAGTCAACATGACCAAAATGGTCAGTTGACCCCTTTAGGAGTTATTGCCCTTTATAGTCAATCTTTAACCATTTTTCATAAATCTAAGTAATCTTTTACAAAATCTCCACTGAAACTACTAGGCCACAATCATCTTTGGGGTATCTAGTTTGAAAAATGTGTCCGATGACCTGGCCATTCAACCAAGATGGCCGCCACGGCTAAAAATAGAACATAGGGGTAAAATGCAGTTTTTGGCTTATAACTATGAATTCAAAGCATCTAGAGCAAATCTGACAAGGAGTTAAATTGTTAATCAAGTCAATATCTATCTGCCCTGAATTTTTCAGATGAATTGGACAACTGGTTGTTGGGTTGCTGCCCTCCAATTGGTAATTTTTAAAGAAATTTTGCCGTTTTTGGTTATCTTGAATACTATTATAGATAGCGATAAACTGTAAACAGCAATAATGTTCAGCAAAGTAAGATCTACAAATAAGTCAACATGACCTAAATGGTCAATTGACCCCTTAAGGAGTTATTGCCCTTTATAGTCAATTTTTAACAATTTTCATTAATTTGGTAAATATATGTAAATTTTTACCAAATATAGTTCTCTGATATAATTGTAAGAAGCAAAATCGTTCAGTAAAGTAAGAACTTCAAACACATCACCATCACCAAAATACAATTTTGTCATGAATCCATTTGTGTCCTTTGTTTAATATGCACATAAACCAAGGTGAGCGACACAGGCTCTTTAGAGCCTCTAGTTATTTACACTTAATATTATGAATACAATGTACAATGAAATATGTACTTGTGAAAGAAGTATGAAAGATCATACCTGCCAACTTTTCAATAGTCTCATTTAGGAATTTAAGGTGGTACCCAACACCTTCATTAAAATTAATTTGACTCGTTTAATTTTTGTAAAATTTTTACAAAGTATTTACTTTGACCCTTGACAAAAATATAAAAATTTCAAAAATTTTGAACCAATCATTTTATCAGAAAAATTACACTGGTTATATAGCAGTTTGACAAACACCAATTTTGATCATTGAGAAGCTTAATATTCTCTTCACAACACAGCGTAATTAAAACGTTTAGATGATTTTTCAGAGTTATCTCCCTGTAGTGTTAGGTACCACCTTAAGCACAGAAGGACACTATGCATCATTTATAAATGTTCTGTAATAGTGTACTTATCTAAATTAACTATGGTTTGAAATGAGATTCTTCAATGATAAATTGCAAGTTTAACTCATTGGTATGCCTGTATGACTCCAAGAGTCCGGTGAATGCCTCTTATTGGAGAAATTCTCATAAATTTAGAAAGTTGGCTTGTATGGACTTGACTTGATTTGTTTTTTATTAATCATTTTTCAAGCATGCAATGTTAAAATTAGTTTCAAAATCAAATGGGATTACTTCAATTTTAGACAAGAGTGAATATGTTTATTTAGTATTGTTATATTTACATTTATTATTGTTTATTTGATCCAACATTTTTTTATTTTTTTCTATAATTATTTAAGTTATTATTTATTTAAAAAGCTGAATTATAACTTGTGAGTTATATTGAAATATGGATTGATGTATGCATAAATGAGAATTGTTATCTGCCATAAGAACAGTTTATTTTAATGAGATAATTGTGCTTTTGGTTATAATCCAGGTATCAGTAGCATTTTTTTTTTTTTTTATCTCATTGGGAATTTCATTTTAGAATATGCTTGAAAGCTTCTAAGCTTCATCGTTTCAAAATTTATTGAACAAAATCTTGAAAAGGGTTTGTCAATAAGGCAAGATGTAGGCTTCTGTTTCTTATGGCAACATACTGATTGGTGTCAACAATATATAAAGTTTATGTATAGATCAGATTATCAGGAACCACTGGTGGTTGGTCATTTTCATCTTGAATGCAGTTGTATTAGCATTGGCACTTCTCATTTCATTGAGATTGTTTCCGCTCCACCTCAGTCATGGTCTATTCACTTTGAAGCTTTCACATAGTTTACATGTTTTAAAGTTTTTATTACCCATTTATGGGCATTTTGTTTTCTGGTCTGTGACTCTTTTCGTCTGTCCTGCTTCAGGTTAAAGTTTTTGGTCAAGGTAGTTTTTGATTAAGTTGAAGTACAATCAATTGAGAGTTTTAACCCCAATTTCATGGTCCACTGAACATAAAAAAAGAAAGTGTGATTGGGGCATCCTTGTACTATGGACACATTCTTGTTGATTATCATGATTATGTCAAGATGAACCACAAATGGGAAGTAAATTATTAATATTTGGTATACAGTTGCATCACATATGATTTCCTCAAATTTGAGATTAGATGATCATGTCCTCTATATCATGGCTAGTTGAATTGTTGATAATTTTCATGTTAAAGTTTGTGTTTAGGTCAGTTTAAGGGGACTAAATTATGATCAGTCATTGATTTCTTTCTCATTTTGACAAGATTTTTTGGCACTATTAGTCATAGTTCATTGATCATAAAATTGAGAATGGAAATAGGGAATGTGCCAAAGAGACAACAACCCGACCATAGAAAAGACAACAGCAGAAGGTCACCAACAGGTCTCCAATGCAGCGAGAAATTCCCGCACCCTGAGGCGTTCTTCAGCTGGCCCCTAAAAAAATATATATACTAGTTCAGTGATAATGAACAGCCAAACTAAACACCAAATTGTACACAAGAAACTGTAGCAAATGCAGAAAAGTAAACGCATAACAATACTCACATTAATATTCAGTTCAAGAGAAGTCAGAGTCAAATGTCAGAAGATGTAACCAAAGATCATGAATATATAGCATAATTCACAGGTTCAACTATATTGCCATTAAATTTCATTTTTTGCATAACATTTTAAAAATAAAAAATCTATGTGTTAACAGTTTAATATCATGTTTTCATATTATATGTATACATAGCGGTAATTATAAGTATTGAACAATTTTATGTACAGTACTAATAGTCAGGTGCTAATATTTCAATTATAAGGTGCTTTTATTTACAGAAAGTGTTCAGTGTTTTGAAATGTTAAGTAAAATTTCAAGGAAATATGTTAAGTTTATTTTTAGAGGCCATATATAATTATCATGAATTATTTTTTTCTAGATTGTAAAGTTTTCAAAAAGGTGTTCAATGAGTTCTACATTTTCGTGTGTATAAAATACTGTTAATTTGTGTGTCTAATTCAATTATTGGTCAAATAGATCATTTGTTTTCATGTTTCGTTAGATATGTCTCCTGTTAAGACACATAGTGATACATTGTAATGCAAATTTTAAAAACTTGTTTTAATTGAAACAACTGTTTAAAAAAATATATCTAGTCATATGCCCAATAATGCTCATAATGTGGTTCAAATTATCAAAACCTATATTTTTTTTTGCATAACTGTGCTCTTAGAACTCCACTTACACATTTTAAGTTTGTCCCCCATTGCAGAAAATTTAATTTTTCCAAAATAGAAAATTTATGTTAGTCTACATAAAGTCTATGGAGGGGGCAAATGGTAAAAGGGAAGATTTAAGTGTCTAGTCAATCTGTCTGGATTATGTATTCTTCATTATTTTTTCTTAAGGTGGTACCCAACACCTTAACTAAAACTAATTTGGCTCGTTTAATTTTCATAAAATTTTGACAAAGTATTTACTCTGACCCTTTGACAAAAATATAAAAATTTCAAAAAATTTTAATTAACCGTTTTAACAGAAAAATTACACTGGTTATATAGCAGTTTGACAAACACTTATTTTGATCATCGAGAAGCTTAATATTCCCAAAACAAAACAACGTAATTAAAACGTTTAGCTGATTTTACAGAGTTATCTCCCTGTAGTGTTAGGTATCACCTTAATATATATTCGGAGGAGGCCAGTTATTAGTAAATATTGTTTGTTGTTCTCCCTAATATGTATTGCAATTATTCTATAATTTATTTGTAAATTAATGCATCACAAAAGATAATTCTAAATGACACAAATTTGTTATAGATACATATTGACACAAATATCCTATGTATTTTACATAAAATATATTTTGACACAAAATGCTTATAATTGGACAGAAAAGATTTTGCAGTTTATCATGTTTATGCTACTGTTAGTTGGGCATGGTGTCTTATAGAGACTTATTATTGTTTTTAGATGTTTGGTAGCAGACTTCAGTGCTGGTTGGACACACATTTTTTGTTATTTACTTGTTAGTATACATATTATGTATACTTATACTATTCATGAAAGTTTATAATTTGTTTATTTCAGCATTTCTGTCATTGTTCGTAAATGCATAATGCAAGTGTTTTACGTATGTTTCTTTTTCTTAAGTATGTATTATTTTCTTTTTTTCTTGTGGGCATAATGCAGAAATTGTGCTTTCAAAAATGTAAATATTTTTGTGTTTTTGTAAACTAGTATACTAGTAAGTATATTTGTAATTTGCTAGTCCGCATGCATTTACTTGTAATTTGTCAGTCCTATTATATAACGGTGATTTCTAGTCCTAATTTAATGTGATTTGTTTAAGTCCTTATTTAATGTGATTTGATTAAGTCCTAATTTAATGTGATTTGTTTAAGTCCTAATTTAATGTGATTTGTTTAAGTCCTAATTTAATGTGATTTGTTTAAGTCCTAATTTTTGGCATGAGATTTGCCTGTCCTAATTTAAATGTGATTTGCTAGTCCTACAGTCTACTTTTATGTTTATTTGGTTTTTTTATAAAGATAATTGCAATTTACAAGTCTAATAGTCAAATTGTTATTTAATACATTATTGAAAATGCATTTGATCATTTTTATTTTTATTGTTTACATTAATTTAGATATATATAAAAAAAGTTTGCTTAACATATCTTGTTCCACCATTATTATTTTTTTTATTTATTTATGTATTACTAAGTAATTTGTCAATTTGTGGATTAATGAGAATTAACTCTTGCTATAGATTCATTTATTTTCCTATGTAGCAATTTTTGTGGGTTAAGGGAGAAAAAAAAATTTTGGATAATTTATTTTGTAGTTTTACAAAAGTCTGCATAGAAGCTTTGTAAAATATTACTGTGTTCAACATACAAATTATTGGTATTGGTTCACATGCATCCATGAAATCCCTGAAAATGGGTATCTCACAAATAATAATAAACCAACATTACTTGAAATCCATGTTTTTTTTAGACCTTCAATGAATTGTACACTTTTATCTTTGTATCATTTTTACATTCATTCAAACAATATCCCTAACTTTTTTACCTTGTTTTAGTTGTTACCTCACTAAAACAGTCAGCATTCATTTATTATGTTACCAAATTACAGTTCTAACTCCTAATAATGGCCATTTTGACCAGTCATTGAAATCACATGATAGAATTTTTTTTGTGTTTTAATAATGGGATTGAAATTAAGGCCTTTTATGATATTGTTGATAAAAAAAATGCAAAGAAATAAATTGTACTTTTGATACAGCCTCATAAGAGCACAGATTAACAAATGATTTTCTGACTAGTCACACACAAATGTATGCACCTGTGGAGCAATTAAGTCATTATTACACAAATTCATGTCTGTGTATATCGAAGTTAGACCCTCTCAGTGAATAGCATCCTTATATCTAAAACCTGAAAAACATGGAACTTATTTTCTAAAAAATTTGTGTTATATCTTTCAAAGAAATAATAATCAAATAAGGGCTAATAAAATGGATTTGAAATGTAATTTAACAAAATGACTTTGAACCTAACAAGTGTTAACAATTAAGCCTAGTTGATTTAGAGGATACATAAATGCTATGTTAATTTAAAATCAATTATAACACAGTAATTTAGTTGTTATAGGGGGTCCTGTAGATTTGAATTATAAGAAAATGTTTAATTGTAAGATGAAAGATTAAGATAAGTAATTTCTAAATATATCCCCCATAATTTGTTTTATCAAATTATAATTGTAGATATAATTATAGTCTAAAATTGAATTATATATTTCTATATATAAGTTTTCCCTAATAGAACCATTTTTTGAAGAAAGAAATTTTGTTTTGAATAATTGTAATATATCATCTGCCTGGATAATGTTTTGTATTGATTAAAATGTATGCCAAAATGAAAAATGCATACATAATTAATTAGTAGTTATTCAAAAGAAATCAGGTTCTTCACTAATACAATTTGTTAAATTTGAAATGGAATTTATGTATTAGTCAGTTTGTCTGTGTCTATCGAAGTTAGACCCTCTCATTGAATAGCATCCTTATATCTAAAACCTGAAGAACTTGGAACTTATTTTCTAGAAAATTTGTGTCATATCTTTCATAGAAATAATAATCAAATAAGGGCTAATAAAATGGATTTGAAATGTAATTTAACAAAATGACTTTGAATCTAACACATTGAAAACTGTGTTAACAATTAAGCCTAGTTGATTCAGAGGATACATAAATGCTATGACAATTTTAAATCAATTATAATACAGTAATTTAGTTGTAATAGAGGGGTCCTGTAGTTTTGAATTATAAGAAAATATTTAACTGTAAGATGAAAGATTAAGATAAGTAATATCTAAATATATCCCCCATAATTTTTTTTATCAAATTATAATTGTAGATATTCTAAAATTTAATTTTATATTTCTATATATACGTTTTCCCTAATAGAACCATTTTTTGAAGAAAGAAATTTTGTTTTGAATAATTGTATATCATCTATCTGGATAATGTTTTGTATTGATTAAAATGTATGCCAAAATGAAAAATGCATATATAATTAATTAGTAGTTATTCAAAAGAAATCAGGTTCTTCACTAATACAATTGTTAAATTTGAAATGGAATTTATGTATTAGTCAGTTTATTGAGTAGTAGTTCAAATTTATAAGAGTCATGCAAAATTAAGTCATGCAAAATCTTAATTTTGCAAAGTAACTCACTTGCGACTATGAGTTTTCTTTCATCAGTCATTTACAATTTTCATATAGTCATTTCTAATGAAACAATAATTTTGAAACTAAGATAAAAGGTAAAATGACAAAATTCATTCTCTGGTACAAGTTTGAATTAAAACTTGCTTTATACATTTATGTATATGTGTTATTATATTGTTATAATTCATTGTTAATTATCAATAAAATTTCAGCTTTACAAGTTTGATCAGTTTATATTTAAACACAATTTGCTGAATGATTCAATAATGAAGTAAAGTTTTCATGTTATTGTTTTAATTTTGAAAAGATTCAACTGCTGATATGAGATTTATAATAGTTATACCTTTTGACTTACGAAAGATTATTATCAGGTCCATCATTTGGGGTTCGTGTTGTTTATTCTTTAGTTTTCTATGTTGTGTCATGTGTTCTATTGTTTTTCTGTCTTTTTCATTTTTAGCCATGGCGTTGTCAGTTTGTTTTAGATTTATGAGTTTGACTGTCCCTTTGGTATCTTTCGTCCCTCTTTTACATTTGTATGGGTAGTAGTGATATTTGAAGGATGGCAAGTTATCCCAATTCAGATTATTAGTGATGTACTTTATATGAAAATAAGGAGTTGCAGTCTACTTTCAAATGAGACACCTTTGTGCTAAATGATGCAAAAAGTACTGGGATCTATATATAATATTAAATAACAGATGAGGTATAATTGCCAATGAGACAACTCTTCACAAGAGACCAAATGAAACAGAAATTAACAACTATTGGTCACTGTACGTCTTCAACAATTGGTAAAGCCCATACCGCATAGTCAGCTATAAAAGGCCCTGAAGTGACAAATGCAAAAACAATTCAAACGAGAAAAGTAACAGCCTAATGTATGTACAAAATAATGAGAGAAAAACAAATGTGTTACACAGCAGCAAATGACAACCACTGAATTGCAGATGTTAGACTTGGGACAGGCACTTACAGAACAAAAGCTAAAATTTGTGGTCAATGGTGTTTTTCATATAAAAACAAGGATATTGTATGTCATATGCATTAAATGAAAATATATATGTTCATTGTGACAACTATATATACACTAAATAATACAATAATTATTGTGTCTAAACATCAATAGGTTTGTCAATGTTGTACTTCATATAAAAGATATGTGTGATATTGCAGAGTTTAGTCTTTAAATTTTGTTGGGTAAAGATGACCATTTTTGTTAACAGATCAATCTTATATGGATGTCATATTTGCCACTGGACATTGAACACTAATAGTTTCATTAAAAACATGTAAATATTTACATATAAATGAACACAAAAATATATCTGGTAAACTAGGTCATTAGGACGATATAAAAATTAAAAGAATGCATATACAGTGATAAAACCATCGCTTTACTTTCAAATTAGATATATTTATCATTTTAATATGAACTGAGATGATGAGCAAGAATACATTGATAAATGAAGGTGAGTTGAATAAGTTATTGAAGTTTACTGAAAATATCTCTTAGAAAAAGAAAAAGGTACTTGTGTAATCGAAGTATATGCGATTTCAATTGAAAAATAAATTGAAAAATATTACCGGGTTTGAAATGAAATAATCAGCATGAAATGTGGAGCAGGACCTGCGTGCACTTCCAGAGCACCTTTGATCGATGGCAGTTTTGGTGAGGTTCGTGTTGCTTAGTCTTTATTTTTTTTTCTGTGTTGTGTTTTGTGTACTATTGATTGTCTTTAACCATATCGTTATCTGTTTATTGTAACAGTTGATCTATAACTTTGAATGTCCCTCTGGTATCTTTCGCCCCTCTTTGTTTATTGGACAAATTTCCAACAAATTCCAAATGATGTGAATGTAAGCAACTCTTACGGTATCTGCTGAAACTCCAATTAGTAAAACAAGTTGCTTTCTTTAAAAAAAAGAAATGCAATCGTAAACCCAAATGCTTGTTTGGCATTATATATATATTAGATAATTGTTTAATAAAGATGTATTGTCTTACACAGTGTAGATACTATTCTGTACGCTATCCGGAAGTCGCGATTTTCGAAGCGAGAACTTTTTGGATCACATTTTAAATTTGATGGGTATACTGAATTAAACGGTAAGTTGATCATGTGTACATTGCTTAATGATTAATTCAGCCGACATCGATATTCTCAAATGGTTTAGAATTAAATTCCGCACATCCAATACTCGTGTCTTTGCTTTAATCAAGAGATTTTCAAGTGCATCACTAAGAAAAATCAGTCGGCGAACCTAAAAACAATCTTTTTGCCCTCGTAGTGTACAAATTAACGTTAAAACCAGACTTAATGAACTCAATGAAGTATATTTCAAGTGGTGGTAAAAGTTTCAACCAGATCTTTGAAGCCAGAAATAAGAAAATTACACTTGTTTGAATTTCTCACTGTACGATCAGTCTCGCTTGTTTATTTTAAAACTGTATGATCAGTCTTTATGTCACTGTATTCTAGTGGTGATTTCAAAGTTATTTACGATACATTAAAAGGTGGCATTTTTCTAAATAACACAAATATATTTCAATACATTCACATCCTGAAAACTAATGAAACATGTTTTAGCTTGATAGGGTGTACTCGACTTACTACATTAAGTATAAGGATATTTAAATGTTGCTAAAAGAAAAGGAAGGTTTGATGTATACTAGTATATAAGTTTCAGAAATGTCCTCCGTTATACTTAAAATTGTACAAACACACAGATTTAGTTGTTATATAAAAATGCATGTATTTACACACATTGATTCGAGGCCGTACTGTAGCCTATAATTGATCACAGTTCCTTCACTTTGTTTAAGATGTAGAGCTATATAAAAAAGATGTGGTATGATTGCCAATGAGACAACTATCCACAAAAGACCAAAATGACACAGACATTAACAACTATAGGTCACCGTACGGCCTTCAACAATGAGCAAAGCCCATACCGAATAGTGAGCTATAAAAGGCCTCGATAAGACAATGTAAAACAATTCAAACGAGAAAACTGTATTTTGTGTCTATTGTTCACCACTTTGTCAAGCGGGGGGTTATAGTGATAAAGAAGTCCGTCTTTCCGTTCGTCCGTTGGACCGATACAATATGTTTCGCCGGTTTTGTAAGCGCATCTCCTATAAACCACTTAATATACATTGGGGGTTCCGGCCATTTTTAAATGGAGAGGGGTCAAATCCAGGCGAAAAGGGGATTCCAAATATATGTTCCCATACAAATGAATTGATAGTTAAAAAGGGTTTCAAACTGCCGGGTCCCCTTTTTTTGAATCACTGATGTAACTTTTAATTAATCTTATTCGGATTCCTTATCATAAATGATAATGACTGTATTGTGTACCGTCTATTTCGAATTTTAGTAAAAATCTTGTATGGGGTTACTTTATATAAGATACGTACTTGAACATTACATTATATGGGGCACCCATCAGGTATTTCCAACACCTCATAAACCAATCATTAAAGTTTTCTGAAATTGCTCCATTTTTACTCGATTAATGCATTATTGACCTTCTATTTCTGTAAACTTACCAAAATTATATCACATGAATTATTCCCCTACGCAAAGCTGTTTTTATCCTTTGTTTGTTATTTTAAAGAGACAAGCTTGATTTATGTTATCATCAATTGGTCAACGGCGGACTGTGTAAATAATCTTTAAAAATGTAATAGCTAAACAGATAACTGTAACGATACACTATTACAAAGTTCACAAGAGAATCATGTATTACTTTTTAGGCATTTGATTTTAAATAAGACTGATGGAACAAAAATACAATTATTTTGCCGTCTAAAAAATTCATCAGAAATATATTTGTATTGTCTGATGAAAGTAATTACACGTTATAGTTCCCTGGATAGTTCATAATATCACATATACACGTATATACCTTCAAATTGCTGTTGTTTTTTCTTCAAAATCACGACTGGTCTCATACAGTCAAAAAATCTGAAATCGCTTCTAGAATACAGTCAGTTCTAGACTGATCGTACAGTAATTTATTTTGGGATCCTCAAGGAAAACATATTTTTATGGGAAATACGAATATTCTACTTAAGTACGAAAAGAATATTGAAACAGTATATATTTAACTGTAAACTGATGCAAATATTTGCAATAAAAGATTATTTGCTTTGTACTACGAGAGCAAAATTGTCCATCGATTTCACTTTTTTCTACCAGATTGATGTGATGCACACGTATATTTTATATTCTAATGCATGTTTTTGTTACAGTTACTCATATGTATGCTGCTATATATACCTTGAAGATGTTCAAAGCACTTTGTAGATATAGGAGTAAACAAATGATGAGAAAAGCTACCGTAGGCAAAACCGTCCTGTTAGCCAGTTGGAAATCATCGCTTCGAAAATCGCGACTTCCGAATAGCGTACAGAATAGTATCTACACTGTGTCTTATATTACTTTTGTTGTGCATAAGAATTAGAAACTGACATTGCCTGTTTAGTGGTTTAAATAATGTAATACCGGCTTCACACATCAACGTATAGATCCGACGTACGTCGACCGAGGTAAAAAAAATCATGCACGCTACCAAAACGCTAGTAATTTTGATGCATTCAACCTGTCAATCATATCTGTATCGTGTGCACAACGAGCTTAAAGCGTGTATTGGGTGTGCGTAAAGCGTACCTTAGCGTTTCTCCTGGTCTTCCTACATTCCCAACTGCAGGTCTGTCTATATGTGAATGTTTGTCAATAAGTCTGTCACATTCGCCCGTCTGTTTACATGTTTACCAGTCCGTCTATGTCCACTGGTTCGTCTACATAGATATAGGAAGATGTGGTGTGAGTGCCAATGAGACAACTCTCCATACAAATAACAATTTAAAAAGTAAACCATTAAAGGTTAAAGTACGGCCTTCAACACGGAGCCTTAGCTCACACCGAACAACAAGCTATAAAGGGCCCCAAAATTACTAGTGTAAAACCATTCAAACGGGAAAACCAACGGTCTAATCTATATAAACAAAACGAGAAACGAGAAACACGTATATATTACATAAACAAACGACAACTACTGTACATCAGATTCCTACATGTTCACTAGCTTTGAAATAGCTTTCGGTAAGTGCGATTATTTCAGTGATTTGTGTCTATTGTTTTTATGTAAGTGATTATTGTGCACCGTACCCATAATTTTAGGGACGCGAATTGCAACTGATATTTTACAGTTTTTTCTTGCGATGTGTTGTCCTTAAGGTTTGGTTCATTTGGGAGGGTTGGGTTTATGGCCACCACATTGTTTATGTGCCAATGTCCATTCTAAAGCCAGAAACATGTAGTACAGTGGTTGTTGTTCATAATTCATGTCGGTCAAGTTGTTTTCGTAAATTATTTTGTTATCAATAAGGCTGTTTAGTTTTGTTTGATTTTTGTTTTTAAATCTTAATGGTCGGGGCATTTAATAGCCGACTAAATAGTAGTTTTTTTTTTCATTTTTGGAGGCCGCTCGGTGGCCTTTAAAGACTTACTACCACGCCATTGTAACTCTGGTTGGTATTTGTATCATTAGTGCTGGACCATGGTCGATCCTATATGCACCTTTGAGGCAGGCGGGATATTTTTGTAGATCTTGTACAGCTCAAACTAATGTGAGTAGTTCCTGTACTTCTATGTCTAGTCCCATGTTGCATGGTTAGAGAGGGTGTAATATCTTCTGTAGGTTTGATGAAGTTTCACCCGTATCGGACTTCTTTTCCTAAATGAAAGCTTTAAGGCGACGAGTATTTTTGTATGCAATGTGCCCTTAACGTGTCTAAAACTTATCTGTAGCGTTTTCAACGCTCGTGTAGCGTGTATATTATGTGCGTGCAGTTTACAGGTACATGTATATACGTTTGACAAACGCTTGAGCTGAATGATTTTTTTTATGTTCCATTAAAATTTTCCTGAAGTAAAAGCGTTCACCAAGCGTATACCTTTGTATTTCGACGTACTTCAAACTTATGGAACGCGTGTTTAAACGCTTGCGTAAAGTTCCTCTGGTGAGCAACTAAGTTACGCATACGATGATACAGACTTTGTTAATTTTCTTTTTTGACTGATTGTTTTACATTGTCATTTCGGGGCCTTTTATAGCGGACTATGCGGTACGTGCTTTGCCTGTTGTTGAAGGCCGTACGGTGACCCATAGTTTGTATTTCTGTGTTATTTTGGTTTCTTGCAGATAGTTGTCTCATTGACACCAAACCCGATATCTTCTTTTTTTATATTCGATATCTTATCGCCGACCTGGTTAAGTCGCTAAAAATGCATGCATGATTCATTTTTAGGTTATCAGTCGTAATTAAAGTGGCACATTTAATTCGTTGTTTCATGGCTTGAAGTATCATTTCTTACATCTGCATGGTCAAATGTGTATTTTTTTTAAATAAATTTTAGATTTAGATTTCAGTCACGGTTATTTCCCCCCCCCCCCCCCCCCCCTTCATATTGAATATCTATACTTATCAGTCGCATTTTAATGACGAAAAGGATTCAGAGGTTATTAAAAAAAGTAAATAATGTTGCAATATTTAAACAAAGAAAATATAACTTCAAATTTGCAATATTAATGAAAATAAAGACGGACATAACTTTCATAATTAATTTTAACGTTATTTTCAATAAACGATTTTTTTTTTTTAAATCCTCGTTTTTACACCTATTTGAGGCACGTATTTATGATTATATTTCTATGTCCTTGGTCTTACCTAGACGTAAAATTTCAAAAAGTGCTAATACTTTTTTTAAAGATATTATTTTTAATTGTTCTCGTTCAAAATATTTTATTTTTTCATATTCAATATCTATTTAATTTTATTTTTAATAACCATTTTTTTTTTTATTGAAGTTGCAATATTTAACCAAAAAAAATAACTGTAATTTAATCATATGCAAGAAAGACTTCCCTTTAATTTCAGTATAAAAAAATAAATAGCTTGCTTTTTACAACATGTACATCTTCACTAAACGTAAAATCTAAAATAAAATGCTACTAAAACTCTTTCTAAAGATTTTATTTTTAATTATTCTCGTTCAGAATATAAAGCGCATTGTTTACATGAAATCTTATCTCATATCTAAACACAGCTGGTTACATCGTTTGACTAATTAAAATACTACGCATGTAGGTTAATATTAGCAGCTTGTAATCGTATGCAAGAAAATATTATATCATAATAAATTTCAGATCATACGTAAAATATCTCTATAGCAACTTAAGATGCTAATGAATATTCAACAGATTTGTAAGCTATTGCGCATGCATTTGAAAGGTGGTCATAGCTATTGCGCATGTATTTGAAAGGTGGTCATAGAAAGACCAGAAGTGTTCCGACTAACATCCGGTGTTCCGAAAGACTACATCACTCGTCCAATATATACTGCGTAAACCCTCGGGGGTTTACGCAAATATACACTGCAATTACTGTGAGACAGTCCAACTTGGAAAATCTTATGACAAAACAATAAATATGACCGACAACAATAAAAGACTAATTTTCCAGTACGGGTCCTCAGTCGTTGGCAATGGTAAACTAAAACAACTTAAGAACAGACTTATACAGTTTGAAATTCTTGGCTAATCAGATGGACACAAAGCTCAAATTATAACTTACTTAAAGACAGATGACAAACGTGCACTGGCATTACTTTACCTAAAAATGAAACTAAGGATCATTTGAATAAGGTTCAAAAGTTGTGAATGGATGCCTACAAGAGTATGACGATCATCTTATTAATGATAAAGATGTATGTGCTAGCTATTTTTATGATCTTTGGTCGGGTTGGTGTCTCGTTGACGCTTTCCACATATCCATTATCAACGTCATTTGATAATTTGTTTTTTTTATGTCGTGTATTTTCTTTAAACAAATATTTAGCTGTTTATTATATTTTCTATTTACATTAAGCTATTTATTCTTTATGCTTAATTGATCTCAACTCTTAAACATTTATGAAAACATGTTAAAATTGAGTTTGCTTAATGTGTGCTATTATATGATTTCATATTATATTCCTGGTTTGATGATACTTCAATTGTACCTTCTTTATGCAAAATACAATATGTAGCTATCGATCATTATTTGTTCATATAGTTGTATTCATATTTTATATGTTACATTGATTAGAAACCTGTAATTAATTGCTACACACACTATAACAAATTAATAACTCAATTTACTATTAAACAAACTTTCAAATTGTCCCACAAACATATTCCCGATTGTCCTACATAATTTCATTATTTTTTCATCTTTAATTTCAAAAAGTTGGACAACAGGGAAGACATCGCTTCAAGATATCAGAAAAATTAAAATATGATTTTTTTTGGGTTTTGTTCAATCACCAATGAAAGTGAAATTATAGTGAAATAATAATTCGCTTTTAGCAGCCAGTTTGGGTCAAAATAAGATAAGAAACATCGTTGATGACTCATTGAAACCGTATTCCAGTGACCTTCAATTAAGGCCCTTTTTATAAATTAAAAATTTGTTAAGCACGAACTAGGTGTATGTATTTGTACCATTAAATATTGTCCCCCATAAAATATTGTCTGTCGGACAAAATTTCATATAAAATATTATCCACTGACCGTATTTAATTATGAATTACATTAAAATTTACAAATATTAGTAATGCACTGACAATCACTTATTTTGTAAATATATATAGGCACGTTTCGCAGGAAAAAAAATCCTATATACCTTCTCTAACATGAATATATATGTTGATAACCTCCCCTTCATGAGACAAAATTCCATGACAATCTGTCTATGAAATATTGTCTCAATACTCACATAATATATCCAAAATATAACCTCCTTTTAAGGTAGCACTACAGTCTAACAATGATTTTTTTGAAGATTTTTTTTTTTATCATATAATTTTGAAGCAAGTATTATTCTGCACAGTTTGTAAATATCCCAGTTATTATCATATCACAACAGGGAGTAAATTGATAATGAACTTATGTAAATAAAACCACATGCAATTAATCTAGATATATAGGCATTTGGAAGAGGGTTAATATGTCAATCATCTGTAAGTTGATACAAGTGTACAGCTGTTAATCCCTGACCACAAGATAAATATCTCAATGCATTGCAAACAAATAATTCATGAAACATGGAACAGAGAAAAAGAAAAAGATATATGAAAAGAAAAAAAACCTAAATCATGGAAAAAATCTACCAAAATGAAAAAAACTATGGAAAAGAGTGTAAAAGTATCTTTGAACATGTTGAAGCCTCTGACTGCTTGTATAAATGTCTCATCATTGGTCCTCTACATTTTAAAACAATTTTAGACATTTAAACTAACTTTAAGTTTATGTGATATTTTTTAATTCCATATAACTCAAAAATCATGTTGGACAGTCTATTTTCAAAAAGAGGATGGTCTTGATCTTTTTATGGACAATTTTATTATTCTCGCTAATTTCAGTCATCATGTTCATATTATATTTCTTTTTAAAATTCAAACACATATATTCTTTATAGTGAGAATAATTATGTTAATTATTGATTATATATATGCAGCTGGTCAATCCTGTTATTCTCCTATATAAAAATGTCTGGATAGAGGCGGAACTATGTCTTTAATTAATTACTACATCACATATAATGGTCAAATCTGTGACGTCAAACTCCCGTAAAATGCCAAGTTAGTGTTATACAATGCACAAAAAATACAAATTTTACAGCATTAGAGCCCAAAAAAAACCAAGCTGGGTGTGTGGTTCTATTGATAAAGAAATGGTGTCAGAAAATACTGGAGGGTTCCCAGTGGAATTTTTGTACTTATGTGGCATTTATAAGGGTTCTTAAAAGGAAATTCAGTTTAAAGGTCATTTCTCAGAACAATTTTTCATGAGAATTGTAAGGGAAAAAATAAAGTAGAAACTTTATGGGTACTCCTTTTGGCTTGACTTTGATATATGTGATTGAAGGGAGTATTGTCTACAATACCATGTCCCAGTTTTTGAATAATTTGTTTCTAAATGAATGAATAGGTCTCCAAAGATGAAAGGTGAAATGAGGTTTGGCAGCCAGCAGTAAAAACAATATATCTTCTTATTGGAGGCATATATCAAAAATCTAATACACGGTTTTGAAGATTGTGAAATTTTGATTAAAGGGATGAAAACAATTTTTTACTACCATTTGACCTGAATGTGCTATTTTCATCCAAGCTGGAAGACCACTTTTTGGGCAATTAATGAGCTATATTTTGAGATTAGTTATCATGAAAAATAAATTTATCTATAGATTAAGAAAGAGTTATATTTCAGCTTTAAAATGAGTTAAGTAGTTTTGGAGAAATAATTTTTCAAGACGTTTGATTGGAGTCAGAAAATTCTGACTGTAGTGCTACCTTAACATGACAAAATTTCATAGTATTCATAGTGAAATATTGTCTCAATTCACACAAAATATGACCTCCCTTTAACAAGACACAATTCCAAAGTATTCATCTGTGAACTATTGTCTGTATACAAACAAAATTTTACTATGAAACTTTGTCCTTCTCTGGACATTTTTCCATAGACGAAGACAATATTTCATGATGCATAGTTATGAAATATTGTCTTGTGGTACAATATTTCGAAGGAAAAAATTTTGCTTTACACATTCAGCTTTTAGAAGGAAAAGAATGGCAACATTGAAAGTGAAATAGTGTTCAAACGACAATAAATATATATTTCAACCCACATTATGAAATCAAACAGTCCTAGAAAATTCAAATTACGTTTTACCTATCGATCTATTTATATTTATGTTTAAATCGGATTATTAGTAGTTTTCAGAGGTCACCTCGATCATAAATGAGATGGCGTCTAGAATAAAATACACACGAAATGCAAATAAAATTGAGAATGGAAATGGGGAATGTGTCAAAGAGACAACAACCCGACCATAGAGCAGACAACTGCAGAAGGTCACCAACAGGTCTTCAATGCAGCGAGAAATTCCCGCACCCGGAAGCGTCCTTCAGCTGAACCTTAAACAAATATATATACAAGTTCAGTGATAATGATCGCCATACTAAACTCCAAATTATACACAAGAAACTAAAATAAAAAATAATACAAGACTAACAAAGGCCAGAGGCTCCTGACTTGGGACAGGCGCATAAATGCGGCAGGGTTAAACATGTTTATGAGATCTCAACCCTCCCCCTATACTTCTAGCCAATGTATAAAAGTAAATGCATAACAATACGCACATTAAAATTCAGTGCAAGAGAAGTCCGAGTCTGATGTCAGAAGATGTAACCAAAGAAAATAAATAAAATGACAATAATACATAAATAACATGAGACTACTAGCAGTTAACTGACATGCCAGCTCCAGACTTCAATTAAACTGATTGAAAGATTATGTCTTCATCATATGAATATCAGGCATAAGGCATAATCCTTCCCGTGAGGGGTTTAGTATCATACCATCATAACATATGTGAGAAGACCATAACCCGTGTCATGCCAACATCTGGTTTTTAGATAAAATTTTAAAAACATGTTATCGGGGCCATGCATCGTAAATTGTTTATTTTATATACATGTATACGTGTTATTGTGTTATAAGTCAAAATGATCATCTTAGTAAGCTCGGTTAATATGAATTTGACAGCTAATGCACCTTTTATTTGAAAAAAATAGGACAATACTGTTGGTTTTTGTTTTGTTCCGATGTAGGTCAAAGTTTCATAACCAAAACGGTGTTGGTTTTTTTTTTTTTAATGTATAAATATGTGTCTGTAGTTATAAAATCAATAGTTTGCTTCAATATAATTAAATTCGGTCCTGTTTTTAAGGTAAGGGGAATAGTGGGTGCTTGGGAGGCGGAAAAAATGATTTTATTAGGCATTTCAAGGAGCCAGTTGAATATCGATCATCTTAGAGGATTTTTTGTAAACTTAAATTCGCAATTGTTAAAGGGGCACTAGCTGTCAAATTCAGGTTCACTGATTTGACTCAAATTCTCATATTTGATTCAGAACAATGTGAAGCATTTATCCCGGCAAACTATCAACATTCTCAAACAAATAATTTACAGGGCATAGGACATATAATATGAAGCTTTGTTTCGTGTGCATTTCACCCGATCCTTCAATATTAGCCACTATTAGTGGAGATCTATTAGTGAAATTAGTCCACTAGTAACACTAACAACAGTATACTTTTATACTGTACAGTATAGATGTTAAGTGCTGGTAGTTCTAACAAAAGTATGTTGAATTCGGGGATAGCAAAAATCATGACAAGGGTTGTTTTGATTTAAAGAAAATGGCGTGCTGAATCACAGGCACCAACATGGTTTTCAAAAGGAAAAAACAATCAATTCAGTTACACAATAAACGAGAAGAGGTAAAAGAGGGGCTTTGCTGTCAGATACTTTTCGTGATATGCACGTATCGTCACCACTGGTATAGTACTGTCAACTTTACAAGTCAGACACATCAATGACAGCATTCAGAATGAAGAAACAAACCAGAGAATATCCATATGACATTCAGATTGGTGTAAGTAATAAGCTGGTAATGATAATGAGGGTAATTAAATTTTTTTTAGGAAATGTTAAACGATACAAGTTATCCCGATGTACAAATGTATACTCGGTTTTACACATACAGTGCCGTTTGCGAACGCCGTATCCTTCAGTTTCATTAAAGACATAAACTTAAACATAAACTTTATAGTGTATGATATACTAGCAAAAGTGAGAATACAACATAATGCATTAATAACAAAAATAAAATCTATACCAGGTATATCTGACCATGATATTGTTTTAGTGGATGCAATCTGCAAGCCCCAAAGATCTAAACAATCACAACATAAAATTTATTTATGGAAAAAGGTAGATATTAAAAAGATAAAAGACGTAACATCTCATTTTATATCTGAACTTATATCTCAGACTAATGAAAATTTAAATATTGACCAATTATGGAATAAATTCAAAGAAGGTAGTAATAAAATAATAGATGATAATGTACCAAGCAAAATCACTAAATCTAAGTACACCAACCCTTGGGCAAATAGGGATATAGACCATTTATGTAAAAAACAACGTAAAGCTTACAACAAAGCTAAAAAAAACTGGTAAACAAGAACATAAAGATAAATATAAAAAGTTAAAAGCTACTGCTCAAAGAGAAATAAGAAGAGCCCAGAGCACATATATGCAAGAAATAATTAGCCCCCAGTTAGAAGAAAAACCTAAATCTTTCTGGCAATTTATTAAAAGCAAAAAAACAGAAACATCTGGAGTATCACCATTAAGAGGAAAGGATGGTTTATTGTATAGTGAGCCAAATACACAAGCTAACATCCTAAATGAACAATTTAAAAAGGCTTTTACTACCGAAGATACATCCTCTATGCCAAATAAAGGTACAAGTCCCCACCCCACTATGCCAGACATATTTATTAGTAATAATGGCTTATTAAAGTTACTTAAAAACTTAAATCCACATAAAGCCACTGGCCCTGATAATCTGCCAGCATATTTTTTACATAATTTTGCAGAAGAATTGTCTCCATTTTTGACATTCTTTTTCCAAAAATCTATTGATACTGGTAAAATCCCAAATGATTGGAAGCAGGCTAATGTTGTACCTATATTTAAAAAAGGTGACAAGCATAACGCTATTAATTATAGACCAGTTTCATTAACTGCAATATGTTGCAAAATTTTAGAACATATTTTAACAAGCAACATAAGGAAACACCTTGCAATTAATAACATATTAAATGATAGTCAGCATGGGTTTAGAAGCAAAAGGTCTTGTGAGACCCAACTTATCATCAGCATACAAGACCTTGCTAAATCATTGGGTTATGGTAACCAAATAGATGTCATACTTTTAGATTTTTCTAAAGCTTTCGATAAAGTCCCCCATAAAAGATTAGCCCAGAAATTAGAATTTTATGGTATAAGAAATCAAAATTTAAATTGGATAAATGACTTTTTAGCTGACAGGCAACAGCAAGTACTACTAAACGGTGTAAAATCTTCAAAATTAGCAGTTGATTCTGGTGTCCCTCAGGGAACAGTTTTAGGCCCAACATTATTTTTACTCTTTATAAATGACCTACCCGAACATGTAACTTGTAATGCAAGACTTTTTGCAGATGACTGTTTATTGTATAGAAATGTAAATAATAGTTCTGATGCACAATTACTTCAAAAAGATTTGTCTAGTTTAGTAAAATGGGAAGAGGATTGGCAAATGAATTTTAATCCTGAGAAGTGTTATGTTATTCATATTTCTAAAAAAAGTAAACCTTCCACTTTTGATTATATATTGCATAATCATATTTTAGAAGCAGTAAAAGACAGTAAATATTTAGGTGTAACTATAAGCCATGATCTTGATTGGGGAACACATATAAACAATATTACTTGTAAGGCAAATAAAACCTTAGGTTTTCTTCGTAGGAACTTAAAAAACTGCACACGTAAGGTTAAAAACCTTACGTACACATCACTTGTCCGTCCGGTCGTCGAATACTCTTCTCCTGTCTGGGATCCGTACAAAAAACAACACATCACTCAGGTTGAGCAGGTACAGCGTAAGGCAGCCAGGTTCGTCTTCAATGATTATAAAGACAGATCACCTGGAGCAGTTTCAAATTTAATAAAATCGTTGGAATGGGAAAATTTAGAATTAAGAAGGAAAAAGGCAAGATTAACTATGCTGTATAAAATAAATTGGGGGTTAGTTGAAGTTCCTAAGGACAACTTAACAATATCTGATAGACGCACTAGGGGGAAACATAAATTTAGGCAAATATCAACAAATAAAGATTTCTATAAATTTTCATTTTATCCTCGAACTATTTCGGACTGGAACTCACTACCTGAAGCAATAGGTATGTCAGACACCCTGGAATCCTTCAAAAGTGGCATATCCACTCTAACATTTGAAGGATCCACAGCAACTTATTAAACTTTAAAGCCACTGTACATAATGTATATATGTTATTGATAACGATTTTTCTTGTCATATTATTTTTAAATTAAGTCCATATGTACATAGCACACAAGTTCCGGGAAGTTTTACACTCCTACCTAGGAGTCTACTCCCGTATTCGGAAGAAGAAGAAGAAGAACGGCAATTTACGCGTTTGGAGATTTTATTTTAAAAACTGATCATTCTGTCTACTATTAAACGATTACTCGGAAAGGATTCCGATTTTGACTCCGGTTTATATTTTATTTTAGATCTCTACGATAAAGGTAGAAAAAGTATATATAAATATAAAAGTTTCATTTTCTCTTCTATTGAAATTAAAGTGTGAGTTCGTGGTCTAGTGGTTAAGACCGATGGCTACAGTGCTGAAGGTCCCGAGTTCGATTCTCACTGGGGGTGCTAAAAATATCAGCACATCAGAAGGGTAATTTTCACCCTCTCACACACATCTCTGCCCTGGTACCCAGACCGGAGTTTAAACTAGAATGGGTACTTTGGGGGCCTCGGTTGGTCAAAGTTGCCCCTTACTTTGACCTGGAGATCAATCTTCTGATATCTCTCTGGTTTGTCCGTTTCCACCGAGTGGCCCGGTGGTTCTCTCCGAGTACTTCGGCTTCCTCCACCACAATAACAGACTGCCCGGTGTCCTAGCACTCCCTTTGTGTTGGGTGGGGATTGATTGTCCTTGTAAAAATAATTGTCGTATAAATATACGTTAGTGACACACCTTCATTAATCTCGTTAGGGAGTGTACATGGATGCCACTGTACCCTCGCAACTTTCGAGGGGTTCTTCGGATATCGGAGGCATTTACCAGTACATACATACTGTTCCGCCGTTCTATCTACAATGTATAGCTTCGCACCGAAGGAACAGGTTGGAGCCATCGTCACCTTGACATTAATTGGACGAGTTACAAATTCAACGATTCGCTAATGAAATTGACCATTTATAGGGATAGGAAATTGCAAATGTTGATACTCAGGGATGCCGCAAAATAAACAAGTCTGAGAAACATTTATCTGTTAATTAGCCCCATGGTGGTAGCGCAGATAAATGACAAACGAGCGTGTTATCAGGTTCTTGACAAACTGAGCAGGTGTCTTTCATTCCCTTAAGAACTCAATAAGGTTATAAAAAATCAACGCACTAGTGACTTAACATACTGTAAGATTCTTTATTATCAGATTATGTATATGTTCCTGCCACAAGTATTTGTACAGTGACAATTTATTATTGTATAATAGATCATGATGTCTATTAGATGTACATGTATCTGGTGTGATTTTTCTTATTTTACCACTTAAGATGAATGAGCAATTTTGTCCACAATTTTTAACAAAACTAGGGTTTGAAATCAGGGGAGGCAGGGGTTTTGGGGCCGCCGAATGAGGCCGATTTTTTTCTCATTAAAATGGCTAAAAATTACCCTTTTTCCTTCGATTTCCTTACTAATTAAGTAACATCAGTATTGCTTGAACCTGGAAACAATTTTTATGCAAAAACAAGCTGAGATTGCTGTTCGGGTTAGCCAAGGCTCTGTATTGAAGGCCGTACTTTGACCTATAATTATTAGGGAAGTGCTATTTTGCAGGTTGCGGGTTGCGGGTTGCGGGTTGCAGGTTGCGGGTTGCAGGTTGCGGGTTGCAGGTTGCATGCAGGTTTTTATTTGGATTGTGAAAATACATATATAAAATCTACCCCATGACTAATAAATTTAAAATAATTTCTAACAGTACACATCCTGTAGTAATAAAGCTTAAAAGTAGGGTAGAAGTTTTGGTCAGTTATCAGTTGTCAGTATTTGATTTTGTCATTTCGTTATAATTAAATTCACTAATCATAATTTTAGTACACATACATGTATCGTTTGATGCTTATTATACTGCTCAATTGCTATTAATAGTTCTAAACATTGATTCTAATTAAAGTGAAAGCAATAAAAACTTATTTACATAGGCTGAACAGGTTCTATCATAGAACACATTAATCTGTCTTAATCTAGTTACATAAACAATTAAATTCCTTTCAGCTTTGAGGCTAATATTAAGAAATTATTATGTTTAAATAATTGTATATGCCCTTTCTTGCATAAACATAAGTTAGTGCAAGAAGCAAACAAAATAACTTGCTTCCTTTGGCAGTCAGTTTTATTATGTAAAGAAGCAAAATAAAAATTTAGACATTACAGACTTGAGAGTCAACATTAGTTTGCAGACCCAGCCAAAATAAGTGAGAAGGGTAAGTTTTCTTATTTCTGCTTTTTTTACTTTCCGTTTTTTCTTCTTTTTTTTTTTTTGTGGGGGGGGGGGGGGGGGGGGTACTTGAGCCAGTTTGAGTACAATTGTCCATTTACAATTTGACTAATGATTGAAAGTAAAAAAAGTATTTATTATTTTCAAAAGATCCTTTAAGTATATATATAAAGGTGTACATGTATGTATGGTTAAGGCTGATTTTGGCCTAAAATTTCATGTGAAAGATTTAAACAGATTGAGTGAATTAAGACCCTCAAATTCAAGCTGCAATCGGAAAAATCAATCAAATATGCCATACTATGTCACTTTTCAGATGTTTTTTTGTAAAAAACAAAAGTAGCCACATACGTGATCACTCTCAACCTTTATATATGTAATAAACTATCCTAAAATACAACTTACACTCAAGTTTCTGTCCTGGTTCGGTTACTGTTCCAGATAGAGTAAACCTCACAGAGTCTCACATAGATAAGTTGCATTCCGTGGGATTTTTACATGTTTAAAAACATAAAGTTACTGTAAAGACATTCCGGTTGTATAAGTTGTTCTTTTGAAAGCTCGACATAGGCATGGATAGTGATCCGGCGTCGGCTTTAGCTAACTTCTTAAAAGCTTTATATTTTAGAAGGTGGAAGACCTTGTGATTCATACTTTGTACATAGATGCCTCATGTTACAAAATTTCCGTCAGTCACATGCCAAATGTCCTTGATCTCATTTTCATGGTTCAGTGACTACAGATCAGTACTTGAAAAAAAGTAAAGATTTTTTGTAATGTTAAATTACTCTTATTATAAGTAATAGGATAATACATTTGGTATGTGCGTAGAGTACCTTGCAAGGTCCTCATGCCCGTCAGACAGTTTTCACTTGACCTCGACCTCATTTCATGGAACAGTGAACAAAGTTAAGTTTTGGTGGTCAATTGCATATCTCAAGTACCATAAGCAATAGGTCTAGTTATATTCGGTTTATGGATGGACTGTAAGGTGTACATGTCCAACTGGCAGGTGTCATCTGACCTTAAACTCATTTTCATGGTTCAGTGGTTATCGTAAAGTTTTTGTGTTTTGGTCTATTTTTCTTATACTGTATGCAATAGGACTGCTATATTACATGAATAATTGTAAAGTTTATATGTATAGACCTTGACCTCATTTTCATGGTTCAGTGGTCAAACTTAAGTTTTGGAGTTTTGGTCTTTTTTTCTTATACTATATGCAATAGGTCAACTATATTTGGTGTATGAACATATTTTATGATCTATGTCGTGACGTGATATGATGTCAGTCGCGCAGGTTTTATTTGCCCATGACCTCATTTTCACGGTTCATTGCTCAGTGTCAAGTTTTTGTGTTTTGGTCTGTTTTTCTTAATTTATAAGTAATAGGTCAACTATATTTGTTGTACGGAAGAATTGTTAGCTGTACATGTCTGTCTGTCTGGCATGGTGCATTGGTCAATGTTTAGTTTTCTTGGTAAATGTTAAATTTATGTGACAGTTGTAATAAATAATAATAAAGTTGAAAACTATAGGTTAGTAGACATATAACCCTGATACAAAAACAACATGGGTACAAAACTAGTACACAAATAAGAAGATGTGGTACGAGTGCCAATGAGACAACTCTCCATTCAAGACAAGGTTAATGATGTACATGTATATCTAGTTTAAAGGCAAAAAGTCTATAATTTACCACTTAAAATAAAAACCGTGTCAAGTCTTGATGCCCATCAAGATATTGTAATTGATGTAAATTGATAGATTTCTATTTTAAGGTGTAAGTTTATTTACACAAGAATGATGTGTATTGTAATTAAATACCATGCCTTTAACATTGATCATAAAATTGTTATAACAAGTAAAATTATGTAGATTACACCATCCCATGCTTATCCCCTTGTGGCAACCTGCAACCCGCAACCTGCAACCCGCAACCCGCAAACCCGCAACCTGCAACCCGCAACCTGCATTTTAGACAATTTCTAATTATTAACATTAAATACCTTGTGAATGCAGATTTTTTTCTCAAATTTAAAATGGCTTAAATGACCCGTTTTCCCTTCGATTTCCTTTCTTTAAGAAACATCAGTATTGCCGGATCCTGGAAGCAATTTTTATGCAAAAAATTATTATCTGTATTTTAAAATCTTTTTGTTAGAAATAAAACTGATGAGTTAAAAAAACATATAAAGCAAGATCAAAGAACGCAAGATATATTTTTTTATCGAGGACCTTGAATTTCAATATTGTTGAAAGCTGAACAAACATGTACATGTATATAACTACAACCAGGGACTTTCTATACTAGTATATACTTAGTATAGAAAGTCCCTGATACAACGAATGGGAGTGTTTAAATATTAGGGCAATTTTAAAGGCATTGATCATAATGTTCTCGTACGATCAGGAAACGTTATAAAAAATGATCCAACTGCTGATTCAGCTGTTTACGAATTTCCGATATTATTAAAGATTCACAATACAAAGGGAACTTCCTATGCTTAATTGAGTACCTAAATAAATGTGAGCAGTTAAGTTTTATTCAAAATTATTGAAAAACAAAGTTTAATATATGTTCTCGTATGAATCTGAATAACAGACAGACGGCCACACGAAAAAAAAAACCAAACAAATACTGAAACGTTTCACTACCGATAAAAAATCTGAAAAATGACATATATCACGTATCATGATACATTGTTAAAACTGTAGACTTGTGTTGTTTATAATATAAATTCAAATTCTTCATGTACATATTGTCAATATTTCATTTTATTACTTGAAATTTTGATGTAGAAAATTCAGGGGAGGCAGTTGCCTCATACTATGACGAATGTATGTAGTTACTGCCCTGAAAACAGTTGTTATTACAAAGGCTCTAGGCATGATAGGTATTAAAAAGCATGAAGAGGCTAAAAAAACAACATTAAAATGCATTTGAATGCCCCCTTGAATGTTTTTTAGGACTGTAAGAGCCATCTTGCATATTCAACCACCATGGGCATTTTGAAAAGTTTGAAAGTAGGACAATTACTAGTATAACTTTTTTTAATGCCCAAACGCTAGTCGAGGAGGCATTAACTTTACTGTTGTCACAATGTTCTCCATGCATATGTCTGTCTGTACAGGAATTGGTTTCAATTTTCTTAAGTTTCAAACAATTTTTTTTCTTTCACAAAACACTGATCAATGATACTAGTGATCAATTTAATTTGAAATTGAGTGGCATCATTTTGACCATTCGTAAGTTATGCCCCTTTATTAATGCAAAAAATCTTTCTTTTCTAGTCTCTAACTTTAGTTTGTTACAACAATAAAACTTATACACTGCTTGTTTAACCACAAAACATAGATCTGAGACTACTAATTACTAGTATACATAGTAGTTTCAGCACAGATCAAGGTAAAATTTGACCTGCATCACTGCATGTTACTGTTCTTGAGTAACCTGTATTTATGCTCCTTTATTATTAAATGGAAAATTGCCAAATCTATGGTTGATTCCACAAACTTTTGTATACAGATGATATTTATTTAGATATGATTTACAAACTTCAGAAAAGGTTGAGAAGCATTTTAATTCTAGGGAATATCAACCTGAAGCAAGTTGTACCAATGGAAATGACGGAAGACCCAGTAAGAACACTGCATAATTGGGATTGCAACTTCACCATCTGATACAGCATCTAGTTCATCAAAGATGACCTATGCTGAAGTGGTGAGACTTCCTGTGCATGCAAAAGGAGACCAAACTAAGACCACCTTTGATATTAAGGTATGAAAATAATGTCTAATATTATATGAATGGAATATGTGACGGAGGTATGTCTGGCTGTTTTTATTTTATTTAGACTCGTAGTAAACCCCTCTGTCATCCATCTATATGTCCATCCTTTTTGCAAGTGCTGATCTGCTGATATTGATGATCGAAACATTACACATTAACTTTGATGTGCAACTGTTCAGGGTATGACCTCTGCGGTCATATAAAGCTGTGCCCTGCGGAGCACCTGGTTACATGATAAACACTGTATTAATTTATGCAAGCTTCTTCAGAATATTTTTCCTCAAAATGGGTCCTAAATGAACGGTCATTCTGCCGTGACACAATTTGTTGACTGACATCATTGTTTGGAATGTGACGTCACAAAGGTCAAATTTTCATATTTCTGACACATGAAATGCAAATGCAAAAAAAAAGAACTCCGTGAAATACCATACAAAACAGCACACAAATTGTAAGGTAACCCACGTACTTCGGATGAGTAATTGAGCAGTTATTTTAAAGCTTTTAAAACAATAGAAATGAAAAAATGAAGGTAACCCAGGTTCTATGGATCAGAAAGCAATCATATACATGATATATACTCTCCTGTTGAAATATATTAAGCGTATAAAAATACTCTATATATACATATATATGTTCCAGACCATATATGAGTATTTGGACCGTATAGTTTTCGTATACTCGTACTGTCCGACCATATGCGTATGGTAGAACCTGTGAGTATACTCGTATGGTCCAGTATGAGCTGACCACACATGTTATTGGATTATATGGGTTTAAACAAACATTTATCACAATCTTTATTTTTTAGTTTTACAAAAATGTTATTACATGTATTACAATTTAACTAGTAGATGGATAAGATGAACAAACAGACAATTGAAATTAAATATTTGTTTAATTGTATATCTGAATCATATTGTGGTACTCTGGCCCAAGGTGACATTTGCTATCACAAGTAATGTAATATTTTTTTAACGTTTCCATGTTTGCAGTTCATGCATGTTCCTTTGCATTTGCCTTTTTTTTTGTAAAGTCACTAATTATTCTAAAACAATATAGGCCTCCACATTATGTTTACTTACAATATCTTCAATTTCAGTGATCATAATTCAATTAATGTTTTATTGATCAACATTCTAAATACAAGAGATTGACAGATTTAATTAGCATGTATTTTTGAAATAGTTAAAATTTAAAGTTTTTATTTCAATTAGCATTGAACTTTTTTTTATATTAATTTGAGTTAAGTTATGTTGATCAGTTATATGCATTTGTATCTAATAAACTTGACCAACTTCCTAATATAAGTCAGACTGTACGCGTACTGTCCAACCGTATGAGTATTTTGAAAAAGTACACATAAGGTCCAGACCATACACGTATAAAAATAATATTATAGTTGTGTTTAACATTGACTATGAAAAATAGTAGCCAGGGTTTGAGACAAGAGTGGACGACCCTTCTGGTCATGCACTATTGTATCTCACCCTGGCTACTATTTCCACATAAGTCAATGTAAAACACAACACTATTATATAAATAATTAATACCCTAAAAATAAATCTTAAAATTCTTAATTCTTAATTTAGTCTCCACATAAATAAGCTGTACAGAATAATATTGCATTTAATAAACTGAAATGTGACTATGAGTCTCCTATAAACCTAGAAAACAATTTATACCAGGCAAATATTGCATGTAAAATACTGAGATGTGAATTTGGGTCTCGTATAAACCTACATTGTAGATTAAAATTATATCTGGCAAATATTCCATGTAAAATACTGAGATGTGACTATGGGTCTTCTATAAACCTGGAAAACAATTTATACTGGGCAAATATTGCATGTAAAATACTGAGATGTGACTATCGGTCTTCTATAAATCTAGAAAACAATTTATACTGGGCAAATATTGCATGTAAAATACTGAGATGTGACTATGGGTCTCCTTTAAAACTAGAAAACAATTCATACTGGGCAAATATTGCATGTAAAATACTGAGATGTGACTATGGGTCTCCTTTAAACCTAGAAAACAATTTATACCAGGCAAATATTGCATGTAAAATACTGAGATGTGACTATCATAAATGGGTCTCTTTCAAATCTAGAAAACAATTTATACTGGGCAAATATTGCATGTAAAATACTGAGATGTGACTATGGGTCTCCTATAAACCTAGAACACAATTTATACTGGGCAAATATTGCATGTAAAATACTGAGATGTGACTATCATAAATGGGTCTCTTTCAAATCTAGAAAACAATTTATACTGGGCAAATATTGCATGTAAAATACTGAGATGTGACTATGGGTCTCCTATAAACCTAGAACACAATTTATACTGGGCAAATATTGCATGTAAAATACTGAGATGTGACTATGGGTCTCCTTCAAACCTAAAAAACAATTTATACTGGGCAAATATTGCTTGTAAAATACTGAGATGTGACTATGGATCTCCTATAAACCTAGAACAAAATTTATACTGGGCAAATATTGCATGTAAAAAAACTAAGATGTGACTATGGGTCTCCTATAAACCTAGAAAACAATTTATACCAGGCAAATATTGCATGTAAAATACTGAGATTTGACTATTGGTCTCCTTTAAAACTAGAACACAATTTATACTGGGCAAATATTGCATGTAAAAAACTAAGATGTGACTATGGGTCATCTATAAACCTAGCAAACAATTTATACCAGGCAAATATTGCATGTAAAATACTGAGATTTGGCTATTGGTCTCCTTTAAAACTAGAAAACAATTCATACTGGGCAAATATTGCATGTAAAATACTGAGATGTGACTGTGGGTCTCCTTTAAACCTAGAAAACAATTTATACTGGGCAAATATTGCATGTAAAATACTGAGATTTGCCTATTGGTCTCCTTTAAAACTAGAAACCAATTCATAATGGGCAAATATTGCCTGTAAAATACAGAGATTTGACTTTGTGTCTCCTATAAACCTAGAACACAATTTATACTGGGCAAATATTGCATGTAAAATACTGAGATGTGACTATGGGTCTCCTTCAAACCTAAAAAATAATTTATACTGGGCAAATATTGCTTGTAAAATACTGAGATGTGACTATGGATCTCCTATAAACCTAGAACAAAATTTATACTGGTCAAATATTGCATGTAAAAAAACTAAGATGTGACTATGGGTCTCCTATAAACCTAGAAAACAATTTATACCAGGCAAATATTGCATGTAAAATACTGAGATTTGACTATTGGTCTCCTTTAAAACTAGAAAACAATTCATCCTGGGCAAATATTGCATGTAAAATACTGAGATATGACTGTGGGTCTCCTATAAACATAGAAAACAATTTATACCAGGCAAAAATTTCATGTAAAATACTAAGATGTGACTATGGGTCATCTATAAACCTAGAAAACAATTTATACCGTGCAAATATTGCATGTAAAATACTGAGATGTGAATATGGGTCTTCTATTAACATAGAAAACAATTTATACCATGCAAATATTGCATGTAAAAAAATGAGATGTGACTATGGGTCATCTATAAACCTAGAAAACAATTTATACTGGGGATATATTGCATATGGAATACTGAGATGTGACTATCAGTCTATTCAAATCATACTGGGAAATATTGTACTGAGATGCATGTGACTATCAGTTTATTGTAAACCTTGAAATCAATTTATACTGGGAATATATTGCATGTAAAATACTTTGATGTGTCTCTCAGTTCATTATAAACATAAAACAATGTAAACTGGGCATATATTGCATGTAATGAATATCTTTTTCAGAGATGGGTTTAAGCTGACAGAAATAACAGAATAAATGTCTCAGTAATTTCTAATAATGGAGTTGAAAGCAAAATAAAACACGAAAATATGAATACTTGCAACTAAGGAAATCCTTCACCTTGAGCCATTTGCTGTCGGTGATGGATATAAATGCCAGGTATGCCAGGTATGTTTATTGTATCATGAACAAAAAAGCAACATTTATGGTCTTCTTAGTTCTTGTTTTTTGTTGTCTTTCCTTTGATTTCAAAATAAGAAGATACCTTAGTTTAGTTAAAACATATTTATTTATAGTGTATTGGGAAACAAGTTTCGCAACTTATATTAATCCCTTTATATGTATGCCCTTGTAGCGGCAGTAACCTGCTCTTTTTCGAAATCTACAAGGATGTCTTTAACATGCAGTTACCTGATCTAAATTCAAAAAAATTAATGAAATATTTTTTTATATAATTGTTACACTGATCTGTATGCTAAATCTATTGTAGATTATTGTTTAAACCCCCTGCCATGATATAATCTTGTTCTTTATCAAACTAATGTTAAAAACACCCAACAAAGTTTTTGGGTGAATATAGAAATGACCCTGTCTGTCTGTCTGTCCGTAAAAACAAAACACCAATTGACCTATCAAATAAATGTAATTATCTGCCCTTGATTCTTAACGTTTTTTGTTTTTTTTATAAATCTAAATACGCTTATTCACACTTAGTTTTTTCATAGTTTGTTCCAGCAGTATAATGAATAATACTTGTTAAAATATTTTTAAAACAAAAAAGGTATATTTTGCACCATACCCAAACAGGAAGATCAGAAAAAGACACCATTCCAATTTTAGTTTATTATATCATTGGAAAAGCCAGCCATCTGGTAGAAATATGACCAATACAGTTCAAAGTTTATATTTTTGTTCGTTTTAAATGAATGTTTATTTCAAAAATTGAACCATATTTTGTGAATTTTACATGAAAGCAATTCTATTTTAGGTTGATCAAGACTTCAAGTGCCGATACTAGTGTCAAAGAGTAAAAGACAAGAAAAATTTTAAAGAAAAGACTTGTTTTATTGTACGTAGTTTTTAGTTGTTGTTTATGTTTTACCACTATGATGGCTATAGAGTAATGTAAAATTCTGGAAATGTATTTTTTTTATATATCTGTTTTGTAATTACTCCTTTTAAGATATGTTATAGATGGCGTTTTTTTTTTTTTATTACCTGTTCTACTTGAGTACCAAGGACAACTTTTTGAAGTTTTTATGTAATGTTCCTTTCTTTGGTTTTTTTTTATATTACATAAGATTAAGATGTCATTCTTTGATAACTCAGACATGCAGATGTGTTTTATTACTTCTTGTTATGTGTAGTATTAAATCCCTCCCACATGTTTTTGAAAAAAAATACATAAGGACTGTCTACCATGGATGCCTCTTTAAATAAAGTTTAATATTGGCATACATAATACATGTAATAAAAAAATTAAAAGGAAGATTCATACAAAAAAATTGAAGTGTCACATCAGTATTCTTTTGTATAATTAGGTTAGTTTTTAATCTCATTTTTCATTTGGATTTTCTTTGTTGCATAGAGAATGCATTTATCATCATTTTAATATACCTTACAATGTGATTTTTAAATGTTGTAATACAGAAAACATACATATAGTCCAGTCAAACTTATCCAGTCAAACTAGGTTTGACCTCAAATAATTGCAACAGAAAATGTTTCAGTTCTAATCTATATAAAATTAAGCCCAGTTATACGCAGGAAAAGGTCAAAAAAATCTACTTGAGGAAAACTCAAAATCAGCATTTTTATTTCCAACATTGAAAAGGAAGATAACTCAGCAAAATGAGTCTTTTTTGTCAGTTTTTTGTTGATTTTCCTAAATTCATGTAAAGCATGAATTTTAATGGGGTTATAAGTTCGTATTTGACTATATTATATCATCTCCCTCTCTTGAAATGTACAAAACCGAATTGTTATAGGTATTTCTATTGTTTTTGCACATTTTTCATTAAAGAAATTGCAAATTTGTGGCTTTGTGACCATTTTGAAAAAATAATGTAAAAATTTGGTATTGGTTAGTTATATTTTTTCAACATCTACTTTGTTTAAAAAGACTTTCTCTAATTCTTCATCAATTTATCCCTTTCTTCACTCATTTTATAAAAAAAATTTAATCAACGTGTGGTTCGTTTGATGTCAGTACTTCATTGGATAAAATCTTATTATGATGTCGAATTTTCTTGCTCTCCTCTGAAATTCCTATTGTGACGACATGAAAAAAGGCCACCGTGTCTGATGACGTGACATAGAAAGAACACATATTTTTGCAGATCATTGGAAAAGAAGGAATAAGTTTGCCTGCATAATGTTAGAAAATCATTAGAGAAACAGATTCCACCACCAAATCTCTTGTAATACGATATTTATCCACTCTCGCCAGTTAAATTTTAAATATTTAAAACGCTCACGCAAGCCTCGCGTTTTAAATTTGAAAATTTAACTGTCTCGAGTGGATAAATATCGTATTACACTCGATGCAGTGGTAGAATCTATATTTAAACCACAAAAAGAAAAACCTATGCTTTATTATTTTTGCTTAACTTATTAAATTGTAGGTTCTTTACCTTGACATGTTAAAAATTTTAATAAATGGTCAACTAATGCATTACGAAATCTTGGTTAAAGCTTGATATGAAAACACTTTTAGAGTTGTTTGTTATACTCTAAAGTCAGCTAAAATATCAAGAATCAATACATTCTGCTGTATAGAAGGGGTAAAGTTATAATTTTGAATCAATTTTTATTGATATTCTGCTTTTTTGGCAGAGTTATCTCCCATTGTAATGCAAATCTCCATAGGAATTATAAAATCTTTATATTTTTATAGTCTTCCTCAAGTTATATTTTGTTGGACTTTTTTCTGTGTATATTTTGGGTATAATGCTTAAGATTAAAACTTTAAAGTCTTCTGTTGCAATTACTTTGAGGTTAGGGTCCAATATTGGCTTAATTGACTGGACTATAATGATTATTATATATGCTAATACTTCATTTTTGCAAATGATTTTAATTAAATTTATGATAAACATATTTAATATTTAATATTTTATGCTTGTTGATTGTTGATGTTGTATGTTGAAAAACAGAAAGAAGTCAAAGGATTCAGAGTTACAAGAGTGAAAGTCAATAAGTCATTATCAATTAATTTACAATTACCAAATGTATTAAAGAAATTCATTAAATATTGTCTCTTTCTAAGATAAACTGCTTG
This sequence comes from Mytilus edulis, assembly GCA_019925275.1. Classification (NCBI taxonomy): domain Eukaryota; kingdom Metazoa; phylum Mollusca; class Bivalvia; order Mytilida; family Mytilidae; genus Mytilus; species Mytilus edulis. Next base: position 33,760,005 of record CM034359.1, read on the forward strand.
TGCTTGTGCATTATCAATTTTTGAAAATGGTAAACTTCTTAACTAATTAGTGTGGTCTATAGTATATAATAAAAATGCCTATTGAATTAGTCTTTCTATTTAAAAAAAAACAAACCTCAAAACCACTTGTGACCTCTTGCTCTATATTTTACGGTAGTGTGAATACCTTTTTGTCTATTTTGTTTTATACCATAATATAATGCATGATAAATATAAATTGTGCTGTATGCATGTCACTAATGTATAGATGATTTTCTTTAAATGTTGTATAAACTTTATTCAGGTATTTATGCCACTGCATTCATTTACCTATATACAAATTTAGAAAAAAAAAAGTTTTATAATAAAGAACAAAATTAATTAAACATGTTTTGATTGATTTTATTTTATCCAATATGCATATCAAAATGAAACCTGTTCCAATAATAGATATGGCGTTTAAATGTAACTTGCATCATATAGAAAATAAAACAACAAATGATAGAAAGCGAAATAGAAAATTGTTTCAACACGGTTGTACTGTCATATTCAAAGTCACATGTCCTGTTTACAGAAGGAATTGAGTGCAATATAAACCCTGAATTGGATTTAATATCGTAGCTAAGCATTTGTGAATTTATTTATTAAGTGATGACTTTACTAATTTTACCAAGTAAAAGATTTGACAGGATACAATCTGTTTGAATTATATGGGTTTATTAGAAATGGTCTACTTGTATACATAGATATAGGAAGATGTGGTGTGAGTGCCAATGAGACAACTCTCCATACAAATAACAATTTAAAAAGTAAACCATTATAGGTTAAAGTACGGCCTTCAACACGGAGCCTTGGCTCACACTGAACAACAAGCTATAAAGGGCCCCAAAATTACTAGTGTAAAACCATTCAAACGGGAAAACCAACGGTCTAATCTATATAAACAAAACGAGAAACACGTATATATTACATAAACAAACGACAACTACTGTACATCAGATTCCTGACTTAGGACAGGTGCAAACATTTGCAGCGGGATTAAACGTTTTAATGGATCCAAACCTTCTCCCTTTTTCTGAAACAATAGCATAACATCACAACAAAGAAAAACATACGATAAAATATCAATTGGCAGACTTAACTCAATCAAAAAACGTATGATTAAACAATGAAAGAATAAATTTGATCTGCGATATCTGAATACAAATGCACAGTTAATTAAATATTAGAGACAAACATTTATGACCAAAAAGCTAACAAACAAATTCAAACACAGGACATGACTGAGAAATATTTAACCAATCAATGTTCACTTTAGAAAAAAAAACGTTTTTTTTATAATCTTGAAGTTTATACAAATGTTGTAAGAATAAGTGAAAAATTGAAGATATTACTTCTTCTATTTATATGGATACTGAGTCAACCTTCGTATGGATAGAAACAAGTGCCTGTGATTCAAACATATGTCGTGTATGCTGTTTTTGTGGGTCTTATTCAATATTTAATGATTTAGAATTATGATACATGACAATAAACTTTATCATGTTACAGGATCATTTTTCTTAAAAACACCTTTCATCACAGTTCTTGTCTATTTATATAAAGCTTCATATTTTGAAAAAATAGAAGACCTGGTTGCTGCAGATACCAGATGTTACTGAAATTCCCTCTGTCTAATGTGCATTGCCCTCAACCTCATTTTTATGATTCAGCATCCGCTTATAGAAAGAACAATGATTGTCATGTGAATTTCTGCATATTTTGAGTAATAGGATAACTAAATTTGGTATAGGGGTTCCTTGCAATGTCTACATTTCAGTCAGACAGGTTTCTTCTGACCTTGACCTCATCTGTGATTTGATCCATATCTAAAATACTGGAAGTAGTAGGTCAAGTATATGTTGTGTATGTAATGATTGTAAGGGATACATGTCAGTCTTGCAGGATTCACAATATCTATTATTGAATGTTTTTTATGCATGTTTTAACCAAAAGATAATTTTGACATTTAGCATTGGCCATTGACATTGTACAGACGATACAGCACAGGCACTTGTTTCTATCCATATGAAAGTCAACTATCCATATCATGTAACCGGAGAGCATGTATCTCCTCTACAAATTTATATCGTCACCACCCGGATTCGAACCGTGGTCGCCTGCGTGACAGTCAGTGCTTTAACCCACTGAGTCAAAGAATCAATTCCCTAGCTCGGTTGATTAAGACTGGCTTTATATGTTCTATCTGTACAAAGGAGGGGAAGCAACCCCGTCACACTATTCCACTACCACAAGAGTCTTCATATATGAATCTAAACAACACAAATCCTGGCAATACTCCAGATAACCATCGTGGATTTTTTAGTTGGGTGCCAAATGTAACCAGTGAGCATGCATCTGCTCAACAAATTTATATTATCACCACAGGCATTCGAACCCAGGTCGCCTGCGTAACAGTCAGTGTGTTAACCCACTGAGCCAAAGAATCGATTCCCTAGCTCAGTTGATTAAGACTGGCGTTAAATGTTCTACCTGTACTATTAAAGGAGGGAAAGCAACCCCGCTACACATATAAATATATTTTTTTTGTATTAATTTAAAGCCTAAAGGGTAGAAAAAGCGTCCGAAGTGGAAACTGTGGTGACCTAAAAAAAACCTGTTATCCACCTTCTTCTTTTTATGGATAGTCGACCTTCCTATGGATAGAAACAAGTGCCTGTGCGATACATGCTCATTAAAGCCAATACTGGCAATAGGCAATACCGATCAATACCGGCAATACAGGATCCGCTCACGGTTTTGGTGTTTAACGTTTAACATCATGAAACAGTAATGTTAAAACATGTCAGTAACGACCCCTGTTATGTGCTTGTCTATATATTTTTTTTACCAATACATGCTTTTGTGGCAAATAAATTCTTTCCCTCTGATCGCTTCAAAATTCCAAAAATGGCGGCTGGAAACTTACAAATAACACGTGACTCTGGGTATGCATAATACCAAAAGGTAGAAAGGTATAGCCTAGATACCAATACAAATAATATAGAATATTAAAAAATAAATCGAGTGATAAATAGGTTAAAACATTTATAAATCCCAGTTTATATTTGATATATATTTGTAACTGCTTTTTCAATAAAATGCTTCTTAATTCATGTAAACGAAAAACTATATCTTCAGTAAAGAAAAAAAGATTACAGAAATTGTTCTTTTATGATGTTCTTTATGAGCGCTCAAAATAGTACAACATATAATAGCACACGAAAATACTCCAAAAATACTATATATACATATGATGCACATGCAAGGTACAGATTATTGTCAATAACTGCTTATGGAAACTCTCGGGGGGGCCACTTCAAACTTTTTTTGGTAGGGGTGAGCAGCTGAGACATCAAGTACCCCACCCTTTTCATATATTTTGTTTATCAAAAATATATACCTTGTCATATATTAATGAACAAAAAACAGACCTATAGATATATTTGGATATTTTTCATCTTCTTGTACATTAGTATTTACAAAAAATTTTGCGGTCCCGCTCATTTTACGTTCTTGTTTAGAAGCAACGCAGTCGCAATAATCACACCTTGCTTTTCCAATAAATTCTTCACTCCTCTATTTGCCAGTGCTATTTGCCCCTTTTATATCTTTAATTATGAAGAAATTTCAATTTCAAAAGACAATAACATATGTTTTGTCAGATAAATGTAGTAATACTTCAGATAGTATCACTTTTACTGAGTTTAACATTAATTAAAAACTGATTTGCCGTTCCCTCTTGAAGGACGCTGACACTATGCTATGGAATTTCTTTAAATGTTTCATGTATACAAACCTTTTAATGTTAATTAGGTGGAAATGTCAAAATGATTGGATTTATTGCATCTATAGCTAACCTCAGTGGAAATACCACATTGAATAAATAGAGTTTAATTGGTTTGACAAATAGCTGATGCATTTACGACTGTGGTTTAACCCCATCAAAAATAAATACGAACATTTGATTAGTTTCAGATACTTATGATATAATCCAGCAAGTGATAATATCAACCTATTGATATATTTAATCTGAATTTCTCACCCTTTTCATATATCATGAAGCATGAAATAGTGACCTATTCCAGCGGCTCATCCCTACCAGTCATTACATAGGAAGTGGCCCCCCCGAGTGGAAACTAGTCTACAGTGGGAAAGCCAGTGACATTGAAGAGCTACTTCCGGTGGTCACGCGGGAAAGGGGAGATAATCTAAAAATTTTGAGGTGGCGCTGTAACCAGCGTGTAAACAAAAACATAGCCTGTGCTTCAGACAATAAATTTATTAAAACAACTAAACATCCATCAGTATTTGAGGTTAATTTTTCATTAGAATAGATTTTGTCACACGACTGCCAAAATAGGTATTAAAATAAGTGCTGCGTTACTGAAATATGATAAATCAAAAGACGTCCTCCGTAGATTTCCAAAAAACCGCGGGTAATCCCCCTGTTTGCTAGGAACTGACACAAATGCATCCTAAAGCTTTTCATTGGTCGAGATATAAATAAATGTGACCCAGAAACATATGGGCACATGACTATGTATAGGATTCCCCGTCACTCTGAGTCTTGTTTACATAATAAATACTTCAACCGGAGGTCAAAATTCAACACTTTTCTAACGTTTTTGGAGTTATTTCGGCGCAAAATTAAGCAAATTATGTCATATTTTACAGTTTTTAACCACGAAACTGATTGAGACAATGAAGGGTGATGATGTTTCCAGGATTTTAAATATATTTTACTTAAAAATGATGATGGGTTGAAGGCTTTACACCGTCATTTGTTGATGTTTTTCATATTGCTCAGACTGCTCAAACTCCTCGCAGTATTACATTTTCTGTAGTTATTCAATTATGCTGCAGTGTGTAACAGATGTATGTAGTACATTGAAACTAGGTTAATCTATGAACGAATTTGTCCATATAAATGACTTCAGTTGTCTGGAAGAACCCCCCTTTTTTTCCCCAACTTTTCAAAAATTTCAGCTGAAGGGGTAAGTCAAAAGTTATTGTCTGGATAAAAATCCTACGCATGTGCAAAGTGTAAGCACTCAGTTAATCTTTGTTTTAAGCCATTTTTTGTAGGGTAATGGTTAGTCATTCTTTGATTCAGTAAATATTAATCTGAAATCAACTTGTCAATTAAAAAAAGTACCAATCAACAAATATTAATCTGATGCATCTATAATTTTCACTTGATTTTAAGTATTCGTTCTTGTTGTTTATATAAAAAAAAACTAAGCAAGTTGGAAGTTGACACTCACACATTTTTATAACTTGATGTCTGTCCTGTCCCTATCATGCATATCAAGCAACATGGTGTACACTAACCATTCATGTTTGAGTGTGTCTTGGCCGTGGGGCATGTTTAACTCTTGAGAACTTGAGATTAACATTCAATAGGAATGCACAATGCCTAGTACATCCAATTCTTAATACATGTCAGAGCTATATGACCATTTAAAGCATTAACAAAATGCTGTATCACTTCTAAGGTCTACTTTGAAATTTGCATATGAAAGTCTCACTCTGATTTTGGGGATCCTGTTTTGTTGCATTGATATTAATGCTTGACCCACATTTTTATTTTACACCAATCTACAAGAAAACAAAGCTTGGACACAGGATCTATAGTTTAATCAGAATCATACCATTCCTATATCTGTGTGCTGATTTTTATGCAATATAATACTTTTTCACACATTTTTCTCCATTCTTAAAAGCACACAATTGCAATAATTTGCAAAATCATGTGATAACATATAGGAAAAGAGCACCAGGACATCTCATTCCTAATACTACACAAGGAGCAGGATCTACTTACTCTTCCAGAACACCTGATATCAATTGTATGTTGTGGGTTCAAGTTGCTCAGTTTTCTTTTTTCTAATTTGAATATTAGTTTAGACTTTTCATCAAAAAAGTATGAAAAAAAGAGAGACTACTGAAAATGATTTATTTAGGTGCAGGGGTAACCACACTTCAGAAAAACAGTGAAAAGTCGTCATGATAGGCCATTTGAGAGACCTCAAGGATACCTCACTATGTCTAGGAGAACAGAACGATTTTAAAACCTTTCTATTTCAGTCCTTCACACCTAATCAATCATTAAAGACCATCAAGTTTACTTTTTATATCTTTGATTTTTTTTATGTCTCAAATACTACAGTACATACATGTATATGCCTGATATCAGTGACGGATCCAGAACTTTTTCTAGGGGGCTGCTGACTGACTTAAGGGGGGCCCGCTCCAGTGATTCCCTATTTAATCAACCACAAAAGGGACCCCTATGAATATGCTAGCTTTGCATCTATGAATCTCAGGTTTTTCAATGACAATAAGTTTTATTGTATTGCAACAGCATTATTGTCTCATGTACATTTACCCCTCGTTATCAATATAAAATGGTTGAGTGTTTCACATTGTATATTTAAAAATATAAAAATGTTTAGAAATAAACTTTTATTAAATGATAAATAAATACAGTCATAAAAATAATGTTAAAATGAAACATACGTGTAAAATATTTTAAATAATTTAAGAGTATTATTGTTAAAAAGTCCAAGTTAAAAGTAAAATCAAGTCAAATAGTCCTCTATCCCATACATGTAAATCCTCAAAATAGAAATCCTGCTCTTCTTATTCCTATTGTTATCTGAAAATATATAATATATGCAGATGATATTATCAAATGAAAATAATTTCGAACTTTTCTAGAGTTGTTATATGAAATTATAATATATTTTAATTGTCTACAAATTTCTATGTGGTCCAAGAATGAGAAGGTTCACATTTAAATTGGAATTGAATGCTTTTTATTTGAATTTTACTAATGGAAAACTAATCAGATGTGAATAATTGCCAATGAGACAAATATCCCAAAATACTCATTTGGAGTGGATATATAGAAATGTATAGGCATTTTTTTGCTACATGAAAGCCTTTAAACATGAGAAAATCTCATAATGTATATACTATGATTGTTTTCAGATGTGTGTTATCATTTCATTTAAATTGAAATCTTTCTTATTTTAATCTTAAATAATCAAAAGGAGGTTTATATGATTCAACAAAAATAAAGAAATTATTTTAGACTTTTGATGTAAATAATTGATATATTTTTACTGACTTTATATTATATGTCAAAGAAGGAGGTGGGGGATGTTGCAGGGGTCCTGATCCCAAAATCCTGGGCTAAAAACATGATCTTCTGAGGTCCCAAATTAAAAAAAAAAATCACGAAAGAAAATCCTGAGCTTAAAAACACCCAATCCAAACGTCCCGAAAAAGTCCTGCCCTCCATCAAGAAAAGTTAATAATCATATACAGCAACACAAATTTTCTATTTATTTATTCATTTACTTCAATATCTTAAATCCATCAACATAATAACATATCAATCTTTTTAATAGGTATATTAAATAATGTTTAAATAAAGTATTACTTAATATGCAACATTAAATTATCTTACATGTATCTGTTATTTAAAAGGTAACTTTTCATTCAATCATTCATATCTTAAATTCTTCATACCAGTAATAGATATTAAATGTATCCACCACCCATAAAACCTGGCCCCAACACCTAGCCAATACTGAATGTGGCAATAAAATTCAACAATAAATCACATAATTTGTTTTTTTTTTGCATGGAAGGAGGGACAGAATTTATACTGTCCTACTGGTTAATATTTCATATACCTGAAATCTTTAAAAGATATTTTACATAGATATAGGAAGATGTGGTGTTAGTGCCAATGAGACAACTCTCCATCCAAATAACAAATTATAAAAGTAAACCAATATAGGTCAATGTACGGCCTTCAACACGGAGCCTTGGCTCACACCAAACAACAAGCTAAAAAGGGCCCTAAAATTACTACTGTAAAACCATTCAAATGGGAAATGCCTATATGCACTATTCAGCAAAAATAATAGTTCTGTTGTTCAGATAAACAAGGATCTGGATAGGGTGTTTTCCATTACTTTATCATTTATTCTTTACGCTCATTTGTCTCTATTTTTTTTTATACTTTTTGTCCATCATTTCTCTTTTCTCAATATATAAATTAGCACATCAATAGTTCAAATAATATTATGACGTCTGGCTATGATGTTTTATAATTTTTTTCTGGGATGCGTAGGAAGGTGTCCTAGATAAAAAAATAAAATAGCCTTGTCAGACATCATATTATTTTGACTAGCATGTCATTTGCTCTATTCCTTATTACAGTCAATTTTCTCTATTCTTTGTTCCTTTAGTCATAGTTCTCCAATTTTTTTTATACTTTTAGCCATAGTTCCCAGTGGCATATCCAGGGATACGGTTCCGGGATTGGAATCTCCCCTTTCTATGGACAATCAATGCATTTGAAAGGGTACATTTAGTTGGAACCCCCCTTTATCCTGGGTAGGGAACCCCTTTTCAAAATGGCTGTATCCACCCCTGGTTCCCTATTTTGTGAACCCTCACCCTGTACTATCTGTAAGAAAGGATGGATAGAGGTTTAGGATAAAATTAAACTATACTTATGTAGTTGTTATATTTTTCCTATAATTTTATTTTGTTTGTTTTTGTTTTTGTCACACACTTTTTGGGTTCAAAAATAATAATATAAAACCATTTAATTAACCTTGATACTATTCGAGACAACCAAACAAATCAGCACAAATGCTTAACACAACCGTAATAATTTAATTAAAATTATAAAGCTAACATTGACATGCCAAAATTCAAGTTTTAATCAAAATTGAAGTCTCGGGCTGAAAAAGGGGCGTTTATTTCGTGTGAACTGGGGGAATTTAATGGATTTCAGCATCCTAAAAGAGGCAAACATATAGCCATAACCCGATCTGATCAATGAATTATGTTATGGATAATGTTGATATCTTTCTACTAACCATTAAAAGTAATAATAGTAGGATTTCGTGAGCTCAGAAACCTTAATCTGTTGAAAAATGGCGTCGATTTATGTGCTTCCTTTTCGCAGCCTCAGTTACAATTTTACAAGGAGTGATGGGTATTTATGCAAATATTTAGGGACTCCTATCATCATAGATACTATTTTTGGTCATTTTATATTTAAATAGCCAATAGGATGCGAATGTGTCAGTTATTTTCAGAAGCAGAAAACTCCCGCCATATTTTTATCTTCCAAAATAACAACGTGTCTTGCCAGTTTCAGATGTTTGTTTCTTGTAAAATAAAATCTCCTAAGAAGAAAATATAGCATAGTCACCTGTAAAACTTACCTATATAACTAATTAATGATGAAATGACACAAGTTTAATTGTCTTTAATAGTAAATTTCTTGAAAAATCACACGTACACGATGTAAACAATTCACCGAGATGGCGCGATACTGTCGCCGTCTATGTAAAAATCGCGATTGTCGCCCTTGATTTTTTGGCCGTTACGTCATATGGAAGGAGGCGCAGAACTGATCTGTGGCTTTCCCACTGCTATGCTCAACAGTACACATTATGTCGATCTTTTTAAAATATGTCATATGATAATGGTTATTTGATAGTCCTTGATACCCATGATCCATCATGCAGGTATCCAACTGTTATGTAAAAGTCATTTATGCTTATTTTGATACATTTACAACATGTACAACACGCAGGACTGAGGTATCTAACTGTTCCGTCACAGCAACTTTTTCCAATAAAACTGACCTAAAAAAATGAAGGAAAAAATAGTTCATGCAGTTGTTGGTCTGATGTTTATTGACCAAAGAGCTATTGCCTAGCTTCAGGATGAGATATATATCTATTAAACTAAAACCAACAAATTTGAAGCCGGTGTTAAAAAATAAATAAACTTTTTATGATTCTAAGCAAAATCAGTCTTTGAAGAATAGCAACCATTCGTTTATAAAAAAAAAAAAGGTAATTAAGGCTATTAATGATGTCTCTTGTAATACTACTCCATTATTAACATTTTTGTTGTTTTAAAACCCGACATATATAAGAATTAGCAGTCGCTTTTACCGCAGAAGTTATTTCCGTCGTTGTTCCGGGTAGTACAACAAGTACGTTGTTAACATTATCCCGGAAAAGATCCGTGTTTGTACTGAGTAATATATATTGTACGTTGTTACGTTCTACAACTGCTAACATCTTATACTGTGCAGTATAAAAGTATACTGTTGTTAGTGTTACTAGTGGACTAATTTTAATAATAGATCTCCACTATTACTGGCTAACATTGCAGGATCGGGTGGAATATGATGATAAATGTTGGCACTTAATTTCGAAAATGAGAATTAAGCATTCAAATTCAGAGGCATTCCAAATTTAAAGCAGACCATGTTGAAGTTTAAAAGTTCAAAGTTTAAATATCGATTTTTTATTTTTGGGGTGAAAATGCGATTTTGAAATAACGGAAATATGGGTAAAAGAACTTATTTATCACTGAAATTTTCAAACTTTTTATTTAAACTTAAAAACAATAATTGCCAAAACAAAATGGTTATATGGTACCGAAACATTAGTTATAAGTTCACATTTCTGTAAGTAACTGCACATTTTCATTTTCTTACCATTTTAAACGTATCGAACCTTTTGTCTGGCAAATTTACTATGTATTTAAACAAAGGATTTTACATTATAGTGTGTGATAACATTGTGTGAGGGAATTCGACGTTTGCTGTACCACTGTTCACTCCAGTGCAATTTATGACAATACCACTGCATCAATCAGAATGAATTTTTTTGCAGTGTTTTAAGAAATGATTTTACTTTGTTGTCGTGTATTATTCGTGAAACATTCAATGATTTAAAAAGGCGTATTTTCTGTATAAAGTCAATGATTATATTGACTTTTGAAGGCCAAACTTTCTACAACCTTAAATACGCAAATAAAAGATCCAAAAACTATACCAATACAGAATGACATGTTTATGAAATTATAGCAAATCTATTGCTTAACAAATTTTTATTCATTATTGCAAAATAATGAAGTTAAAATATCTGACATTTTCTCCCTACCCAGTTTACCCCTATACATTTTTATGATGTGGACTGGTCATTATTATTGAATCGTAGGCAATTTGATTGGATTAAGTTGTTATTAGTTTACCTTCAAACTTGTTTATGCTTTTCATACATGACTATTGATTAATTAGAACGTGCATAAATGTGTACGGTGACTAAAATGACCTTCAAACTGGACACTGGACGAGTCAATATTATGTTTTATCAATGAAAGTTAAGGTATGAAAGGTAAGAATTGTCATTTCTTCTATTTTCACAAAATTTTCTGTTTACACAGTTGAAAGTTTATTTTTTAAAAGCCTATTGTGGAGATAAAAGAGAAAGTTTACAAATAAGACGTTTTGTTCCATTAAACAAGTCATTTGCTTAAGAGAAATGCCGAAATATATTTTACGCACGACTACGGCAGGTAAAACTATTATTTATCTAGTCCACGGTTACAAGATTTTACTAGTTACAAGATTTTACTAGTAAATTAAGTACCATGTTCATGATGTTAGTAGTTCAAGTCCCCAGACAAATTTTCCTAGGAATTCTGTTCATGTCATTCATATTTCTAGGTAAAAACGTCCATGCCAATTTTATTTTTTTAAAGTAAAATACCAACGAATCAAATCATTTAAATAATGGATATTTAAATGGTTATAAGTAAATATAAATCTCTGTAATTTAGTAAATTGAAACAAAAGCCACAAAAGGGGGGGGGGGAATAATTTTTGTTTGTTGGGGGGGAGAGGTTCAATTCGCATCAGAATAGTGTATTGCACAAAAGCAAAAAAAAAAATTATATATATTCAAATCATATAACCAATTCTAAGTTCTTTTTAATATAGCCGTACATTAATAGACTACTAACTTTTGTATAAAACAGACTAAGCATCTTAAATGTGTTCATTCTCACCCTTAACATAGTTTTGCGTATAGTATAGTTTTGTAAAATGTTATTTATCTATGTTTTATGTATCCATATTTCAATTCGGAATGCACACAATATTTACAATAAATTTTTTTCGTAGCAGACTAGCTCCATTTCTGTTAATGTTACAAAGAACTAAACATTTTCGGTACTCGGTTTCATACATGGAAAGCATAATAATCATCATGACATTCATAAACCAAATATTTTTATATGTTGAAACTCTAATGCACAAATGCAATCATCAATAAATCAATTACGGTGTTTTTAGATTTTAGTAAGGTTTATAACCTTATTAACCATGCCATTCTTTTAGAAAAGTTAACATTTTGTTACATCGGAGAACAAGATAGATTGGATAAAATCATATGTGTCTGTAAGACAACACGAAGTCCAATACGCTAACATTAAATCTGATAAATCGTTTGTAAAATATGAAGTGCCCCAAGGTTCTATTTTAGGTCCTCTGTTTTTTTTTATATACTAGTATATATATATATGGTTAACCACTACATGTTAAATAATTCTACATGGATTTATACGCTGATGATTCAACATTACATTTTCATGATAAAAACTTTTAAAAAAAAACCCAGCATATTGCAAAATGATTTAAATGCTATACAATCTTGGTATAACAATAACAGTATGAAAATTAATGCACAAAAAACTAAGTGTATGTAATGGGTTCAAAACAAAAACTTACAGAACTATCAGAATTATGTATTAACGTCAACGAAACATGTATTGAGAATGTCCATTCTTTCAAATTACTTGCAATTGTCATTGATGAAAATTTAAGCTGGGAAGATCATGTTGACCGTATATGTAAGATTATCTCATCTAAAATATCACTTTTATATAAAATTAAAGTATATTTGCCTATACACATAAGACAACTATTTTATAATGCATATATTCTACCATATATAGACTAATGTAGTTCAGTTTGCGGGTATTTTAATAGCAAGAATTATACTGGAATGCGATACTTCGGTTCCATCTATTTTTGTTTTCATCTTTAAATAGCTATCTTTTACCCAAAAATTAAATACCAACAATCAATTATAATGTATAAAATTGTAAATGGACTAACACCTGGGGCCGTGTCAATGAAAGTATCCTAGGATATGTCCTAAGATAGGTCTTAGGACATTATTTAGGATGGTCTTAGGACGTGTCTGAGACATGTCTTAGGATGTAAAACAAAGCTGTCTTAGGACAGTCCTAACTACGATGGTCCTAGGACCATCTAACATATTTATTTAATTGAAAATATATGTAGAGATTTGTATGACATAGATTAAATGGTATTTTAGAACCTATATGTAAAGAGAGGGAGGATGACTCTTATATAGAAAACAATTAACGCAAAATAAAAGTTATATAATTGTACGTGACTTTTTCTTGTCATTTCTGTTGGCCAGATTTAGAAAAGAATATTTCTCAAATCATACAATTTGCAGGCAGAAATCTACTTCATCAAAAGTCTTCCATATAATTATGCCGACAATGTAAAGGATGGCATCATTAAGATTACGCTCTGTCATGAGTGATTAATGAATTCAGATTGCACCATTATGATTCTAACATGAAAGTGCATCAGTAAAGCCAAATGCATATCTGCTATCTATTGGCATCATTAAATATACCAGTATGTCAATGGGAGATTGTTTAATAAAACAAATATAATTCATAAATTTAACGAAAAGGCTTGTTTATAATAATTTACTGAAATGAATTTTTAAACAACTTACTGAAAGGCTTGTTTGAATAACTCAATGAAAGGCATGTTTGAATAACTCACTGAAAGCCATGTTTAAATAACTTACATAAAGGCATGTTTAAATAACTTACCTAACGGCATGTTTAAATAACTCACTGAAAGGCATGTTTAAATAACTTACCTAACGGCATGTTTAAATAACTCACTGAAAGGCATGTTTAAATAACTTACTGAAAGGCATGTTTGAATAACTCACTGAAAGGCATGTTTAAATAACTTACCCAACGGCATGTTCAAATAACTCACTGAAAGGCATGTTTAAATAACTAACTGAAAGGCATGTTTAAATAACTCACTGAAAGGCATGTTTAAATAACTAACTGAAAGGCATGTTTAAATAACTCACTGAAAGGCATGTTTAAATAACTTACATAAAGGCATGTTTAAATAACTTACCTAACGGCATGTTTAAATAACTCACTGAAAGGCATGTTTAAATAACTTACTGAAATGCATGTTTGAATAACTTACTGAAAGGCATGTTTAAATAACTTACTGAAAGGCATGTTTAAATAACTTACTGAAAGGCATGTTTAAATAACTTACTGAAAGGCATGTTTAAATAACTTACATAAAGGCATGTTTAAATAACTTACTGAAAGTCATATTTAAATAACTCACTGAAAGGCATATTTAACAACTCACTGAAAGGCATATTTAAATAACTCACTGAAAGCATTAAATAACTCACTGAGACAAAGTTTAGTTTATTAATACTCTTTACTGAAAGGCATGTTTGAATAACTCACTGAAAGGCATGTTTAAATAACCTACTGAAAGGCATATTTAAATTACTCACTGAAAGGCATGTTTAAATAACTCACTGAGACAAAGTTAAGTTTATTAATACTCTTTACTTGTAAGTTTCATTTTCGGGATTTCATTTTTTGTTCACACGAAAAAGGTTGATTTAGCCAACAAAAATGAATAAGAATTCAAGTATTTGATTTTTTTTATGAGTCCTTAAAACTAAAAAAAATAACTGTTTGTAGTGCTTTATCAGTCTGTACTCTGTTATTCTTGCAAACATTTAAAAAAAAAAAAACATTTACCACCAGATTTATTTCTATCAAAGTTTAAAATATGCCCCTATCCTCAAATTCGCTAGATATGAATTAGATCAAGATCCATTCTGATAGTAGATAACGGCCATAACCTTTTTGTCTCCTGATCTAGGCCTTAGATATTTGGCATATGGATGTATTATCATGAGGTAAAGTGACTTGTATCATAATGATCTTCATAAAACCTTCAAATTTGACCTTAAGATGTTTTTCGAAAGAAACATGACCAAACTATAACTTCTTCATCCCTTGTCCTAAGCCTTACATCTTTGACATGTGGATGTATCATCATCGGATGGTGTATCCCATACAATTATGACCTTCATGTGACATTGAACTTTGAGCTTCATGACGAAAAATATATTTTTGGCAAGAAACACTTGAGCAGGTGATGACTTATTGTCTTTTGACCTTTGCCTTAGATATATTGTTTGTTCATTTTTTTTGCAATACTTGACATCGACAGGGATTTTATATTCAAAATGAAAACACTTTTGTTTTACAGTCACAACTCCTAGGGGAAGAGTTTATTGCACAATATCTAAAAAACAGTTTAAAATATCTTATATAGTTTATCAGACATCTGATATAGTATATAAGATATCTGCTATAGTTTATAAGATATCTGATATAGTTTATAAGATATCTGATATAGTTTATAAGATATCTGATATAGTTTAAAAGATCTCTTATATTGTTCATAACATATGTTATAAAGTTTAAAGATATTTTAGGTAGTTGAATAAATGGATCGATTGATTTTTTGTGTTTTAACGCCACGTTAAGCACCGTTTTAAGGGCTATTTCGTAGGGCCCAGTTTTTATTGGTTGAGGAAGCCTGAGTGCCCTGAGAAAACCAGCGACCTTTGATAGTTATTGCACAATATCTAAAAAACAGTTTAAGATATCTTATATAGTTTATAAGATATCTGATAAAGTTTAAAGGACATTTGATATAATTTAAAAGATATCTTATATTGTTCATAACATATGTTATAAATACAGTTTATACGATATCTTAAATAGTTTACACGTTCATATATAACTTATGAGATATCTTATAGCGGACCTTATGTAAGATATCTTATAAAATATATGAAACAGCTGATAGGAGATATCTTATAAACTATAGGAGATATCTTATAAACTATAGAAGATATCTTATAAACTATTTAAGTCTTATCAAGTTTATGAGATATCATGCAAGTTAGAATAAATATCAAGACGGCTTGTCGTACACCCGATATGGTTTTCTCTCTGATATCTTATTAATAATATGAGATGTAAATCTAAGCGGTCGGAAGAAACGGATGTTTCAAATATTGAATAAAGATGTCTGATGTTCCAAAGTGTCCGTCTGTCACATGTCCTTTTTCCTTGACCCCATTTTCAAGATTCAGTGACTATTTGAAAAAAAGTTAAGATATTGTAATGTTAATTTCTCTCTAATTGTGAGTAAAAGGATAACTATATTTGGTATGTGTGTACCTTTCAAGGTCCCCATGCCCATTAGGTAGTTTTCACATGACCTCGATCATTGAACAAAGTTACGTTTTGGTGGTCAGGTCCATATTTCAGATACATGAGAAGCAATAGGTCGAGTATTTTTGGTGTATGGAAGGGTTGTAAGGTGAACATGTCCAATAGGCAGGTTTTATCTGACCTTGACCTCATTTTCATGGTTCAGTGGTTAAAGTTAATTTTTTTTTTCCTTTTTTCTTTTGTGCTGTATGCAATAGGTGTATGGAATGATTGTAAGGTGTACATGTCAAACTGACAGGTTCCATCTGACGTTGACCTAATGATCATGGTTCAGTGGTTATAGTTAAATTTTTGTTCTTTTCTTCTAATTCTATATGCAACAGGTAAACTATATTTGGTGTATAGGAAATGTTTTAAGATGTACATGTCAGTCTCGCGGGTTTTATTTGACGTTGACCTCATTTTCACAGTTCATTGCTCAACAACAACCCGACCATAGACCAGAAAACAGTCGAAGGCCACCAATGGGTCTTCAACGCAGCGAGAAATTCCCGCACCCGGAGGCGTACCTCAGCTGGACCCTAAACCAGCTGACCTCGACTTCATTTTCATACTTTATCGGGTCAATATTTAGTGTTCTTGGTTAAGCAAAAGGTCAACTTCATTTAGTGTATTGAATGATTGTTACAAGGTAAACATGTATTTCTCGTTTGGTTTATATGACCTTGACCGCAGTTCCTTGGATCATATTAAGTTAATGTGATAGTTGTAGTTAAGCTTCATATCTATGGCTATCGACATAATTTTTGCGTAAGCACTCTTGTCTAATTAAGTTTGCCATAGGTCAACTATATTTGGTGTATAACAATATTTTCTGATGTACATGTCATTTGTTTATTGCTGTGTCATTTTGGTCTTTTATGGGAAGTTGTCTCATTGGCAACCATACCAAATCTTCTTGTTTTATATGTCAGTCTAGCAAGTTTCATTTGACCTCGATTTTACATCTCATTGCTAAATACAAAGTTTTCATGATTTGGTCTGGTTCTTGTAAGATATAAATAATAAATCAACTATATTTGGTGTATGGATTGATTTTAAAGTGTACGTGTGTTTCTGACATGGTTTCTATATGTACTTGTAGTATTAAACGCTTTATATTTATGACTAAAGCAGACGAGACATTTAAGCGTTTGAACACTCTTGTTCATTGTTTACTGTTAAGCTTTGTGGTTAAGACTAGTTCAGAAACCTAGATTTAAAAAAATAGGAACTAATAAAAAAAAAACTTTTATAAAGAATAACATTTATTAATTCCACATGATAATGTTTGAATAAATAGAATAAATACATCACAGATATTTGCAAACATATATGCTACGAAAGCTGCTTTAAAACACAAGAACATTAATCAAACATAAATTTATGATTAAATATTTTCTCAGTTCGTTTAACAGATTTGCAAACAAGCAATATCGGAACCATTTAAAACAAAGATTCATGCACTTTTAAATGTTAAAGCTTCAATAGATAATTGTATGTAGTCTATTGATTCTGTATATGAGGCTATGCTATTGACATCTGAAAAGCCTCTTGAGAATGCAGAACTAAAAGAAACTCTCTCTTAAAGTCTTGGATGGTCTCGTAAGTGGTGGAGAGCTCTAAGGTATTCCCACATGTGTGTGCTACTGGAACACGCAACATTCCCGAACGAGTATTGAAGGTTACAATAATGTCGTCTCTTGGCAAAACATCTGATCCAGTAATGAATACCAGGAAAAGGACAAGATCATCACTATTCAGTGAGTACACGAAGTCTTTTAAGTAATACAGTGTGTTAGCCTCTTGAGGTCTGAGGTCTTCTTTGTCACTTTGTAGCTTATCCACTACTGTCTGCGGTGTTGGGTTTAAGTTCTGATACAAGGTTTTTAGGTCTGATGTTGTAAGAATGCTCCAAAATGAGTCCATATGAAGAGATGGTATTCCTTGCCGAATCTGTGTACATAGAAATAATGGTTTTATAGCGATTTCTGACCGTGCAAGGTTCACCATCAGTTGTCGGAAGGTATCTGCCTTGGGTAGAATAGAAACACCAAATCTGATGAACATGTCTGTTAAGTGGTTTATCATCCTTGGGGTTAACTTATTAAAATCTTCTAGAGCTGTTTTTGATACCTGTCGCTCGAAATCTGTAAGATACATTAATAAGTCGCTGAGCAACATCTCTTCATCTTCACATGGTGTACCGTGTATTATTGAAAATACTGATGATCTACAAAGTCTTATCGGAAATACACCTGTTAGTGCTGTTCCATGGGTCAAAATTCTGCCAAGTATAGGGAAGATACTAGATTCGGAAAATCTGTGTATGGGCAAGAAAGGTACACAGCATCTTTCTCCAACAAAATAAGTCTTGAACGCTGCATCCCAAAAGGCAGAAAATAAATCTTTTGTCAGACCACCTGCGTCCTGTCCAAGTTCACCCTCAAACCTTATGACAAGGCGTTGACCTACCAGTTGCGGATCTGCATAAGCCTGGATAACGTCTGTCAAGATTGACTGTCGTCTAACTGTCAGTTCTTTATTATCTCCCAGAAGCATTTGTAGATGTTCAAGACCTGACAAAATAAATTTTACATTTTAGACATATTTTCAACACTTTGCAATTTTGTTTATCATCTACAATACTGCAGTTAAGATGGAAAACCTACTCGTATTAATCACCAAACTACCATTTTGAAGGATTTTAAGATTTGTTCCAGTGACGAATTGAAGTTTGTACTTCTCGTTTTTTTTTGCGATTGTATGCCACTCTCTATTAGGGCAAGGAATAAAGGGTAAAATAACTGACTTCTAAATATGTTGGCCTTGATCTGGGATTCGTTTCTCTTTGAAAAAATGTGGTTTTAAATGTTGTCTTTGGCAATGCTTTACTACTAAGTTGTTATACTACGAATTGCCAAAAACAAAATTCAAATTCAATAAAAAATCCATAACCAAATAATAAAATGTTTCGCCAAGCGCAGCCTTATACGACCGTAGCTATCACACTATCAACATATGCATTTGGGGACAGTTTGGACACAATCTGCCATACTGTCAAATTTTTGATTGTGATTAAATTTTTGAAATATAATAGGTTTCTGGCAAAATAAAAAGATTTAAGAATTGGAAATGGGACATATAATTTCTCCTATTATGGCCTTATGTCCATTTAGTTTTTCCTATTATGGCCTTATGTCCATAATATTAAAACATGGTTAGATTTAGCATATAAAATAAAAACACCATAATTTATTTTTAGTTAAAATCAAACAATTTTTAATTTCGGCCATTCAAACCTTTATGGACTAATTAAAAAATCTAAATGCATAATAAGATTCAGCATATCATAGAACTGCATTAATTTAGTTTTTGGTGAAAGCAAACAGATTTTAAATGTGTACCCTATGGACATAAATGTAGACCAACTTATAAATTGGGTCCATCTTGAAAAAAAACACTTAAATTTGAAGACAAAAATCCCTCGAAACTTTTTATAACCCCCTTGATTTTTTTTTTTAGTAACTTTTGCAGATTGATTCTTTTTTAGGAAAATTTCAGAGAATTCCATACACAATAATAAAAGATAAACACAAGTTACTGTCTGAAACTTGACCACAATTTTTTTTCCCTTTTCCCCCTTATTTCTAAACGTTTGGTTGATTAACCTCAAACTAAATCCCACCCTTCCCATTGTGAAAAACCTTGGAGAAATTCATACACTTTTAACAACAAAAGTTTCCTGGAAACTAGAAAAATGCTTGTTTTTTGTCCCCCCTTTTGCCCGTAATTCCAGATTGGCTGGGGAAATAACCCCCAAACTTATTACTTTATTTATTTAATTCACCCAAAACAATGACAAGCCGTTGTACTATTTATTCGAAATTTCAAGTTTTCTCACATAATATATAAGATATCTCTTATGAAATATATTGATATCTTATATAAAATATATTGATATCTTATATAAAATATATTGATATATTATATAATATAAATAGGATAACTCCTTTTATAATTAAGATATCCTATTGAATTAGATATCTTATACATATATACATATTGAGATATCTTGTATGATTTATAAGATATCTTATATATAAATAAATATATCTATATATAAATAAATATATCTATATATAAATAAATACATCTATATATAAATATATATATTGAGATATCTCATATAGTTTATAAGATATCTTATAAGTATATGAGATATCCTATAAATATTTTTTATCTAAGATATCATATACAATTGATAAGACATCTTCTTTAGTTTTAAGATATCTTATATAATTTATGAGATATTTTATAAAGAAAATAATATAGGATTTCTTACAAAGTAAATAAGATATTGTATAAACTATATAAGATATCTTATAAACTATATCAGATATCTCATATAATATATAATATATATCATACAATATATAATATGCATGATACAATATACAAGATATCTCATATAATATATAAGATATTTTATGTTATCCGTTTTTATAAGAAATCTTATATATTATAAAAAATATTATATATACTTTTATAAAATATCATATATATAATACAAGACATCCTATATACTATATTAGATATCTTATATATTGTATAAAATATTTTCTATTGTTTATAAGATATATTATAAATATTTTCTCTATAAGATATCTTATAAATATATTTCATATAAGATATCTTATAATTATTTTAATATAAGATATTTTATAAACTATTTAAGATATCTTATGAACTATATAAGATATTTTATAAACTCTTAAGTTTCTGAAATATCTTAAAGTTAGAATAAATAGCAAAACGGCTTGCCATACAAAACACTCGACCCCACTCCCCCACTCCCTTTAAAAAAAAAAATGTAATTGTTTGCCGTTGTATAAAAAGTGTTATGTCATTTTATACATATGAGAACCCTTTCTCTGAAGCTTTATCCTGTCAATTACTTTTATCTATACTATTGATAGTTACCTTCATTGACTCCTGGTTCAGTTTGTGCACTGACATTCTCTTCTGTTGTATCTAGTCGGAGATGAAGTGTATCGTCATCTTCGGCAGCAAGATGAACGACATCAACATGTGCAGTTTCGTCAGCTGTAGTTGCAATTACATCATTGGAATGTGAAGACTCATCTTCATCGGACACCTGTAAAAAAAAAAGTACGATTAAAATTTTATAAGTATGAAAACATTTTTGATTTGCAAAATAATTACATGATTAGCTGTCGGACTTGTGTTTGAGGATATTGTTTGTTAAATGGTTGCCACATTATCCAATCTTAATTTAAGAATTAAAAATAATGAAGACTTTTTATAGACTTTTCTTTGTAACATCTACAATTTATATTTTTTTCTTTGCTTTTTTTCAGGGAGGGGGAATGATTTATTTTTGTTCAATAGAACAAATGTTCTAGGCTAATATTAACGAAAGACAATAAATAATGTGATGGAAAAAATAAGTTTGTGTCTGAATACTTTTACAGATAATTATATTTGAATTGTTTGGCAGATGATGGTCATGGGATATTAGGTACCAATTTCATATATAATTTGTCTCTTATTTTTTTCAAGTAAAAATAAGTAGATGTGTGGTGGTTCCCAATTGTCCATACCTCACGACGTTGTTGATGAAAGCAATATTATTAACGATCGCATGAGTATGGCACGCCGTTATTATATTTATTCAATTTCGAGATATCTTATTTAGTTAAATAAGATATCTTATAAACTAATTGAGATATCTTAATGACAAAATAGAGATATCTTATATATTAATTGAGATATCTGATTTATTAAATAAGATATCTTATATATAAAATAAGATATCTTATATATTAAATAAGATATCTTATTAAAATGTTTATAAAGATATCTTATTAAATATATAAGATATCTTATTTAAAAATAAGATATCTCTATTAATTTATAAGATATCTTAATAACTATATAAGATATCTTTTATATAGTTAATAATAGAGATATCTTATTTACTTTATAAGATATCTCAATAAGTTAATAAGATATCTCTATTAGTTTATAAGATATCTCTATTAATTAATAAGATATCTCTATTAGTTTATAAGATATCTCTATTAATTAATAAGATATCTCTATTAGTTTATAAGATATCTCTATTAGTTAATAAGATATCTTATAAAGTATGTATTTAAAAGATATCTTTATAAAGAAATAAGATATCTGATATACTTTATAAGATATCTTATTAATTAATAGAGATATCTTATTAACTTATAGAGATATCTTATAAAATAATAGAGATATCTTATAAACTTATAGAGATATCTTATTAACTTATAGAGATATCTTATAAACTAATAGAGATATCTTATAAACTAATAGAGATATCTTATAAACTTTTAGAGATATCTTATTTAATTGGTTATAAAGATATCTTATTTAATATATAAGATATCTTCATAAGTTAATAAGATATCTCTATTAGTTTATAAGATATCTCTATTTATTAATAAGATATCTCTATTAATTAATAAGATATCTTATAAAGTATGTATTTAAAAGATATCTTTATAAAGAAGTAAGATATCTTATATACCTTATAAGATATCTTATTAATTAATAGAGATATCTTATTAACTTATAGAGATATCTTATAAACTGATAGAGATATCTTATAAACTAATAGAGATATCTTATTTACTTTCAAATTAAATAAGATATCTTATAAAAATTAAAGATATCTTAATACTTAATAAGATATCTTGTTAAATAAATAAGATATCTTCAAATTTGAATAAATATAAAAACGGCGTGCCATACATGAGAAGTAGGTGTAATATTTGTCTACAACTTCATGATCAACCGACCTTGACTAAAAAAGTATACATAATTAGAAGGAACGGTCGCATAAACAGACAAGAAAACATAACCTTTATGAATATGCATGGACAAACAATTGTGAGTTCTTCCAAGATCAATCTAATCAAAATATAGATCTCTGATTTTAGTTATCCCTAGATGATACATGTATACGAGAACATCATAAGCCGTTAGTTTTCACGTTTGGTCTCATTGGCACTCATACCACATCTTTTTTTTATATACACAAGATAATATTAATCAGAGTTTTCATAGGCTTGTTTCAAGATATGACTAACTTACCAGTATTTGCTCAGCTGCCTCTCTTATAGTTGCTCTTGCTGCTATAGAAGCTATACGACGTCGAAATGAGATCACCTGAAAACAATGGAATTGAATTTTAAATCAAATTAGAAATGAATGTGATACTATCAGATTATTACATGGCATTTTTCATATCGCATGTATTATCAGCCCTAGGTTCAATATCAGCCCAAGAGCCGCATGGCTCGAGGGCTGATATTGACCGAGGGCTGATAATACATGCGATATGAAAAATGACATGTTATGATCTTTTTATCATATGCTTCAACAGTAAAGAAAAATAACAGATTCATATAATGATCCTTTTAGAAAAGAAGTTCAAAGAGTGAAAAGTTCAGGGACGTCGGACCCAAATTTTGGTACATTCGATATGAGTCTTTCTAACATATGCCTCAACAGAGAAAAAAACCCATTTTAACAAGGACGAATCGATAAAAAAAAATAATCCAACAATAAACATAATGAACATTGTTTGGAAAAGTCAACCTTTTTTAAAATAACTTTCTAAATTATGTTTGAAACTTTTAAAAAATGCATTTATTAAATAAATATTTTTTTTTTTTTTTTTTTTTTTTTTTTTTTATATTATTTTACACAATATATTTTCCAGTATCCAAATAATTGTTTTGTACACTACTTTGTAATGTTTTTCACTGAAAACGTAGTATTGATGTGTATTTTCCGGAATTTGCCGAGTATCACCGGAATGCCATGTGATAACGTTACGGAAAGGCATGTGATAACAATCGAAGCATGTGATAAACTTTTCATATCAGCCCGCTAAGCACTAATTGGAAAAAATATGAAATATACGTTAATTTAATGCTATTATCATACGGTAAAATTCATATGTTATTTAGTCTAAGTATATGATAATTAATAAAAATTAATGACAGTAACAATTTTATATACATCCAAGTTACCAATATTAATTCACTAACATTCAGCGATTTTTATTCAGATCTCCTTATTCTTACATTTAAAAGATATCTTATGCAGTTTATAGGATAACTCAAATAGTTATAAATATAAGATATCTTATAAATTGAATGAGATATCTTTGTAACTATATGAGATATCTTATAGCTATATAGGAAATATATATGTGACAAATCTTATTCAGTATATTGCCTTAATATATAAGGTAAATAATAAAGTTAATAAGAAATATTATATGAAAAATGTTTATAAGATATATACTTAACTCAAATAGTTATAAATATAAGATATCTTATTGTTACGGCCAGAAATCGCCTTTAAATTGTAGCCAACAAAAGACACAAATCAATAATAAAGTTTAACAATATTTATTATACAAAAGTTTACAAGAAGTATTACACAAATATAACTGTTAACTTAACTGTCAAAATATGAGTCCAATCTGTTATCTTTATCTGTATCCGGAAATCTTTCGGAATCCAATTTGAATATTACGTTCACTACTAATGTCACAATCCAGTATGATGTTGTTTATAGAATAAAAGTGTCAATCCAAATGCTGTGAATACTAATGTCTATCAATGTCTATGTCCAAGTTTAATTATGAGAGTTTAACTTTAGTGTCTGTATATATAGTGTTGTCATGGAAAATTCTAGAACACTCTATAATGGAACATTGTGGAAAATCCTGGAAAGTTACAACGGAAGTTTCTGGAATAACGTAGAAGTTTAAATTACGCATCTTTTATAAGGATCATTCTAGAAAGTTCCAATCATTCCTAAACTGCACAGTTATAAGATTATTTGGTAAACAACTATCAGGCCATACAACACAAATTAGGCCAACATAAATAAACATAATAATTACAATATCATAACACCTCCCCCCTTAAAAGAAGTTTTAGTGTAACAAAAACTTATCATGAATAATATGAACAAAAATACATAATATATACAAAGTGATTTAATAAGCTCTAGATAAAGCATCAGCTATTACATTATCTTTACCCTTAATATGTTTTACAATTACATCATATTCCTGTAACAATAAACTCCACCTAGTCAACCTCTGATTCTTGTTTCTCATTTTATGCATGAAGGTGAAAGGATTATGATCAGTATAAACAAGAATAGGATATACAGTGGGATTCAAATATACATCAAAATGTTGAAGTGCTGACAACATTGCAAAACACTCTTTTTCAATAGTTGAATAATTTTTCTGATGTTTATCTAATTTCTTAGAAAAATATGATATAGGTTTTTCAACATTATCATCTGTCTCTTGATATAAAACAGCTCCTATTCCTACATCGCTTGCATCAACGGCAAGTTTAAATTGTTTTTCAAAGTCTGGAGTAATCAGAACTGGACTATTAATTAAAAGTGATTTGCTATTTTCAAAAGCTTTTTGACAATTTCCGCTCCAGATAAATTTAGAATCTTTCCGTAAAAGTTGAGTCAATGGTTGAACAACAGTAGCAAAATTTGAACAAAATTTTCTGTAAAATCCAATCATGCCTAAATATCTCATAAGTTGTTTTCTATTTGTAGGAGGTGGGAATTTGGAAATAGCTTCCACTTTAGCCATAATAGGTTTTACTTGACCTTGGCCAACTGTATGCCCTAAATAATCAACAGTGGCCTGACAAAATTCACTTTTACCAAGATTAACAGTCAAATTTGATTTTGACAATCTATCAAAAGTATCATATAAATGTGTTAAATGCTGTTCCCAGCTATCACTACATACAATAAGATCATCAATATAAGCATAACAACAGTCTAAATCTTTTATAACATTATTGATCATTCTTTGAAATGTAGCTGGAGCACTTTTCATGCCAAATGGCATTACAGTATATTGAAATAAGCCATCTGGTGTAACAAAAGCTGATATTTCACGAGCTCTCTGTGTCAATGGAACTTGCCAATAACCTTTCAATAAATCAAATTTGCTCACAAATTTTGCTTGACCAATATTGTCAATACAATCGTCTATCCTTGGAATCGGATAGGAATCAGATTTTGAGACTGAATTTACTTTTCTGAAATCAGTCACGAAACGAAAAGTTTTATCTGGTTTTGGCACAAGGAGACAAGGAGAGCTCCATTCACTGTTACTCGGCTCAATAATATCATTGTCAAGCATATATTTAATTTCTTTTCTCATAACTTCAAGTTTGAGTGGATTGAGCCGATAAGGATGTTGCTTAATTGGAGAAGCATCTCCTACATCAACATCATGACAAACAGCAGTGGTTTTGTTTGGCACATCTGGAAAAAGATTTTTAAAAGATAATACCAAAGTTTTTATTTCTTCTCTACGATCAAAAGACAGATGTGCAAGTTTTGAGTCTAAATTTGACAAAATTTCTGAATTTTTCAGTCTAACTGTCTCTTCCAGAGTTTTAGAACTAAAAGGTGGTTCAATTACATCTGGTTTGTCATGATTGTTCTCAAATTTAACCATGCCTAAAGTGGCAACTGGTTTACTCTGACATTCATTAGTACGCTCAAAATATGGTTTTAACATATTAATATGACACACTCTGTTTTGTTTGCGCCGACCTGGAGTTTTTACAATATAATTTAAATCATTGATTTTACTCCTTATTGTATAAGGACCACAATATTTAGCTTGTAAAGGATGTCCAGGGACTGGCAAAAATACAAGTACCTTATCACCAGGCTCAAAAACTCTATCCCTGGCATCTTTATCATACCAAATTTTCATCTTGTTCTGTACATTTTTTAAGTTTTTCTGAGCAATTTGACAAGCAGTATACAATTTTTCTTTAAATCTAGATACATAGTCTAAAAGATTCAAGTCAGTATGTTCAGTAAGCCACTTTTCCTTAATCAATTTTAACGGTCCCCTTACAGTATGACCAAATACCAACTCAAAGGGACTAAATCCAAGGGATTCTTGAACAGCCTCTCGAACCGCAAAAAGTAGAAAGTGAACTCCATCATCCCAGTCTCTGTCAAATTGAAGACAAAAAGTTCTAATCATGTTCTTCAATGTTTGATGAAAACGTTCTAAGGCACCTTGAGATTCTGGATGATAAGCACTTGATCTGTACTGAGCAATCCCTAACTGGTATACGACTTGCTGAAATAAACCTGACATGAAATTTGATCCCTGGTCGGACTGTATAGACTTAGGAAGTCCTACTAATGTGAAAAATTTGATCAAAGCTTTGACAATAGTAGGTGTCTTGATATTTCTCAGCGGAATAGCCTCAGGAAAGCGTGTGGATGTACACATGATTGTCAATAAATACGCATTTCCAGTTTTGGTCTTTGGTAAAGGTCCAACGCAGTCAATTAAAACTCTGCTGAAAGGTTCGTCAAAGGCTGGAATAGGCAGAAGTGGTGCTGGTGGTATTTTCTGGTTAGGCTTACCAACAACCTGGCATATATGGCATGATTTGCAGTATTCTGCGACATCATTTCGAAGTCTGGGCCAGTAGAAATGCTGCAAGATCTTAAGGCAAGTCTTCCTTATACCTAAGTGTCCAGCCAAGGGGGTGTCATGGGCAAGACCAATAATTTCTTGCCTATAAACTTTAGGCACCACCACTTGGTATACCACTCTCCATTCCTCCTCTGGGGTAGCATCAGGAGGCCTCCACTTCCTCATTAAAATGCCGTCCTGATGGTAATAGCATTCGGCCACTTTGTCTGCTTCCTCCTGTGGTTGAGCCCGCTGGTTGAGCTGAAGAACCTCAGGGTCTTTATGCTGTTCTTCGAATAAATTCTTTCGGTCTAATGAATGGCTGTTTACATCTGGCCATGGCATAATAACTTTTTTGTTAACACTAGGTGGTTTTATAATAGCCTTTTCTGAGTTACCAGGATCTTCAATATCAGCTATAAAAGTGTCAGAAAGGTCCATGTAATCAAACTGGTTTTCTTGCAAATCCTCATCTTGTTGTTTTCTAGCCATCGCCCTAGTGACAACACAAGCTGGATACAATTCAGCATCATCTTCAGGTAATTTAACACTCACCACTGGTTCACTGGTAACAATTGGTTCAGCAACCACTTTGTTCCTAGCTAGATCATTTCCTAGCAATAATGTAACACCCTCAACAGGGAGATTAGGACGAACACCCACAATAACTGGTCCAGTTATCAAATCTGACTTCAGATAAATACGATGGAGAGGAACATCTATACAACCCAACTCTACACCTTGTAACAAAACGGAGGCACCAACAGAAGTCTTCTCGGACAAAGGCAACACACCTTCTAACAATAAAGACTGAGAAGCTCCAGTGTCTCGTAAAATCTTAATAAGCTGAAGAGTGGTATCATCAACAATAGAAATAAACCCATCAGACATAAAGGGTTTATATTCCTCCATGTAATCACAAAAACTGGACTTAAAAGCCTGACTCGCAGGACATTCCAACGTACTGGTAATATAAGGTGTCGTACAAGCACTGGACTTCGGCTTATTATCTCGTTCATTCTTCTTCTGGAGTCTAAAACAATCAGCCATCAGGTGACCAATCTTCTTACAATAAGCACAAGTCAGTGACTTCTTCTCAAAAGTATCAAATTTTGGACTAGACATATTATAACTGGACTGACTCTTATTCTGTGGAACAGGCTTACTATCAGTATGCTCAGTGCTTTGATTTTTGTAATTTCCACTGGAAGTATTAACATTTTGACCCTTGAAACTTCTTTTATGTGAAAGGGTATAATTATCTGAAATTACAGCTGCATCATGTATTGTCCCAACAGTTTTGTCGTCTAAATGTGTTTTTAAGTCTAAATGAACACATTGTTTGAACTCTTCTAATAACATCAATTGTCTTAGGTTATTAAAATTGTTATCTGTTTTCTTTGAAGTAAGCCATTTATCAAATAGATCTTCTTTTTCCCGAGCAAATTCCACATAGGTTTGTGAATCAAACTTTTTATAAGATCTAAATTTCTGTCTATATGCTTCTGGTACTAGCTCATAAGCTTTCAAAACTTCCTGTTTCACCGTGTCATAATCGGAACTTTTTTCTGATGGAAGTGCGGAGTATATTTCAGCGGCTTTACCCTCAAAAACACTTTGTAGCATTGTAGTCCAATATGGCTTTGGCCAATTCAAATTATGAGCAATTTTCTCAAACTGTGGAAAATATTTATCGACTGTTTTTTCACAAAATCTGGGAACCAAACGTATATTTTTTGCTGCATCAAAATATTCTGATTTCGACTGGACTTTAGTGTTGCTTTCTTCTTTGACCATTTCAATTTTCAGTTTTTCCATCTCTAGCCTTTCTCTCATTTCAAGTTCTTTTAATTTAAATTCTTCTTCTTTTTCTTTTTTCTCTATTTCCAACCTTTCCTTCATTTCCAGTTCTGCTTGTTTTAATTTAAATTCATGTTCTTTTAATTTGAGTTCATGTTCTAATTCAAGCTGTTTTAATTTAAAGGCGTCAACATTTTCGACCTTAAGTTCAAGAGCCTCTTCACCTAAAATTTCTGCATCAACTAATTTGTCTATAACCAAATTTTTTATAACTTGTTTTCTCATAGATACTTTAAAAACTAATTTCAGTTGTTTAGCAAGCAACACTAATTCCTCTTTCTTTAAATTATCAAAACTCTCCAGGTCTGGCGTTTTCAAAAATTTACCAGCATCAAATGCCATTTTGTAGAATTTTGTTGGCTAGTTATAATACAAATACTAAACAAATTATGAATAAAATATTTTTAAGATCCCAGGACGAGCCCCCAATTTCTGTTACGGCCAGAAATCGCCTTTAAATTGTAGCCAACAAAAGACACAAATCAATAATAAAGTTTAACAATATTTATTATACAAAAGTTTACAAGAAGTATTACACAAATATAACTGTTAACTTAACTGTCAAAATATGAGTCCAATCTGTTATCTTTATCTGTATCCGGAAATCTTTCGGAATCCAATTTGAATATTACGTTCACTACTAATGTCACAATCCAGTATGATGTTGTTTATAGAATAAAAGTGTCAATCCAAATGCTGTGAATACTAATGTCTATCAATGTCTATGTCCAAGTTTAATTATGAGAGTTTAACTTTAGTGTCTGTATATATAGTGTTGTCATGGAAAATTCTAGAACACTCTATAATGGAACATTGTGGAAAATCCTGGAAAGTTACAACGGAAGTTTCTGGAATAACGTAGAAGTTTAAATTACGCATCTTTTATAAGGATCATTCTAGAAAGTTCCAATCATTCCTAAACTGCACAGTTATAAGATTATTTGGTAAACAACTATCAGGCCATACAACACAAATTAGGCCAACATAAATAAACATAATAATTACAATATCATAACATTATAAATTGAATGAGATCTATATAGGAAATATATATGTGACAAATCTTATTCAGTATATTGCCTTAATATATAAGGTAAATAATAAAGTTAATAAGAAATATTATCGCTATTTTGTGAATTTTTCTTTTGATCTTTTTTTGTGATAATTTTCATATCATGCTTCTCGCTTGAGATGGAAAAGGTATCGCTAGAAACTAAGGAGGCCACGTGGCGTTGCTAACGAAATTGACATGAAATTGACAACGTCGTCATAGGTAAAATAGCGATAAACAGATTATCATTAGTCATCTCAACTCGATGCTTTTCTCACTTTCGCTGTACCAGCTCAAGCGAGAAAATTAATCTCGTTGAGATGATCAACGATAATCTATAATTATATGAAAAATGTTTATAAGATATATCCTTAATTTTATAAGATAATTTATACAGATTATTTTATAAGATGTCTTATACAAATTATTTTATAAGATAATCTTATACAGTCATTATCTTTATAAGATATCCAAAAAAATTTGAGATTTCTTATTAACTTTTTAAGATAACTTACAAACTGTATGAAATGTCTTTAAAACTTTATAAGATATCTGAGATACTTATTATGAGATTTCTCATATACTGTATAACATAAATTATAAATTTACTGAGTTATCATTAATATTTTATAAGATATCTTAGATACTTTATTAAATAAGATATCCAACCTTCTTTATGTAATAAGATATGTTAGACACTATCTTACTCTTATCTTTTATCTTGTTAGATACTATATTTAATAAGATATCTTAGAAACTTCATTTTATAAGATATTTTATACAGCTTATAAAACATATCATATGATATTTGAGATTTCTTATAAGCTATATGATATATCTTATTTGATATATAACATATCTTATAAACTTTATTATATATCTTCTGCAATATATCATGGGCCGTGTTATCGAAGGTGTCTTATAAATAAGATATGTACTAAGACCATCTTAGGATTTTTTTTACTCTTGAGTCTTATCTAATAATAAGATGTCTTATGATAGGCTTAAGACCATTTTAACTTTAAGGATAATTTTATGATGTATTAGCATATAAACAAACATGGATGCCGTCGTCATGCACTAGTATGACATCTATTTGAAATTTAGGGGTGGGTGGAGGAAGGGGCAATGGATCTGTAAAATATTTGTTTGTTTTCAAATTAAAAATAAATGTTTTCGACTTGCTATGGTTATAGATAAGTTGTTTATGTCAAAGATATAACAAATATAAGTTATTCCTTAAATATATAACGTTATTTCGATAAAAAAATATGTCATCTCGCTAAATTCGTATTGTTATATTGAAGTATTTATTTCATTCTATCATTTAATTGTTATCTCGATATTCATATATTTATCTCTATATTTATGTATTTATCTCAATTATCTTGATATTTATATCGTTATCTCGAATATTTATATCCATATCTCGATATATCGATATATCTATTTTCTTATCTCGATAAAATGATATTAATATGATAAAATCATTATCTCGATATATTTACATATGAAATGGTGTGCTTACTTTAATAGAAGTGTACAAATATATGCAGTGTTATATAAAAAAGAGGATGTGATATGATTGCCAATGAGACACCTGTCCTCAAGAGACCAAAATGACAGACATAACCAACTTTAGGTGTATATGTATATTAAGGAATAGGGACTGATGTTTTTGTTAAACTTAATGTTCTGTGACGTCCTCAGTTTTTACAGGGAAGTTAAAATTGTCGGTGGTGGGTACTGAAAAAAATCCCCTCTCCCCCTACATTTAATTTATCAAAATAATACTAAAAAAGTTAATATGTCAATATAACAGACTAAATATATCGATATAACGATATAAATATCGATAAAACGATATAAAAATCGATATAACGATATAAATAGCGAGTCAACGATATAAATAGCGAGACAATGATATAAATAGCGAGACAACGATATAAATGTATCGAGATAATGATTAAATTATATAAAAAGAATTATATGTATATTGAGATAATGATTAAATTATATAAAAATAATTATATGTATATTAAGATAACGATATCTTATAACATATTATGACCCCTATGGGCTTCTACGGAAGCGTATTAGCGCCACACATTTTTATTTTTTATTTTTCTTCCTATGTTTGCGTTATTAGGGATATTGTCCCATATACCGTCTATCAACAGTATTTGTCTATACCTACCGTCGATGATTAACATACGATATAGTGCTATTATTTATACCGTCTATCAAGAGTTTTAGTCTATACCTACTGTTGGTAGTTAACATACAATATAGTGCTATATACCGTCTATCAACAGTATGTGTCTATACCTACTGTCGGTAGTTAACATACAATATAGTGCTCCTATATACCGTCTATCAACAGTATTTGTTCATACCTACCGTCGGTGGTTAACATACAATATAGTGCTCCTATATACCGTTTATCAAGAGTTTTAGTCTATACCTACTGTTGGTAGTTAACGTACAATGTAGTGCTCCTATATACCGTCTATCACCAGTATTTGTCTATACCTACTGTCAGTAGTTAACATACAATATAGTGTTCCTATATACCGTCTATCAACAGTATTTGTCTATACCTACTGTCGGAAGGTAACATACAATATAGTGCACCTATATACCGTCTATCAACAGTATTTGTCTATACATACCGTCGGTGGTTAACATACAATATAGTGCTCCTATATACCGTCTATCAGCAGTATTTGTCTATACCTACCGTCGGTAGTTAACATACAATATAGTGTTCCTATATACCGTCTATCAACAGTAATTGTCTATACCTACTGTCGGAAGGTAACATACAATATAGTGCTCCTATCAACAGTATTTGTCTATAACGTGACGGTACCCAAATTGCACCTATTTTGACAGTTTTTTCATCTACGTTTTTTTATGATAAAGACAAAAATGTCCATTCTGTGTTTATTTTGTAGCCGTATCCTTCTTTATTTTAAAGGTACACCAATTTGATTTTAATTCAATATGGAATCATAGAAAAATTGGTCTAAACTGACCTCTAAACCATCAATGATTCTGAAATGAGGAGTACCCACATTGCATCCATGCTTAAATTCACATTGTCAAAAGTGTAATAACAGAGTTTTTGTTTAATTTCTTCAAATATTTTGAACAATTGGATATTAGGACAATTGGAAGTATCTGAATTTACCTACCGTCGGTGGTTAACATACAATATAGTGCTCCTATATACCGTCTATTATCAGTATTGCTTTATACCTACCGTCGGTTGTTAACGTAAAATATAGTGCTCCTTCATATACCGTCTTTCAATAGTATTTCTTTATACCTACTGTCGTGGTTAACATAGAATTTAGTGCTCCTATATACCGTCTATCAACCGTATTTGTCTATACCTACCGGCGGTTGTTATCAAAACAAACTATTTTCAATCGACAGTCTACAGTTTCGTATCTATACTTCACTCTGAATGACCGATGACATTTATTTGACCAGTAACATTCCCTATTGTATTCATTATTTAGTTTTCTCCCTGAACTTGTCTGAAATATTTGCGGCTGTACTGATGGCAAACAACAATCAATCAATTTCTTAAAGTACTTCTTAATCTAAATCATATATTATTTTTTAATCTAACCAGTTATATGTGATCGGTGAATGTACGTATGACAATTACGCCAATTTTGAAAAAGCATATTTTTTTTCATTTGCGCACATTGACATTTTTTAATTTGCGCCAAATTGATTCGAAAGGTTAGGTCTGATAAATTTAGATGATAAAATTAAACTTGTTTAACCAAACGCAGCAATTCAATGAACACAAGCTACAATATAGATAAATGTGTGTATAGACTCATGTTGAGCTCATGGGTATCATCATTTAATCACACTTCTGGTACCCGAACATTTACTTTCATATATGGAACCGATGCCATAAAGAAAAAAACAGGCTTTAACTTATAAAAATTTTGATAAAAAAGGGGATGCTTTATTGTAGGGAAGATATCACAAGGTTGCAGTTCAACAGAAGTGTTGCATGACAATACTCAGTTAAAAAAGATTTGTGCATATGCAAATGTGCTTTTTATGTCAAACAGTTACAATCTTATTTTATAAAGTGCTACTTCAAGTGTGATGTACACTTGCAATAAACTTATCCTGCTTTCAATCCCCCTCCTCCTCCCCGTCACATGTGAGCAAGTGGCAGTTGGCAAAAGGCCAGAAGGAATATTTTTGTTATTATATAAATAAATTCTATACATCTTATATGCCTCATGACTTGTGTTTACCTGTTAATTTATGCAAATGAAGAAAATAAATTTGGCGCAAAGAAATAAAAAAATAGGCGCTAATTAAGTGCAGATTGGCGCAAATGGAAAAAGCCGAAGCAAATATAATCTTTTCTCGTATCAAGATTTCAAGATTTTATTCATAACCTCAGACAAATACTTGTGTACAAGAGGACAATAATATATACAACCATATTAAAATAATATATAGCGAGACAGGACAAACGAAACACAATTTTAATATTAAAAAATGAATATTTAATATTAATAAATAGGATCTATTTTTTAATATTAAATATTATTTTTTAATATTAATAAATCGAATATTTAATATTAAATAATGATTTTTTAATATTAGAAAATAAAACCTATTTATTAATATTAAAAAATGACTATTTTTTAATATTAAAAAATATTTATTAATATTAAATATTCGATTTATTAATATTAAAAAATAATATTTAATATTAATAAATGATTTATTAATATTAATAAATAGGGAATAAATTCCACAACGGCTTGCCATACCACAATACATAAAATGGATATAATTTTGTGTTTCCATTTTGTAAATGTTTTACCGAGCGAGTACTCTTCACCGAGGTAACATCCCTTCATGTTATTATATATTTTTTTTCCATTGTATTTAAGAAAACAATAAATAGATTTCATTTGTCTCCTTTTTTTTTTAGAGAATCAGTTTCAAAATATAGTTATCTAATGCATTTGAAGTGTAGCCATCGCCCACACACTTCACACTGAACCTATGCATCTTTAATTGGTTTCTTACAATCAAGCATGTCACAAATTGTCCTCTGTACCTTTGGTTTTGTAGATGTTTCTATAATTTTATTTGTGACATGCTGTCTCATCACAAGAGCTGCTGTCTGAGTCAACTGGTTGGGTTCAAGACCTTGTGATAGAGCTAGTGCATTCTGAAACAAGATACATAATATTAGGAATAATCTTTGGATCAATTCAATTGAGGTCTAGGAAGTTTGACCGTTTTTGGTTATTATCTTGCATATTATTATAGATAGAGATAAACTGTAAACAGCAATAATGTTCAGCAAAGTAAGATTTACAAATAAGTCAAATGACCGAAATGGTCAATTGACCACCTTTAGAAGTTATTGCCCTTTATAGTCAATTTTTAACCATTTTTGTAAATCTTAGTAATGTTTTACAAAAATCTTCTCCTCTGAAGCTACTGGGCCAAATTAATCCAAACTTGGCCACAATCATCATTGAGGTATCTATTTTAAAAAATGTGTGGCGTGACCCTGCCAACCAAACAAGATGGCCACCATGGCTAAAAATAGAACATAGGGGTAAAATGTAGATTTTGGCTTATAACTCTAAAACCAATGCATTTAGAGCAAATCTGACATGGGGTTAAACAATCTATTAGGTCTAGATCTATCTGCCCTGAAATTTTCAGAAAATCGGACAACCCGTTGTTGGGTTGCCAGTGATATTGTTTGCCTTAAATTAGTGGAGAATAAAGGCTTTTTCCCCTGGAGAAGAATCCCAATTTGAAAAAAATGGCTTAAAATTATTCCCAAAAAGACAACTTCTTTCCAAAACAGTGCAGTCTCAGTAGTACTTGTGCATGAATACAAATGAAAGACACTCATTTATACATTTTTCATGCCTAAAATGACTATATGACTGTGCAGATTTGAGGATCTATTTATGTATCATCACTGAAAAAGGGGTCTTATTTCAAAACAGGATTTGACTCTTGAAAGGGGGTCTGTAAATTGAAGTCAAATTCATGGTTTATTCTAAATTTTCCAATTTGATGAAAATTGCGCATATTTTCCCAATAAAAAAGGGTAGAGGTAGTTTTGAAAAAAGCCAACAATATCACTGGTTGCTGCCCCTGATATAGTAATTTTAAAGAAATTTTGCAGTTTTTGCTTATTATCTTGATTATTATTATAGATAGAGATAAACTGTAAACAGCAATAATGTTCAGCAAAGTAAGATCTACAAATAAGTCAAATGACCAAAATCGTCAGTTTACCCCTTAAGGAGTTATTGCCCTTTATAGTCAATTTTTAACCATTTTTCTTAAATTTCAGTATTCTTTTAAAAAATCTTCTCCTCTGAAACTACTAGGCAAAATTTAACCAAATTTGGCCACCATCATCATTTGGGTATCTAGTTTTAAAAATGGGTGGCGTGACCCTGCCAACCTACCAAGATGGCCACCATGGCTAAAAATAGTACACAGGGGAGAAATGTAGATTTTGGCTTATATCTCTGAAACCAAAGCATGTAGAGCAAATCTGACACGGGATAAATTGTTTATCAGGGCAAGATCTTTCTGCCCTGAAATTTTCAGGCAAAACAGACAACCTGTTGTTGGGTTGCTGCCCCAGAATTAGTAATTTTAAGGAAATTTGGCAGATTTTGGTTATTATCTTGAATATTATAATAGATAGAGATAAACTGTAAACAGCAATAATGTTCAGCAAAGTAAGATCTACAAATAAGTCAACATGACCAAAATCGTCAGTTTAAAATTTTGAAAAAAACTACAAAATCCCAATTTGTGACAAAACCTCGACTTATTTCAGTAAGTCCCCTGACTGTTTATAGTCATTTTTTAACAATTTTCATAAATTTTTGTAAATTTTTGTAAATTTTTAGTATATATTTTCCACTGTAATTACTGGGCCAAGTTCATTATAGATAGAGATAACTGTAGCAAGAATAATGTCCAGTAAAGTAAGATCTACAAACACATCATGATCACCAAAACACAATTTTGTCATGAATTTATCTGTGTCCATTGTTTAATATGCACATAGACCAAGGTGAGCGACACAGGTTCTTGAGAGCCTCTAGTTTAATGGTGCTATTCCTCCTGAGTCAGGTACTGCCGTTTGGATTTAATGTACTTCCAAAACTGCTTTGTGTCATTGTTGTTTAGGCCTTAATGTACTTCCAAAAAATAATGTACTTCCACAACTGCTTTGTGTCATTGTTGTTTAGGCCCTCAAAGATGTTTTTGGTTGATGTATGCATATTCTGCTTTCCTTAGTTGTTTCTTACATTCCTTTTGAAAAAACCTATAATTTGACCATTTGTTTGTTTTTCTAGCTTGTTTGTATAGCCTCTGTTTCTTCTTTAGCATTTTCCTCTGTTTGTGTTTGATCCATTGAATGTTATTTTTTTATCTTATTTCTTTATTTGGAATGTTTGTATTCATTGTTTTTTGTAGCTGACTTTTGAAGGTGTCCCAAAGTTGATGTACCTTATAAAACTAGCTCCTTGATGATGTTTTTCTTTGACCTCTTCTAGGGTGTGTTTAAGGTCAATGCTAATTGTTCCCATTTTGCCTTCTTGTATATATATAACATTTTCTAAGTAAGCTTTTTTGATGGTGTACTTTTGTTTCCAGGTCGGTGATGATAATATCATGGTCTAATATACCTGGTACGTTATTTGAGGATTTTACTAGAGTTGGGTTCGTAACAAATACAAGATATAGGAGGTTTCCTTCACGAGTTGGCATAGTGTGTATTTGTGTCAGGTTGTATGTTTCCGCTATATCAACTAGTCCTTGTTGTATTTTTCTGCCTGGTCCTAGGGCTGTTGCTGTCTCCCATATGATGTCAGGGCAGTTGATTTCCAGTACAGGATCCCTTACGGTTTCTCTTCACCAGTTTTTTCTTGTATTATTTTGTCTGTGACTTCGGATATTTCTGCTCTATAAATCAAAACAATGAAATAGCATGTAATTGGGTGTAAAGTGGTGAAAACTGTGTACACGCCATGTGACAAAATCCTTGCATGTAAACTTCGCTTCTGACTTCGATGCTGTGAAAATATCTTCCATTGACATTTTTCATAGAGAACAACATTTTCCACATTAATAATTACTATGTTGTGTTTGTGTGATAGTGATAAACTATTTGTATCTTCATATTTTTCTTTTCAGATCATTTTTAAAATTTAAACATTAACAGTATATCAATAGTAAGTTTTCAACCCTACACATGTCTACAGATATGCAAGGAGTAACAGAAAATAATGACTGGATGGTTCATTGGCTCCTGACAATCCTTATAACAGCTGTATGTTTATCTTTATTTTGTGATTAAAATAATACTGAAAAGTTTTTCCTAACATGAATGACTTCATTCTTTTAAAATTTACAGATGCAGTGAATAAATCTTTTTATAATCATGTTTTATGCCTGACATTTCAGTATATAATTGTTTCTCTAAAAGAAGTTTTTCTTTGAAAATTTATTGTAAAGTAAAAAATAATGCTATAATCTGTTCCTGATGGGAAAAAAATATTCTTTAACCTTGACTCAAACTGGAACAATTTATGTAATATCTTTCTCCCAGTGAGTCATTACTTTTCAAAATTTTCACTCATATCATTTTACATGTTTTTTTAATTAGGCAACACTACCTAGTATATTAACTTGTGGAGCAGGTCAAAAACAAAGAACAGATGCTGACAGTGCTATAATTTGTTGTTTTACAGCAAAATGTAATACTAGTAAGTCCTTTATGTCAGACACACAAATAGTATTGAGGATTTCATTAAAGCAGCATTTTCCTACACTTTGCTCATTTTAAAAAATCATTATATTTTACCTTTGATTTAGAGCCCCGATTAACGCGTGTGAATGACATGAAAATACCAGCATCTGTCAGAGCTTGTTATTGCTCTCGTGAACAATTATTACCGTATTAATTATGAATCTTATATCAGCAATGTCTTGGACAATTTATAGTTCGAAAATCAGTGCTAATCAATTATTATTAATAGAGTTATGCCCCTCGTAAACATTAACTATATTAAACAATTGCCTTATGAGCTCTCCAATGTGTACAATCCTTGCCGTGGTTTTCGTTGGTACAGTTGAACCAAGAATTTAAATGTTCCAACGAATTATATAAATTATCTTTCATGTTGTATGCAGAATTTGGCAAAACCACAAAATCAAATATCCACGAAAAAGGCAGGTTTTCCTCAATCCACGAAATTCGGTACCCACGGAATTAAGTGAATCCACAAGTATATCATCTTTATTCTGGTTCTTGTAAGTGTTTTAAAGTCAGTGCTGTATAATTAATTTTAAAAGAGTTATGTCCCTTAGAAACATTATTTATATGAAAAATGGCATTGTTACATTGTAGAGCTCACTTATGTGTATATTTCTTTGATATTTCTTGTGTATAATTTGGAGTTAAGTATGACGTCCATTATCACTTAACTAGTATACATATTTGTTTAGGGGCCGGCTGAAGGACGCCTCAGGGTGCGGGAGTTTCTCGCTGCATTGAAGACCCATTGTTGGCCTTCTGCTGTTGTCTGCTCTATGGTTGGGTTGTTGTCTTTTTGACTCATTACCCATTTCCATTCTCAATTATAATTCTTGCCAGAATTTTATGAAACTTATATCAGGATTATACCAGCAATGTCTTTTACTCTTTCAAAATAAGTGCTTCTCAAAAAATGTTGACAAGTTATGCCCCTTGGAAAAAATAATTATATCAGAAATAGCATTGTATTTGCTCTGAAGCCTGTATTTCTCTAAGATATTATAAGTTGTTTTATAGAACACAAAAAACGTGTAGATTTTTTAGTCATTGCCCTTGTACTTAGCCTTGAATAGATAAAATGTGTGCAAGGCGAGGGACATAGGAATTCTGTTCTCCTATCATGTTTATACTTGTTCTTATACATATTCTTTAAAATGCACTGGTTTATTTTGAGCCTCTTGCAATTTTTTTTTATGCTGGGTATATACCAGCATACCACATGTACCAAGAGAAACAGGAATAATCATAATGACACTGCATATATTAGGGTCATACTCAAAAGTTTTTCAAATTTCACCACTTTTAAAACAGTTTGCTTTTCTGTACAAAACTTCATGAATCTTAAACGAGCTAATATGACAGTAAAGAATGCTTATAAATGATAACATTTTCCTTTTAATTTGATTACTTCCAGGTCAAAGGTTTAGATTTTGTCAGAAGGATCAGGGATATGACATATGCCAGGACTGCCCACCAGACCAGTACACTAATGATCCTATAGATACTAGTCAGTGGTATGAAGAAGCTGATGTCTGTGTTTTAAAGCCTGATTGTAGTGCATGTAAGACAATCTATTGTATAAGAAAGAATTTAAAAGATGGAATGTATAAAAAATGTAAAAATTAGTAGATGTGGTATGATTGCTAAAGATACATCTCTCCACCAGAGACGAAACAACTCTCCACCAGAGACCAAATGACACAGAAGGTTAGTAACTATAGGTCATTATACGGCCTTCAACAATGAGTAAAACCCATACTGCATGCAAGCAAACGGCTTGATCGATGTTAAAAGTAAGAAACGAAAAGCAAACAGCAAAAAACAGCAAATACTTAATTATTAAAGACTGCATTGGAAATAAGATTATTGACTTGGTATGACTAACTCTCAACAGCTGGTTTTTGTGACAATCACAAAATTTTGATTTACTGTCTCTGAATCACGTCGCCAGGAAACTGCATTTGAGACTGTCAATCAACAATTCACAGGAAACAACTCTTCCATGTCAGTACTGTTATTCCTTGATTTAAGAAGAGCACAGTTAGAAAGCTGTATACATGTAATAGCTTTTTATTGGCAATACTAAATCCTCACCTCACATTTCAAAGTTCACAACGGAGTGTTCAAGATAATCAAAGGTTATATGAATTTTTTCGTCTTCTTTTTTTTTCAGCTGAGAAGATTTTAGTTGGAAATAAATGTGAGTGTGATCATAGTAAAGGATACTTTAGTACAGACCCAGACAACTGTGGTATCAAAGTTGATGACTGTAAGATAGCGGGGTATCAGTTAAATAATTATGGTATTCATGATTTTTAATTAGAACAAGGAATTATTTGAAACTGGCACTATTTTGAATTTCTGAAAAATTAATTAGAAATATAGGAAGAAAATGAATCCCACTTTAGTGGGTTAGACATGTGCACATATTTAAGGTTCAAGTAAATTTCACTGATATTTCTGAATGAACAACCTATCCCTTTTAGCCATGCATTCATGCATGACCAACCTTCCTTTATTGGGTTAGTTCTCACCATACCTTTTTTTATCAATTTTCCAGATTCAAATAATTCTTTGTTTTCACAGTTTTATTTGTACCATTCTATAAAGCTTAGGTAGAGTATCGGATATGAATAAAGAGATATTTGGAGTATATATTAATGAAACAACACGTTTTGATTTTTTGGAATGATTTTTGTACCATATGATAAAGTAACAACTACTAAAGGTAATTAATAAAATTTGTAATGAAAAATAAATGTTTTATTTTTTTTCTGAGAATCTTACCTGCAAGCCTCATTAAAAAAATATCTTGAAGGAAAACATATTTGCTTTTTTAGATGTATCAGTATGTGCACATCTTTTGTTGTCATACCAGTACATATAGTTATTTTAACTTTTTTACAGTTCAAAATCAAATCGAATAGAGCTAAATGCAATAGGGCTGAATGCATTTGGTTGTTGTTTCATTAACATATAGGGGTAAAATGCAGTTTTTGGCTTATAACTCAAAAACCAAAGCATTTAGAGCAAATTTGAAACTGGTAAAATTGTTTATCAGGTCAAGATCTATCTGCCCTGAAATTTTCAAATGAATCGGACAACCTGTTGTTGGGTTGCTGCCCCTGAATTGATAATTTTAAGGAAATTTTGCTGTTTTTGGTTATTATCTTGAACATTATTATAGATAGAGATAAACTGTAAACAGCAATAATGTTCAGCAAAGTAAGATTTACAAATAAGTCAACATGACCGAAATGGTCAGTTGACCCCTTAAGGAGTTATTACCCTTTATAGTCAATTTTTAACCATGTTTCGTAAATCTTAGTAATCTTTTACAAAAATCTTCTTCTCTGAAACTACTGGGCCAAATTAATCCAAACTTGGCCACAATCATCTTTGGGGTATCTAGTTTAAAAAATGTGTCCGGTGACTCAGCTTACCAACCAAGATGGCCGCCACGGCTAAAAATAGAACATAAGGGTAAAATGAAGTTTTTGGGTTATAACTCAAAAACCAAAGCATTTAGAGCAAATCTGACATGGTGTAAAATTGTTAATCAGGTCAAGATCTATCTGCCCTGAAATTTACAGATCAATCGGACAACCCTTTGTTGGGTTGCTGCCCTGAATTGGTAATTTTAAGGAAATTTTGCTGTTTTTGGTTATTATCTTGAATAATATTATAAATAGAGATAAACTGTAAACAGCAATTATGTACAGCAAAGTAAGACCTAAAAAGAAGTCAACATGACCAAAATGGTCAATTGACCCCCTAATGAGTTATGCCTTTTATATAGTCAATTTTTAACAATTTTCACAAAATTTGTAAAATTTTACTAACATTTTCCACTGTAACTACTGGGCCAAGTTCATTATAGATAGAGATAATTGTAAGCAGCAAGAATGTTCAGTAAAGTAAGATCTACAAACACATCACCATCATCAAACCACAATTTTGTCTTGAATCCATCTGTGTCCTTTGTTTTATATTCACATAGACCAAGGTGAGTGACACAGGCTCTTTAGAGCCT
Source organism: Mytilus edulis (assembly GCA_019925275.1). Classification (NCBI taxonomy): domain Eukaryota; kingdom Metazoa; phylum Mollusca; class Bivalvia; order Mytilida; family Mytilidae; genus Mytilus; species Mytilus edulis. The sequence goes on from CM034359.1 coordinate 33,803,695, forward strand.
CTAGTTTATTTCATTTTTCTATTAAGTATAAGATAAAGTTCATTTATAGAAAAATGTAGCGAAATCCTATATTAAATAAAAAAATTGATTAGACCCGCAAGCCCCCTTAATGATGCATACAGTCATCAGTAACATGAAAAACTTCAACAATTAGATCAGAATATTTTTTTTTGAAAATAATCATATTTCCTCATTTTTATACGACCGCAAAAATTTTAATTTTTCGTCGTATATTGCTATCACGTCTTGCGTCGTCGTCGTCCGAATACTTTTAGTTTTCGCACTCTAACTTTAGTAAAAGTGAATAGAAATCGATGAAATTTTGACACAAGGTTTATGACCACAAAAGGAAGGTTGGGATTGATTTTGGGAGTTTTGGTCCCAACATTTTAGGAATTAGGGGCCAAAAAGGGCCCAATAAGCATTTTCTTGGTTTTCGCACTATAACTTTAGTTAAAGTGAATAGAAATCTATGAAATTTTGACACAAGGTTTATGACCACAAAAGGAAGGTTGGGATTGATTTTGGGAGTTTTGGTTCCAACAGTTTAGGAATTAGGGGCCAAAAAAGGGCCAAAATAAGCATTACTCTTGGTTTTCGCACAATAACTTTAGTATAAGTACATAGAAATCAGTGAAATTTAAACACAAGGTTTATGACCACAAAAGGAAGGTTGGGATTGATTTTGGGAGTTGAGGTCCCAATAGTTTAGGAATTAGGGGCCAAAAAGGGGCCCAAATAAGCATTATTCTTGGTTTTCGCACCATAACTTAAGTATATTAAGTAAATAGAAATCTATGAAATTTATACACAAGGTTTATGACCATAAAAGGAAGGTTGGGTTTGATTTTGGGAGTTTTGATCCCAACAGTTTAGGAATAAGGGACCCAAAGGGTCCAAAATTGAACTTTGTTTGATTTCATCAAAAATTGAATAATTGGGGTTCTTTGATATGCTAAATCTAACTGTGTATGTAGATTCTTAATTTTTGGTCCCGTTTTTAAATTGGTCTACATGAAGGTCCAAAGTGTCCAAAATTAAACTTAGTTGGATTTTAACAAAAATTGAATCCTTGTGGTTCTTTAATATGTTGAATCTAAAAATGTTCTTAGATTTTTGATTATTGGCCCAGTTTTCAAGTTGGTCCAAATCGGGGTCCAAAATTAAAATTTGTTTGATTTCATCAAAAATTGAATAATTGGGGTTCTTTGATATGCCTAATCTAACTGTGTATATGTAGATTTTTAATTTTTGGTCCCGTTTTCAAATTGGTCTACATTAAAGTCCAAAGGGTCCAAAATTAAACTAAATTTTATTTTAACAAAAATTGAATTCTTGGGCTTTTTTGATATGCTAAATCTAAACATGTACTTAGATTTTTGTTTATGGGCCCAGTTTTCAAGTTGGTTGAAATCAGAATTCAAAATTATTATATTAAGTATTGTGCAATAGCAAAAAATATTCAATTTCACAGTATTCAGCAATAGCAAGAAATCTTCAATTGCACAGTATTGTGCAATAGCAAGAAATTTTCAATTGCTCAGTATTGCGCAATAGCAAGAAATCTTCAATTGCACAGTATTGTGCAATAGCAAATATTTTCAATTGCACAGTAATGTGCAATAGCCAGAAATATCTAATTGCACAATATTGTGCAATAGCAAGAAATTTTCAAGTGATTGGAGTTATCTTTCTTTGTCCAGAATAGTAGTTGAGTCAACTTAAATCATTGTTCTATACAATATACAATGTATATTCACTTTTACTACCAACTGATAAATTAAAACAATCTTTACCATTCAGCGATAACAAGCACCTTTTGTTACATTTTAATATTTTATGATGTATTTAAATGAGTAGTTATTGTTGCAAACTCCATTAGAAATTTGAATTGAGATCAGTTTTGGAAAAAGGGAAAGGGGGATGTGAAAAAAAATGGGGGGGGGGGGGGGGGTTCAATTTTTCTCATTTCAGATTTTATAAATAAAAAGATAATTTCTCCAAATATATTTTTGAGAGGATTAATATTCAACAGCATAGTGAATTGCTCAAAGGCAAAACAAAAATGTTAAGTGCATTAGACCACATTCATTCTGTGTCAGAAACCTATGCTGTGTCAACTATTTAATCACAATCCAAATTTAGAGCTGAATCCAGCTTGAATGTTGTGTCCATACTTGCCCCAACCGTTCAGGGTTCAACCTCTGCGGTAGTATAAAGCTGCGCCCTGCGGAGCATCTGGTTACAATTAACATAAAATAACATAAAGGGAAAAAAACAATTACATGTATGACAGACAGACAACAACCAATCACAACCACTTAGATTATGAATAGGGTACACTTTTGTGTTTACATTTCACTTATTATTAATTTTTAGGAAACTGTATTGAGTGTGGTCCTAATCAGTTCAAGCCAGGAAAAGACCAATTTGGAATTTGTCAAGATAAAAGAAAGTTTGTATTTTTTTCATTGTACATCTAATTGAAAGTAAATACCATTTGACATAAATGAAATGTTATATTAGCCTACAGTAGGCTCCCTGTTGAAGACCGTACCTTGACCTAAAATGGTTTACTTTTATAAATTGTGACTTGGATGGAGAGTTGTCTCATTGACATGTGTACTCATACCACATCTTCCTATATCTATTAAAATTATATTCAGGTTTATGTTCAATAGAAGCTTCAAACAATATTTTAAAAGTTAGAATTGTCATTTAAGACGTTTTAAAAACTGAAAAGATTTGATTGTTTTGAGAATATTCCATGCAATGTATTAAATCGCCGATTCAAATGTGTTGCAAACTGGTTGAGATACAAATGTATAACAGCACTTCTTCATTAAGAATTTTAAGAACTGGGCAAAGGTATCAATTAAAAAGAGTGTCATAGATATAAGAAGATGTGGTATGAGTGCCAATGAGACAAATCTCCATTAATGTCACAATTTGTAAAAGAAAAACCGTTATATTTCAAGGAATAGTCTGTTTTAAAACTTTAGATGGGAAATTTTTAAGTAATATTTGAAATTAGAGTTATCTTTCTTTGTTCATTATTGAATTGAATTAATTCCAATTCTAAATACAACTTTACGGCTTTAGTACTCACACACTTTTGGATTTTTTTTTTTACTTCAAAAATTTGAAATGATGACAATTTTTATGTTTATTTGATAGATGTGAAGATGGTGAAATAGAAGAAAACCCTGGAAATACAACCAGTGACAGAATTTGTAAGAAACAAGAAGGTATTACATCAAATGTTGATAAGTTTGAAAATGAGATGTGGTTTGATTGCATTGCCATTGAGACAATCATCCACCAGAGTTCAAATGAAGTGCCCCCAAAGGGTGACTGGGGAATATAAATATGGTCACTTGGTCTTCTCCTGACCGGCAGTAAAATGCTTGCCGAAGTGGGGCGTCAGTTTGGCTGTGCGGGATGTATTAAGTTCGCAGTCACGTCCGGTCAGAATGGGGACGTTAAATTCGATGCCTTGTGTAAAGAGAGTGCTAGCTCTTTGCACATTAAGAACCCATACAACAACTCTTTGAGGGCCCGTAGGTGACCTGTTGTAAGGCAAAATTTCTGTCCCTATCCAATATACCCTCATTGTCCAGTGGCCGTCGAAATTTCCCCGACCATCATCCCTTATTGCTTCTATTATGACAAGACCTACCTATTGTATTTATTTTGAACTTGATCTCATCATTCATGTCCAGTGCAGGATGTTTATTCAATATTGTTGACATCGCGATATCTACAATGTACACAATGTTAAACCGATATAGTGTCAATTTCGTTAACATTGTTTGAACTCTTATATATTGTTTACATCGTTAACATCGTTAACATAGCGATGTATACATATAAGAAGATGCGATATAAGTTCAAATGAGACAACTTTTCACTTAAGTTACACGTTTTACAGGTAAACCACTATAGGTCAAAGTATTGTCATTAGCACGGAGTTTTGGTTTTTATTGAGTAGCAAGCTATACAAGGCACAACAAAACACTAGTGTAAAACTATTTAAACAGGAAAAATAACGGTCTTATACATGTAAAAAACGAAAAACCAGAAACATGTATGAATAATTCAACAAACGAGAACTACTGACCAACAGATTCCTGACTAAGGACAGGTGCAAACAAATGCAGTTAGTTTAACGGTTATATAGGTACCATAGACTCAATTTAAAATATAAACACGATTTTGACACAACATTGTTAGCATCGCTTTGTGAACAATGTAAACAGAAAGGTATATATAAAAAAGGAGAGGTGTTATGATTGCAAATAAGTCAAATTTCTAGTACATTCATGGCACATCTATAGATAACCGTATGGCCTTTAACATTGAGCAAAGTTTATATCGCATAGCTAACAATAAAAGACGCCGACATGACAAATGGAAAACAAATCAAACTATATAACTAACTGCTTAACTTATTTAAAAAAAAAAAAAAAAAACGAAAAAAAAATGTATATACAAAAACAACAATATGTTGACACTATATTGTTAACATTACGATGTATATGATGTGAAAGATGTAAACAGAAAGGTATATACTCTATATATACAATATAAACACGAGGTGGACACGATATTGTCAACATCGCGATGTATACGATGTGAAAGATGTAAACAGAAAGGTATAGACTCTACATACACAATATAAACACGATGTCGACACGATATTGTCAACATTGCGATGTATACGATGTGAGAGATGTATTTAGATCCTTCTACAAAGAAATTTGTTTTACATGCACACGTATAAAAATTGCGGTTTTTATCCAACGCAACCATAGGTTTAAACGTAGTTTTTAATTTAGACTTGTATCTATATACAATATAAACACGATGTTGATACGATATTGTCAACATCGCGATGTATACGATGTGAACGATGTAAACAGAAAGGTATAGACTCTAAATATACAATATAAACACGATATTGACACAATATTGTCAACATCGCGATCTATACGATGTTAACGATGTAAACAGAAAGGAATAGACTTAATATATAAATACAATATAAACACAATGTCGACACGATATTGTCAACATCGCGATGTATAGAATGTGAAGGATGTAAACAGAAAGGTATAGACTCTATATATACAATATAAACACGATGTTGACACGATATTGTCAACATCGCGATGTATACGATGTGAACGATATAAACAGAAAGGTATAGACTTTATATATACACACATTATAAGTTATCTACGTTCATATCCGTAGATATAGATATTTTAACACCCTGAAGTACCCCAGTACACCATGAGGCGTAGCCGAAGGGTGTACAGGGTACTGAAGGGTGTTAAAATATCCATATCTACGGATATGAACGTAGATAACGAATTTATCCCCGGTCTTAGTCCGAATTGGGCGAGTTTTATGAAAAATCGGGTACAAAGTGTAACGTGAAAACAACGTTTTTTTCATTATCTAAATTTTTTTTATTGAAATTTGGAAATTTTACACATTTTTTACGGGGTGTAGGGTACTACCTTTGGTAGAACCCTACAGGTAGTCAAATATAAGACGTTTTTAATACGGAGACAGAGAAACTGGTTTGAGTCAAATTTGGCGCTCAATGTTGTCAGAGTTACGCCATAGATGGTGTGACGTCAACGTGGGTAATTTGCATAGCTAGGTCAGTAGTCCCATTCCTTGAAAATGTGGCAGTCAAGTGATGCATTTAATGAAATGAGTGTAAATGATCGGCATAATAGGACAAAATCGTTAATGAATTAAATATTTAATTACAAACATCATGGATACTCTTCAGAATTCAATATTTCACAAGGAGCGATCATGGAACTAAGGAAAACTTGCGTGAAGTTCCCCGGGATAATGGTTAGCAACGTCCGGGGATATGGGTTAGCAACACCCAGGGGCTATGGGTTTTATAACGACGTGCGTTAACCAATCAAAATCCTAGATATATACTAAGCCGGGATAAATATATATATATTACGGATTACAAATGTGTCGAGGATTCTGATTGGATAACAACACAGAGATGTCAGTATATATTCAGGAAACTGCCCAGTGGATTTAGTGTAAAGACATCATTATTTTTTAGCAGTCAGAGAAAAACTTGACCTAGTGTGATGATCTTGTTTAGTTGAATATAAATTGAAATATCTTTTAAAATGTCTTGTTGATATAGTTGTTGAATACAGATATCATTATCATTTGTGTTGATATAAACATTTGGCCATGCAGTACAGATAAACCAACAGACTTGTTTATAAATATAAGAAGATGTGGTATGAACAGACTTGTTTATGTAAATTTTAAAAGATATTTTGAAAGCTCAGAAAAGGTATTTATCTTCTTTTTAGATACAATTAACAAACAGTCAGATAAAACAAGGTATGTATGTTTATTTAAAAAGATTTTTTAAAGGCAGTGCTTTAAGGCCTGACTTTCAAGTCATGAGGTTCATCTTTCCTTACGCAAATCTTTGCTGGGGGTCATTTTGCAAGAAATAGATCCGGAAATGTTTAAATTTCTCCTCTACTTTTTGTGGTATGTATTGATTTTTGTTCCTTTCATTTACATTGGGAAATAAAGAAACGATCAGTGTGTATTGTTCGTTTTAAAAATCTGTTTATTAATGTGTCTTTTGCATTATAAGCAGTCAATCTGATTACAAACTATCATTATTCGAATTCCGTGTGGAAAGAGGTCCGTTCAATTTCGAGTACTATTTGCGATCTAAAGATATTTTAAAATCATTTCACTCGTTGATATAACATGATATTATAATTAAAAGTCGACTGACCGTGAATTATATTGCATAATATACAATTTAAAGTATTTCTGTACGTGAAGCCGTATGACGTTATTGTTATTTCGGTCTCAGTTATGTAAAATATGAAATTATCGTTCCTGAATAGGGTTCCACTAATTAAAGACAAGAAGCGTCAAAAAGTGATAAGAAGCGACAATAAAATTAAAATAGCGATAAGAAGCGACAATATAATTAATTTAGCGAGAAGAAGCGTCAAGAAGACTATATAGCGACTATACATAAATAAAAAAAATGTCATTGCAACAACTTATTCCCCATAGATATTAAAAAAAACATGCATTATATTTTATTATAGGGGCGGTTATAAAACATTTTTTATATAACTGTACATTGATAGATAAAAATATGTTTTTATTAAGAAGAAAGGGATTAGTTTTTATTAGATATAAAAAAAAAATATATTTTATGCACACGCTAAAAATTGGCCATCAAAACAAAAAAAATTCAATTTCCTTTTAAAGAATTTATTGAATCAAAACCATGCAATATCATTTCCTTTCTTTTTCATAGGGACATATTTGATAGGTGTAGCTTCACCCTATCACATCAAATGAGAATAGCCTCGTGAGAGAATTACGATTCGCTTGTCCCTTGTTAGTTATTGTCGCTTCGTCACTAAATTAAACTTCTTGTCGCTGTTTGTCTCTAAAATTCTTCTTGTCTCTTATTAGTGAGACCAGTCAGTTCCGTCCTTAACTTCCGTTTTTGCACTGCAAAACAATCACACAATTAACGATGCCTAGTCCTTGTTGGTGTGTACCTGAGAGTCATTTAAGAGGAGGACTTGCATTTCTAAATGACTTAATAAGAAGGAAAAGTTGGATCAATGCCATGGCTCAAACATAGATTGTCACGTGCGATGCAATCGTAGAACCCATATCAATCAGCTGTTGTTTGCAAGGCACATTTTACTGAAAACGACTACGTTCAGGAAACTATTCATGGTAAAACTTTATTTTCTTTAAGAAATATATACTGTTATTTATATAATCGCCATGCAAGTAAACCAAAGTCTGTTTGCAACAGCAATTATCGTTTTAGAATAAAAAGGGGGGTGAATTCAAGACGTCATAACTTTTGGGATTACGATTCAATATCATCTGTTTGACATTTTTTGGTAAATACTACAATCGTATGGTTTTTCTACAAGAGATATATTATACTGATAATTATTTTAGCAGTAATTATGTAAATTTCGGTTGTAATGACAAGAATTCATGAGCTATGCCTCGGGCTTTCTTGAAAAATATCAATGACAATGTAAACAGGAACAAAACATTGACATGAATGATGCTCTCCACCTATGTTATAGTTATTTAGGTATGTGTGTTGCACAAGTCTTTCACAAGTTTCAAAAAAGCTAATGTTATAAAACTTTTTTCAGGGCACATACCCACTTTATAGAGACTTGTCTACTGCCATGCATTCCCATCCTATTTTCATGCACCATTTGTAAGCAAGAGACTGAATGGTTTACAAAATTAAAAATCAGGACGGTGTCCCGTTAAACCAAAAGAACTAAACTGGATGAATATTGTAGGAGAAATCTAGAGGAAAGCTTTGATTTGTGAAATTGGTTTTCCTGAACAGATGTACATTCATCCTGCAGGAAAGATTTATAACTGTCCACCACCAACTGACGAGCTAATGTTGAGCTTCACAGATGGAATTACTCAAACACCATAAATGCCTATGTTTTCAGCACAGATTTCACAAATCATGACACAGCTGTGCATTTTTATGCCCCACCTACGATAGTAGGGGGGCATTATGTTTTCTGGTCTGTGCGTCCGTTCGTCTGTTCGTCCGTTCGTCATTCCGTCTGTCCCTCTTCAGGTTAAAGTTTTTGGTCAAGGTAGTTTTTGATGAAGTTGAAGTTCAATCGACTTCAAACTTGGTACACATGTTCACTTTGATATGATCTTTTTAATTTTAATGCCAAATTAGAGTTTTTACCCCAATGTCACGGTCCACTGAACATGGAAAATAATAGTGCGAGTGGGGCATTCGTGTACTGGGGACACATTCTTGTTTATACCTGTTAAGAGTCGAAAACTAAATATTATTTTTATATAAATAAACATATATTGTGTCATTTTAGAACTTATATTTTTCCAAAGGATGCATGAATGAAAGTAGTGAAATTCATTTTGCTTTGATATATAGATTTGAATTACAATTGTTCATGTTATTGTAATGCATATGAAAATAAGGAGATCTGGCACAATGTAAATATATGATATTCTGTGAGTTTATCAAACTAAAGGGGATAAGAAATGGGTATAAGCAGTTACAGGACTGTACTACTGTACAATCTCCAACAATGAGAAAAACTCGTACTGTAAAGAGAATTTCATATTTACAAGTAAGTTTTGTTTTTGCATTGAATAATTTTCTTCTATTGTCTTAAAAGCAAATATGGGAAGTGGTTAAAATGCTAATGAGACAGCTTTTATGGCCACCAGATGTCATTGTTACCTTGAATAAAAACTCCTTTTTAGCTCACCTGACCTGACTCATCATTTGGTTTCGTCGTCCATAAACTTTTACAAAAAATCTTCTCTGAAACTACTGTGCCAAATTTAACCAAACTTAGCCAAAATCATCATTGCGGTATCTAATTTAAAAAATGTGGGGTTAGACCCGGTCAACCAACCGAGATGGCCACTATGGCCAAAAATAGAACATACAGGTAAAATGTAGATTTTGGCTTATAACTCTGAAACCAAAGCATTTAGAGCAAATCTGACATAGGATGAAATTGTCTCTTCAGTGAAGATCTATCTGCCCAGGAATTTTCAGACAAATCTGACAACCCGTTGATGGATTGCTGCCCCCCAAATTAGTAATTTGAAGGAAATTTTGCAGAGTTTGGTTATTATCTTAAATATTATTATAGATAGAGATAAACTGTAAACAGCAATAATGTTCTGCAAAGTAAGATCTACAAATAAGTCTATATGACCAAAATTTTAAGTTGACCCCTTAAAGAGTTATTGCCCTTTATAGTCAATTTTTAACAATTTTCATAAATTTTTGTATTTTTTGTTAATTATTAAAAAATATTTTCAACTGTAAATACTGGGCCATGTTTATTATAGATAGAGATAATTGTAGCACCAAGAATGTTCAGTAAAGAAAGATCTACAAACACATCCCCATCATCAAAAACACAATTTTGTCATTTTATATGTGTCCGTTGTTTAATATGCACATAGACCGTCCAAGGTGAGCGACACAGGCTGTTGAGAGTCTCTAGGTCATTAATACAGGTAGATAACTTTATCATGTTTATACTGAAAAAAAATTTTGCTTGGAGGGAGAATTTTAAAAAAGTTCTGTCTTCAAAAGAGTTGACATGTTACTATGTACATTAACCATTATGTTACTTGATGTTCTAACAATACACACAGAATGGAGACTAGTCAATCTTCACGGCCAACACTCGGCTAACCGAGAGATTGGTCGGTTAATCTATATTGAGTATGCGGCTATATCGGCGGTTGGTCTGTTAATCGGGTTGGCTAAAGTCTGTTAATCAGGTGTTATCGAGAAAATCATTGCAAGTTCAGTATGTTTCATTGTATAACTTTTTAATTATATTTATATCATAAAAACTATTCATGTCTAACAAAACGATTTGGAGTACTGAATCCAGTGGTGTAATTATTTTTTTTCTAGCTTCAATAAACGACCTATAAAATGAAAAGGCGAGTTACTCATCAGTAAATTTATACACATTTTACACACACACAATGTACACAAAAATGACAAGTTGGTTGAGTTTACTTGCATGCAATATTTTGAACATCGAAAAAAGACAGGCATTATGTTTGTTTACCATATTAACATCAATATGTGAAAAATCTACACGAAAAACTGTATGTTGGTGACATAAATCAATTTTTGATAAAAATGTGGTCTGTTAATGGGTCGGATGTATAAAACCCGGTCTGTTAATTGGTCTGTTAAGAGTTATGAATGACATTACAAGTATAATTTAATTTTTAAGTCATTATTTAAAATCAAGTGTGATCTAATCACTTCAAGTTGCTACTTGATCTTAATCTACAATAAACTATGGTGATATGTTGCCATTGATGAATCTGATATTACATGCATTGTATCACCACATTAAGTTCCCACACGTTTTCCTAAAGTACTGATAAATCGATTGGTAGTTACTTTGTAGTGATCATACATCGCGGAAAACTCAAATTAAACGTTTAATATTATAAGACCATCTGTAACATATGCATAATTTAGTTTTCACTTTCTCTACACCACCGTGAAGGTCAGTCATTAGAATAACAAGCACGTTTGCGGACTGCGAGTCGGCTAAATGACTTACGATATCATAGGAATACATCATTACTCGAAAAAGAAAATTAATATTATGCATTTATTGTGATTTCCAGGAATATAAATTTTTCTTTTTGTTACACATTAAATCAGCACCCAACACAAATATAAAAAAATCTTACTAATGTCAATTTTTGTTTAGAATCACGTCTTACCAACGATTAGAAAACAACGGTCATTCCGTACTTGGTACAGACATTTCCTTAGGCGGCAGAAAATGAAAATGATGACTTGGTACAAAAGACAATACATACCGGAAATAAACTCCGTATAGATACCAGGATTGAAATTATATAGTTACGCCTTATATTTACGCCAGACACGCGTTTCGTCTACGAAAAACTCATCAGTGACGCTCGAAAAAAATGTTTAAAAGGCGTATAACTCCGGCGTGTTCAAAATCATTTACGCTGCCAATACGCTAGTAATTTTGGATGAATTTAACCTGTCAATCATATTTGTAACGTGTGCAAAACGAGATTTAGGCGTGTATTGGGCGTACTAGAAACGTACCTAAGCGTTTATCCGGCGTTCAAGAAACGTATGTTGGCGTATGTTGTATGCTGCATAAAAATTTCCTCGGGTTGTAGCGTTCATAAAGCGTATTTACTTCATTGGCTAGAGGTATAGGATGAGGGTTGATATCTCATAAACATGTTTATCCCCGCGGCAATTTTGCGCCTGTCCCACGTCAGGAGCCTCTGGCCTTTGTTAGTCTTATATGATTTTTAATATTAGTGTCTTGTGTATAATTCGGAGTTTATTATGACGTCTATTATAACACTGATCTAGTATACAGATTTTTTAAGGGGCCAGCTGAAGGACGCCTACGGGTGCGGGAGTTTCTCTCTACATTGAAGACCCATTGGTGGCCTTTGTCGGTTGCCTGCTCTATGGTCGGGTTGTTGTCGCTTTGACACATTCCCCATTTCCCAATTTCTCAATTTTACCTTTGTATTTCGACGTACTTCAAACTTATGCAACGCGCTTTGAAAGATTGCAAAGCGTTCATATGGCGTGCAACTAACGTATACCGACGCCGGCATAAGGTAATCTATTCCTGAGGTAGAAAAGTCTTAGTATTTCAAAGAAAACGCATTGAATTTAACCAGCTGCATTGCAACACATGACAGATTCATAGATGTTACAGACTTTGAACAGACAAAAAAAAAGGCTGATTGATAACTTGGCGTAAATAATAAATTCGTGCGAATTCGAGCGGTCAATCAGTCAATATAACGCTATATTGAAGTGACATACCCTTCAATGAAATGCAAAGAAATAAAATCAAAATAAAAGTGCTCTTTCTATAAGGATACTGTTGCACCGTATTGTAATTTTTTCGTCACAAGTACATCTCATTTTTTTCAATGTGAAAATATAAACTAAAGGTAGTAAGACTATTGTCGTGGCTAAATAACTCTTAACTGACACGATTTAAATTGTCCAACCCATTAACAGACTGTATTCCCCTAATATTCATTTAAATTTGGTATTACTCAACTTATATAACAATTAGGAAATATTTATTAATGACAATTAATTTTTTTAGAACCAAAATACTTTTTTGTGTCCTTTAAATCATATCTAAAAATGTTTTTTAGCCTTTTATTCAAAATATTGCTATGCGTACAAGCATAAAATTCACATACCTGCGCGACGCCTTTTCGTTTTACTTAAAACTGCGCAGGCTATGCATTTTGTTTACTGGTGGAAAATGTTCTATGATAGATATCATTTTGTCAGACACTTTTCTTTTTTTGAAGTGGTTCTCATAATATGCCAAAAATCTGTATATTTAACAGAGTTTAACATTAAATTGTGAGTTTTACTCTTAACAGACGTATAACCAACCCGATTAACAGACCAACCGCCGATATAGCCGCATACTCAATATAGATTAACAGACCAATCTCTCGGTTAGCCGAGTGTCGGCCGTGATCTTTGTGAATTAATTTTCATAGGATAGGAGTAATTGAATATGTGTATATAATAAATAATTAAAAATAGTTTTATTTACATTAAAAAGGAAAAGTTCTTATGTCTTAAAAATGCATATCATGGCGAGGTACAGAAAATATACTGTAAACAGTAGACTATAGATATAGGTGTACTAGGTACAAGAGAACTCTAAATCTTAAATACTACAAACCACCTCTGTTCTATGGAAGATAATGATATAACTGGACTAGAAATACACACAACCTGTAATTAACCGCCTTTACAGCGCTTTCGCGCTTTGATTAAATATTTTTTTAATGTAATAGCAGAAGACCTAAAAGGCGTATTGTATAACCCTGAAAAAGTATTTTTCCATGGATATTATTTATCCATTGTTTATCCATGCTCCGTTCCCTCAGTCATGGTTTATTGATTTTGAATGTTTTCATAGTTTACCAAGTTTTGGATTAAGTCAGTTTAAGGGAACCCAGTTAATGTTAAGTCAATGGTATTCGGAATTCAGAATGCAGTTGTGTTAGCATCAGCTTCTTCATTTCAATGGAGGTTATTTGGTCAGCACATTAAATCATGGTTTTTGACTATGAATGCAATTTTTTCACAGCTACCATAGCTCTGTTCTATATCATGTATTTTTTTTTAAAAATGGCCAAGATTTGGACCCAGATTTGATACTTTAAAATGTGGTTGTGCAAGCTTGACTTGGTGTCATATTTCTTGATTTTCAATATTTAAACACTGTGCTGCTATTGTGACCCACTAAGTGCATATGCGTGACAGTGAAATATACTGGGGAAATAGATATTTTGGCTTTTAAAATAAAAATAAATTGTTTATAAAAAAGAAGATGTGGTATGATTGCCAATGAGACAACTGTCCACAAGAGACCAAAATGACACAGAAATTAACAACAACTGGTCATCGTACAGCCTTCAACAAAGAGCAAAGCCTATACCGCATAGTCAGCTATAAAAGGCCCAGAAATGACAATGTAAAATAATTTAAACGAGAAAACTAACGGCCTTATTTATATAAAATAAAATTGTTAATGTCCAGATCAGTAATGTTCTAGTGTGACTGTTGCAAAAAATAAAATTATTGTATCATCACATGAACATCACATGTAAAATATGTAATTACAGGATAATAGTATTAGGGATAATAGGAGTATTGAATTTAGTAGCTTTTCTGGTGTTTGTTGTATGTTGGAAAAGAAAGACTTTGAGGGAAACATTTAAAGGTAAGACACAGTGGCGGATTCAGGAGGGTGTAAGGATGTACACACTGCTTTGATTTGAAAATACAACATTTTTATGCCCCTCCTAGGGGCTTTATGTTTTTTGGTTTGCATGTCTGTTGGTCTAATGTCTTGTCCGTCCGTCTGTCTCGCTTCAAGATTTTGGTCGAGGTAGTTTTTGATAAAGTTGAAGTTTAATCAAGTTGAAACTTAGTACAGATCTTCCCTATGATATTATTTTTCTAATTTAATGCCAAATTAAAGTTTTTATCCCAATTTCATGGTCCACTGATCATAGAAAATGTACTATTTGTTAACAGCTTTTGAAATACAATGTAGTTGTCATTGGACGTTAAGCAAGCAATTATCAATCAGTCAATCAATCATGGGTTAAGATCTTGGGGTTCAGAGATTTATTGGAAGTATACTACAGGAGACACTAGTGAAATTATAGAATAAAAATGCAAAAGTCCTATTTTTGATTTAATATATGAATATCTTAACTATATATGAACTTCAGTATGCTGTAATTAAATTTATTTATTTTTTTACAGTTTACAATACATCTGTATGTTAAACTGTTTGTCATTGTAAGAATTCTATTTACAGGCTTTAATACTTGTAGTAAGTATGGAATTGAATTATCATTTTGCTTATTTTCTGTTTGCTTATTTATACGAGCATTTTAGCAATTGAGGCTAGGTATATATTTTTTTATTGCAAGCACTCTGTTCATTTGTCAGTATGTCCAACAAATATTTTTTTCATACTTTTCTCAGGTAAAGCTGAGTAGAAGAAGTTCATATTTGTTCAGTGGCTTGACAGCGGTGAGTTGCTAAGTGTGAGCACTTTCCAGATAGATATGTCAGAAACCAACTTGCCAATACAATGATTTGTTTTTCCTCATCATGTTGGCGGTACCTAATGTTTTGTCTCATATTTGTCCAGTGCTTTTGAGCAGAATTACTTCATATTTCATATGCACTATAACAATGATGAATTGTTATATGTAAATGCTTTTCAGTTCTGTGAGACACCTACTGCCTGTTTTCAGATTTATAACACAAATTATGAGTAGAGGTATGCCTAGGCATGACAACACATGCCATTTTAATATGCTTTTTTTTGCTTAACATTTAATTAGCTTGCTTGATTTGACATATAGTATTGTATGCTTAAACTGCTATTTGAGTTTCGATTCATACAATTGAAAATGCTTTAGCTTTATATATGTAATGATATGTATTATTATGGCCTATTTGCTATAAATTTAGTTTTGCTTATATATAAAATATATATATTATAAATTTTGCACAGAAAAAATTGAAAATGAGATTCATTTCTTGATTGAATGTCCGCAATATAAAAACATTAGATCTAAATATAAAATAAATGATATTAATTCAAATAATTTGGATGAAAATTTTACCAAAATGTTAAATCCTATGTCTGAAAAGGAATTAAAATCTATTTGTATGTATATTGAAGAAGCTCTTGATTTGAGAGACCACCATACCATTTCATCAGATAATAATCTTTTACAGTAGTTTGTGCATATACATATATATATATAAATATCTTGTATTGTGTGTTTTAAGTAAATATACGAAAATCTATAATAATACTGAAATATAAGTCTATGGTATCAATATCAGTCTATAATGTATTTGTATACATAGAATTGGCTCATGACTTGTTACATGAATCTTTATTTCATTTATATGTTGTTTTAATATTATAATTGTCTGTATTTGGATCACGCCTCTATTGTGCTCTTTCCAATAAAATATTGAATTGAATTGAATTGAATATATTGATTGGATACATGGATTGCATAATGCGTAAAATCTGCATATACCAGATGCAGATCCAGGGTTTTGAATAAAAGGGGAGGGAAACTAAAGTTGACAAAGTTTGGAGTGGAACCGTAAAAGGGTCTGGAACCATAAGGGTAGCACCATAAGGGCATCCTTACACATGCATATGGTTAAATTATACACTGGATTTGCATCTATCCAAAAAAAAAATTGATATAAGTAGACTACAAATATTCAAATACTTGTACTTATATTGCTAAACAAACATCTGCAGCTTGCAAACAAGCACTTTATTCTCATAAATTATCCCCACTTCTTCCGGTCATTGATACTGAAATAGTGTGAACCATGTAAAAAGTCAATCCCTGGCTGACACACATATATATATCAAAGCCAAACATTAATTCAGCCATTTGTTGTCTGATATACCAACTTTTATTCAAATTGCCTGACAAATAATCCTTTGTAAACCAGTTTCAGATTTTATCCATGCTATGTGGCGTTGAATAACTACAATTATATTTTTGAAACAATTGATTATTTTAAGAATATCCATAGCAATAAATAGACTGATTTATGTGTGGGATAAGGAATACTTTTATATTCAAAGCTGTTTGCATATAGTAAAGTGAGTTTTGGTATCGGGAATGTTCACCGTAATAACATGTTCGCCCTAGGTCCGTTCGCTCTGAGTTCGTTCGCCCATAGAGTCCGTTCACCCTACTAAAAATATTAATATTGAGGGCATTGAAGTTGAATAAACTTATTCAGATATTTCTATGGTATAAAAAACATGTATATTTTTGAAATTTATGGAAATATTGAAATATTTAAAAGTTTATGGATTGTTTAGGATCATTAATTGTTCAATGACAAAATAATTCAACTGCATTATTTGTACTCTAGTCTAAGACTAGTTAATTACTGCATACATTCGTGATTTAATACAATTATTTTGTTAACAAATATCAATAAACATGATAAAGATAAATACATTGTATTCCAGTATTCTACTCTGCAAATCTGAGACTACTATAACACATAGTCTCAGTGCAAATCAAAGGGAAAATGATAAATTGATTGTGCCAATATAATATTCTGTCAATTTTTCAACAAAGTTTAACATATTTTGTTCAAATACTTAAAATAATGCAACTAGACAACAATTAGAAAAAAGAAAAAAAATCAGGGCGATTGGACCCTGGGCGAACATGAATCAGGGCGAACGGACCTGGATTCATGAGTCTTGACCCCTCCCTAAGTTTGAAAGGTTTTTAGCTCACCTGGCCCGAAGGGCCAAGTGAGCTTTTCTCATCACTTGGCGTCTGGCATTCGGCGTTGTCGTCCGGCGTCGTCTTTAGTCGTCGTCGTTGTCGTCGTTAACTTTTACAAAAATCTTCTCCTCTGAAACTACTGGGCCAAATTAAATCAAACTTGGCCACAATCATCATTGGGGTATCTAGTTTAAAAAAATGTGTCATTTAACCCGGCCAACCAACCAAGATGGCCGCCATGGCAAAAAATAGAACATAGGGTCAAAATGCAGTTTTTATACGCCCGTCGTCTTTTAGACGGGACGTATTATGGTATACCGTTGTCCGTCCTTCCGTCCGTCCGTCCGTTCGTCTGTCTGTACGTCCGTCCGTCTGTCCGTCCGTCCGTCGTCCATACTTCGGACAATAACTTAAAAACACTTTCACCAATTTCCATGAAACTTAAGTGAATTGTTTATATCTATTGACGTAAGCTCCCTTTCGTTTTTTTTTAATTTCAGATTTTAAGTTTTGGATTTATTGGGCTTTATTCATAAAAAAGGGGGGATTTTCACCACTTCGGACAATAACTCAAAAAGGCTTTCACCAATGTCCATGAAACTTTGGTGAATAGTTTATATCTATTGATGTAAGCTCCCTTTCAATTTTTATAAATTTCAGATTTGAAGTTTTGGATTTATGGGGCTTTATTCATAAAAAAAAGGGGGATTTTCAACACTTCGGACAATAACTCAAAAAGGCTTTAACCAATGTCCATGAAACTTTGGTGAATTGTTTATATCTATTGATGTAAGCTCCCTTTCAATTTTTATAAATTTCAGATTTTACATTTCCGTGTTATGAATTTTTATGCTTAAAAAAGGGGGAATTTTCCAATTTTGGGACAATAACTAACACTTTCACAAAATTTTATGCAACTTTGATAAATTGTTTATATCTATTGACATAAGCTCCCTTTCCATTTTTATAAATTTTAGATTTTACGTTTTCTTAAGTAATGAATTTTTATACTTAAAAAAGGGGGATTTTATGAAACTTTGGTGAATATATTAATGTAACATCCCTTTTGATTTGTATACATATTTCTAGTTGATCATATAAATTCATTTAAAGCATAAAAGACAAGTTAAAAGAGCAACGGTCGTATCATGAGCTAAAGCGCAGCCCTTTATTGGCTTATAACTCAAAAACCAAAGCATTAAAAGCAAATCTGACATGGGGGTGAAATTGTTTATCAGGTCAAGATCTATCTGCCCTGAAATTTTCAGGTGAATCGAACAACCCGTTTGTTGGGTTGCTGCCCCTAAATTGGTAATTTTAAGGAAATTTTACTGCTTTTGGTTATTATCTTGAACATTATTATAGATAGAGATAAACTGTAAACAGCAATAATGTTCAGCAAAGTAAGATTTACAAATAAGTCGACATGACCGAAATGGCCAGTTGACCCCTTTAGGAGTTATTGCCCTTTATAGTCAATATTTAACCATTTTTCGTAAATCTTAGTAATCTTTTACAAAAATCTTCTCCTCTGAAACTACTGGGCCAAATTAAATCAAACTTGGCCACAATCATCATTGGGGTATCTAGTTTAACAAATGTGTGGTGTGACCCGGCCAACAAACCAAGATGGCCGCCATGGCTAAAAATAAAACATAGGGGTAAAATGTAGATTTTGGCTTATAACTCAAAAACCAAAGCTTTTAGAGCAAATCTGACATGGGGTGAAATAATCTATTAGATTTATCTGTCCTGAAATTTTCAGACAAATCGGACAACCCGTTGTTGGGTTGCTGCCCCTGAATTAGTAATTTTAAGGAAATTTTGCAGTTTTTGCTTATTATCTTGAATATTATTATAGATAGAGATAAACTGTAACCAGCAGTAATGTTCAGCAAAGTAAGATCTACAAATCAGTCAAACATGACCAAAATTTTCAGTTGACCTATTAAGGAGTTATTGCCCTTTATAGTTAATTTTCAACCATTTTTCTAAAATTTTAGTATTCTTTTAAAAAATCTTCTCCTCTGAAACTACTGGGCCAAATTTAACCAATCTTGGCCACAATCATAATTTGGGTATCTAGTTTTTAAAAAACTTTGGCGTGACCCTGCCAACCAACCAAGATGGCCGCCATTGCTAAAAATAGTACATAGGAGCGAAATGTAGATTTTGGCTTATATCATTGAAACCAAAGCATTTAGAGCAAATCTGAGAGGGGAAAAATTGTTAATCAGGTCAAAATTTATCTGCTCTGAAATTTTAAGACATAACAGACAACCTCCCATACAGAAAAAATTATCACTAGGTCAACTGCATTGCTCAACTGGCCGCCAGTTGAGCTAACAGTTGATGGCCAGTAAATGAGGGCTAGCTGGCCATCTGTTGAGCAAATAGTTGAGGGCCAGTTAAGGGGTAGCTGGATTTTTGCCATGCAAATTAGGTAGCCCTCAATTATTAATGCTCAACTTTATGCAAATTAGTTGAGCAACATTGAGAAAATATCATAGTTCAGGGCTAGGTGTCCAACAGTTGAGCAATTAGAGTTGAGGGCTACCTGGCCAACAGTTGAGGACCAGGTCATTAAAAGTTGAAGGCTAGGTCTTTAAAAGTTGAGCATTGTGTGGTAATTGCAAACTGATGTTACTACACATTGTAGAAAAAATAAATTTAAATTGTGTATTTTTATAATTATATTATTAGTAATACATGTAATACTTTCTTAAACAAATTGTCTTAATAATGACATAAACATGTCTCCTGTCTTACACATTGTGACAATATATAAATTAATGCATAAATATATTGTCTCAATTTTTTCTTCACTATAAAGTTTATAAAGAAAACATTTTAAATATCATTATGTTGAACTAAAAGAGCATAATTATACACTAATTCAAAAAGGTGGAAATCAAATCTAATCCAATGTACTTACCAAAAGATGTTTCCAGAAATATGTGTTAAAACATCAATCTTCTTAAATCTAAGAGTCATGACATCAGAAGAATACACTGCACTTTTCGATGTTAATACAGTTATTTGTAACTTTTGTTTATCTAAATTCATTGTAAAATTCATATTAAATTCATGATAGCTAGAAGACATCTTTGCTTGCCATGTGTATGCTCAAACCCAGTTCAAATTTTAAATGTCTGAGGTTTTTTTGGGTATTGAGACAGTGTGATCACTTTGAGAATTGCCCCTAATAATAACTGTTAATTACCTAAATCTTGAATATTTCATATATCTTATAATAAAAGAAATACTCTTTGTTTTTATCTGTATGTCAAAGACATATATCCAACATACAGCGCTTGGCCAGGTTTGAGTTGAGCTAAGATGCTCAACACCTAGCCCTCAACTATTTTGCTTAAAACAGCTGCCCCTCAACTGTCCGCCACATGGCCATCAACTGGCCCTCAGCTTTTTTTTCTGTAGGGGCTGTTAAGGAAATTTTGCAGTTTTTGGTTATTATCTTGAATATCATAATAGATAGAGATAAACTGTAAAGAGCAATAATGTTCAGCAAAGTAAGATCTACAAATAAGTCAACATGACCAAAATAGTCAGTTGACCTCTTTAGGAGTTATTGCCCTTTATAGTCAATTTTTAACAATTTTCATAAAATTATAGTCAATTTTTAACAATTTTCATAAAATTTGTAAATTTTTACTAACATTTTCCACAGAAACTACTGGGCCAAGTTTATTAGAGAAATAGATAATTGTAAGCAGCAAGAATGTTCAGTAAAGTAAGATGTACAAACATATCACCATCACCAAAACACAATTTTGTCATGAATCCATCTGCTTCCTTTGTTTAATATTCACATAGACCAAGGTCTGGCCCTCAGCTTTTTTTTCTGTAGGGGCTGTTAAGGAAATTTTGCAGTTTTTGGTTATTATCTTGAATATTATAATAGATAGAGATAAACTGTAAACAGCAATAATGTTCAGTAAAGTAAAATCTACAAATAAGTCAACATGACCAAAATAGTCAGTTTACCTCTTAAGGAGTAATTGCCCTTAATTTTTATAGTCATTTTTTAACAATTTTCATAAATTTTTGTAAATTTAAAAAAAAAATTAAAATATATTTTCCACTGTCTGACTGTAATTACTGGGTCAAGTTCATAATAGATAGAGATAATTGTATCTCGCCGCGATATAGCCTCTTTGTGCTAATGCGGCGTAAAGCAACTAATAATCAATCAATCAATCAATCAAGCATGAAGAATGTCCAGTAAAGTAAGATCTACAAACACATCATGATCACCGAAACACAATTTTGTCATGAATTTATCTGAGTCCTTTGTTTAATATGCACATAGACCAAGTAGAGCGACACAGGCTCTTGAGAGCCTCTAGTTATTTTTAATTAGATGATTTCTTTCAAATATTTTGCAGTAAGGAAATTTGACTTAGGAATACTTTAGATAATTTAGTTTTATAATTTTTCAGAATTCTGTAATGCAAGATGTAAAGAATGTAAGGAAAGAGACAGATTGGATCCTGAGGAAAATGAATGTATGTTAAACATGTTTAATAATGTTGAAAATGGCAAGTTACAAAATGGCATTGGAAGACAAAGTTCTGATGGCTCTGCAGGCAATGTTCATATAATAAGGTCAGAGGGTGATTCCATTCAAATGACAACATTCCAGGAAGAGCAGGAAATTTCAAATAGGAGACAAGTTGCGAAAAGAAAAACCGGTATAGCACAGAGTGATAGAAATATGAATGAACATGATGGACAACAAAATTCCTATCACATGGATTCAGTTAATGAACAAGTTTTTGACTTAACCATGTTAACCATTAGCACTTGTATTGATGGATCTGAAAAAGCATCTATATGTGAAAATAAAATAGAGACCAAGGACAGAACTAAAGTGCCACACTCAGGTAGCAAAACTTATAACTCTCTGAACGCTGACAGTATTTTACAAGAGGGCAATTCTTTTGGTGAACAAGTTTTAAATGCTGAATCTGTTTTTGTTAATAGCTCTCCACAGACTAGTTCTTTAAGGCCATGTGATCGTGATCCAGACACAATACCTAAAACAATGAGTGACAATTTCTCTATAGAATCTGTAAAGGAACTAGGAAAGGAAAGTCTTTCAAAAAATAATTCTGATGAAAATATTCCTGCAGCTGGATTATTTCAAAGTTTACAGACCGTGCCTTATAGACAGACTGATTTAATGGATGAGATTTACCATCAATCAAGGGTACCAGAAATACCAGCTGCAAATCCTACTGTTGCAAAAGAAATCCTCAAACCACAGACAAGAGTCAAGCCAATGGCTAAAGGTATAAACGAATAAAAAAGATTAATGGTTGAATAGAAATGATTTATCTAAGGTTAAAAATAAGGGTTGTACACAAATGATTTATTTGGGATAAAGAATATTGAACTCTTTCAGTTTTATACCTTAGTCAAATGGCTTTAGGTATAAATGGCTAACAATTTTAAGGGTCATATACAAATGATTTTTTAGCTCACCTGGGCCGAAGGGCCAGGTGAGCTTTTCTCATCACTTGGCGTCCGTCGTTCGTCCGTCGTCGTTAACTTTTACAAAAATCTTCTTCTCTGAAACTACTGGGCCAAATTTAACCAAACATGTCCAAAATCATTATTGGGGTATCTAGTTTAAAAATTGTGTCCAGTGACCCGGACAACTAACCAAGATGGCCGCCATGGATAAAAATAGAACATAGGGGTTAAATGTAGTTTTTGGCTTATAACTCAAAAACCAAAGCATTTAGAGCAAATCTGACAGGGGTAAAATTGTTTACCAGGTCATCATCTATCTGCCCTGAAATTTTCAGATGAATCGGACAACCCTGTGTTAGGTTGCTGCCACTGAATTTGTAATTTTAAGGAAATTTTGCTGTTTTTAGTTATTATCTTGAATATTATTATAGAAAGAGATAAACTGTAAACAGCAAAATTGTTCAGCAAAGTAAGATTTACAAATAAGTCAACAGGACCAAAATGGTCAGTTGACCCCTTTAGGAGTTATTGCCCTTTATAGTCAATTTTTAACCATTTTTCGTAAATCTTAATTATGTTTTACCAAAATCTTTTCCTCTTCAACTACTGGGCCAAATTAATCTTAACTGTGCCACAATCATCATTGGGGTATTTAATTTAAAAAATGTGTCCGGTGACCTGGCCAACCAACCAAGATGGCTGCCATGGCTAAACATACAACATAGGGGTAAAATGCAGTTTTTGGCTTATAACTCAAAAGCCAAAGCATTTAGAGCAAATCTGACCAAAGTAAAATTGTTCATCAGGTCAACATCTATCTGCCCTGAAATTTTCAGTTGAATCAGACATTCCGTCGTCGTCGTCGTCGTAAACTATTTCAAAGATCTTCTCCTCTGAAACTACTCAACCAATTCAAACCAAACTTCATCTGATTGATTCCTAGGGTACCTAGAATAAAGTTTGTGTTTTAATTCCCATTTCATCAAAAAACATGGCCGCCATGGCTAAAAATAGAACATAGGGGTAAAATGCAGTTTTTGGCTTATAACTCAAAAACCAAAGCATTTAGAGCAAATCTGACATGGGGTAAAACTGTTTATCAGGTCAAGATCTATCTGCCCTGAAATTTTCACAGAAATAATGTTCAAATGAATCGGACAATTCGTTGTTGGGTTGCTGCCCCTAAATTGGTAATTTAAAGGAAATTTTACTGTTTTTGGTTATTATCTTGAATATTATTATAGATAGAGATAAACTGTAAACAGCAATAATGTTCAGCAAAGTTAGATTTACAAATAGGTCAACATGACTAAAATGGTCAGTTGACCCCTTTAGGAGTTATTGACCTTTATAGTCAATGTTTAACCATTTTTCGTAAATCTTAGAAATCTTTTACAAAAATCTTCTCCTCTGAAACTACTGGGCTAAATTAATCCAAACTTGGCCACAATCATTTTTTGGGTATGTAATTTAAAAAAAATGTATCCGGTGACCCGGCCATCCAACCAAAATGGCTGCCACGGCTAAAAATAGAACATAGGGGTAAAATGCAGTTTTTGGCTGATAACTCAAAAACCGAAGCATTTAGAGAAAATCTGACAGGGTTAAATTGTCCATCAGGTCAAGATCTATCTGCCCTGTTATTTTCACATGGATCGGACAACCCGTTGTTAGGTTACTGCCCTGAATTGGTAATTTTAAGGAAATTTTGCCGTTTTTTGTTATTATCTTGAATATTATTATAAATAGAGATAAACTGTAAACAGCAATAATGTTCATCAAAACAAGATCTACAAATACGTTGTCATGACCAAAATAGTCAATTGACCCCTTAAGGAGTTATTGCCCTTGATAGTTAATTTTTAGCATTTTTCATAATTTTTTAAAATTTTTAGAAAAATTTTTCCACTGTAATTACTGGGCCAAGTTCATGAAAGATAGAGATAATTGTAGCAACAAGAATGTTCAGTAAAGTAAGATCTACAAACACATCACCATCACCAAAACACAATTATGTCATGAATTTATCTGTGTCCATTGTTTAATATGCACATTGACCAAGGTGAACGACACAGGCTCTTGCATTCTTGAGAGCCTCTAGTTGGTTATTATCTTGAATGTTATTATAGATAGAGATAAACTGTAAAACAGCAATAATGTTCAGCAAAGTAAGATTTACAAATAAGTCAATGTGACCGAAATGGTCAGTTGACCCCTTTAGGAGTTATTGCCCTTTATTGCCAATTTTTAACCATTTTTCGTAAATCTTGGTTATCATTTACAAAAATCTTCTCCTCAGAAACTACTGTGCCAAATTAATCTAAACTTGGCCACAATCATCTTTAGGGTATTTAGTTTGAAAAATGTGTCCGGTGACCCGGCCATCAAATCAAGATGGCTGCCACAACTAAAAATAGAACAAAGGGGTAAAATGCAGTTTTTGGCTTATAACTCAAAAACAAAAGCATTTAGAGCAAATCTGAAATGGAGTAAAATTGTTTATCAGGTCAATATCTATCTGCCCTGAAATTTTCAGATGAATCAGACAACCTGTTGTTGGGTTGCTGCCCCTGAATCGGTATTTTTAAGGAAATTTTGCTTATTTTGGTTATTATCTTGAATATTATTATAGATAGAGATAAACTGTAAACAGCAATAATGTTCATCAAAACAAGATCTACAAATACGTTGTCATGACCAAAATAGTCAATTGACCCTTTAAGGAGTTATTGCCCTTGATAGTTAATTTTTAGCATTTTTCATAAATTTTTGTAAATTTTTTGAAAATTTTTTCCACTGTAATTATTGGGCAAAGTTCATTATAGATAGAGATAATTGTAGCAACAAGAATGTTCAGTAAAGTTAGATCTACAAACACATCACCATCACCAAAACACAATTATGTCATGAATTTATCTGTGTCCATTGTTTAATATGCACATAGACCAAGGTGAGCGACACAGGCTCTTGCATTCTTGAAAGCCTCTAGTTGGTTATTATCTTGAATGTTATTATAGATAGAGATAAACTGTAAACAGCAATAATGTTCAGCAAAGTAAGATTTACAAATAAGTCAATGTGACCGAAATGATCAGTTGACCCTTTTAGGAGTCATTTCCCTTTATTGTCAATTTTTAACCATTTTTCGTAAATCTTGGTTATCATTTACAAAAATCTTCTCCTCAGAAACTACTGTGCCAAATTAATCTAAACTTGGCCACAATCATCTTTAGGGTATTTAGTTTTAAAAATGTGTCCGGTGACCCGACTATCAAATCAAGATGGCTGCCACAGCTAAAAATAGAACATAGGAGTAAAATGCAGTTTTTGGCTTATAACTCAAAAACCAAAGCATTTAGAGCAAATCTAACGGGGTAAAATTGTTTATCAGGTCAATATCTGTCTGGCCTGAAATTTTCAGATGAAACAGACAACCTGTTGTTGGGTTGCTGCCCCTGAATCGGTAATTTTAAGGAAATTTTGCTTATTTTGGTTATTATCTTGAATATTATTATAGATAGAGATAAACTGTAAACAGCAATAATTTTCAGCAAAGTAAGATTTACAAATAAGTCAAAATGACCGAAATGGTCAATTGACCCGCCTAGGAGTTATTGTCCTTTATAGTCAATTTTTAACAATTTTCATAAAATCTGTAAATTTTTATTAACATTTTACTGGGCCAAGTTCATTATAGATAGAGATAATTGTAAGCAGCAAGACTGTTTAGTAAAGAAAGATGTACAAACACATCACCATCACCAAAACACAATTTTGTCATGAATCCATTTGCTTCCTTTGTTTAATATTCACATAGACCAAGGTGAGCGACACAAGCTCTTTAAAGCCTTTAGTTTGGTTAATTTTCATACGACCGCAAAAAATTTTCGTCGTCGTCGTCGTCCGAATACTTTTAGTTTTCGCACTCTAACTTTAGTATAAGAGAATAGAAATCAATGAAATTTCAACACCAGGTTTATGATTACAAAAGGAAGGTTGGGATTGATTTTGGGAGATTTGGTCCCAACATTTTAGGAATTAGGGGCCAAAAAGGGCCCAAATAAGCATTTTCTTTTTTTTCGCACTATAACTTTAGTTTAAGTGAATAGAAATCTATGAAATTTTGACACAAGGTTTAAGACCACAAAAGGAATGTTGGGATTGATTTTGGGAGTTATGGTTCCTACAGTTTAGGAATTAGGGGCCAGAAAAGGGCCTAAATAAGCATTATTCTTGGTTTTCGCACAATAACTTTAGTATAAGTAAATAGCAATCTATGAAATTTAAACACAAGGTTTATGACCATAAAAGGAAGGTTGGGTTTGATTTCGGGAGTTTTGGTCCCAACAGTTTAGGAATAAGGGGCCCAAAGAGTCCAAAAATTGAACTTTGTTTGATTTCATCAAAAATTGAATAATTGGGGTTCTTTGATATGCCAAATTTAACTGTGTAAGTAGATTCTTAATTTTTGGTCCCGTTATCAAATTGGTCTACATTAAAGTCCAAAGGGTCCAAAATTAAACTAAGTTTGATTTTAACAAAAATTGAATTCTTGGGCTTTTTTGATATGCTGAATTTAAACATGTACTTAGATTTTTGATTATGGGCCCAGTTTTCAAGTTGGTTCAAATCAGGATCCAAAATTATCATATTAAGTATTGTGCAATAGCAAGAAATTTTCAATTGCACAGTATTCAGCAATAGCAAGAAATCTTCAATTGCACAGTATTGTGCAATAGCAAGAAATTTTCAATTGCACAGTATTGCGCAATAGCAAGAAATCTTCAATTGCACAGTATTGTGCAATAGCAAATATTTTCAATTACTCAATATTGCGCAATAGCAAGCAATATTTAATTGCAATTTCAATTGGAGTTATCTTTCTTTGTCCAGAATAGTAGTTGAATCAACTTAAATCTTTGTTTTATACAATATATATAATTAATATTTCAATTAGAGTTATCTTTCTTTGTCCAGAATAGTAGTTGAATCAACTTAAATCATTGTTTTATACAATATACAATGTATATTCACTTTTTCTACCAACTGATAAATTTAAACAATCTTTACCATTCAGTGATAACAAGCACTTTATTTTACATTTTAATATTTTATGATGTATTTAAATGAGTAGTTATTGTTGCAAACTCCATTAGAAATTTGAATTGAGATCAGTTTTGGAAAAAGGGAAAGGGGGATGTGAAAACAAATGGGGGTGGGGGTTAAATTTTTCTCATTTCAGATTTCATAAATAAAAAGAAAATTTCTTCAAACATTTTTTTGAGAGGATTAATATTTAACAGCATAGTGAATTGCTCAAAGGCAAAAAAAATATTTTAAGTTCATTAGACCACATTCATTCTGTGTCAGAAACCTATGCTGTGTCAACTATCTAATCACAATCCAAATTTAGAGTTGAATCCAGCTTGAATGTTGTGTCCATACTTGCCCCAACCGTTCAGGGTTCAACCTCTGCGGTCGTATAAGGCTGCGCCCTGCGGAGCATCTGGTTGTAATTTTTTACAAAATCAGTTCCTCAGTTACTAATGGGCGAAGTTCATTACAGATAGAGATAATTGTAAGTAGTAAGAACGTTCAGTAAAGTAAGAACTTCAAGCACATCACCATCACCAAAGCACAATTTTGTCATGAATCCATCTGTGTCCTTTGTTTAATATGCACATAGACCAAGGTGAGCGACACAGACTCTTAAGAGCCTCTAGTTTAATGTTAAAAATATTAGATTTGATACAATAAAATGTATTGTATTATGCTCGTAAAAACTGTTAGACAATTAGACGAGCTAAAAACTAGTACATAGTGATCATGATGAATATCTGCAGATCAGGACCGTAAGGTTTGATGTTTTTTTCTTTGAAACTCTCCAAAATATTGATGATTCTGACAAAAGATTGAATGCTGGTAAAAATAATCTATTTTAAAACAAATAATTAATATCAAAATTTCAAAGTGAAATTAACAGATACTTCACACCATCATAGTGTATAGATATAGGAAGATGTGGTATGAGTACCAATGAGACAACTCTCCATACAAATAATAATTTATAAAGTAAACCACTATAGGTCAATTATGGCCTTCAACTCGGAGCCTTGGCTCACACCAAGCAGCATGCAATAAAGGGCCCCAAAAATAAGTAATGTAAAACCATTCAAACGGGAAAACCAAAGGTGTAACTGTTATTTATTCAGGGAAATTTGTAGAGTTCAACCCTTGTAACTAGCACACACCTGTAAATATTACCATGTAGAATGAAACCTCCAGGTGAAGATCTCAATAATTTTATTTTAGATGTAACACGTCTTCTGGTTGGCTGAAAGAGTGTTTGTTTAACAGCTAATAAACATAATTTAGTCATGTGACTGTGACGTCATCAATAGTTTTTCATGATTTACTGCTTTCAGATGGTTTTCAGCATTATATTATAAGGGACGACTGTAATTATTTTTCTTTCTATTCGAAATAACCTCAAAAAGTGGTGCACACTATTAAATAACCCCTACACAGTTTATTGAGTGCCGCACGTTTTTAAGTTAAGTCTTCATAGACAGAAAATGTATTAGTCATTCCTCAAATATCAACAAAAATACCAGATAGACAGGTTTTTGCTTGTTTTCAATAGTACCACTAGGTATTAACTACATTTAAGCCATACCTAGGATTTTGTGTTTGTGAATGAAAAACTTTCAAATAATTTTTGTTCATGTTGATTTAGAATATAGACTAATAAAATCATTTTTACAACACATTAAAGGGGCACTAGCTACGAGATATATAAAAAATCTAAAGTTTGATTTTTTTTGTTCAATCAATAATGGAAGTGAAATAGTGAAATAACAATTCGCTTTTTGCAGCCAAAACGGTTAAATTTTGTCAAATTACGCTAAGACACATTGATAATATAGGGTTTCACTTGCAAGTGAATGAGTCGACCTCTTTAAATCCTATTCATGTGAACTTCAATTTAACCCCTAGCTAGAGATTGACAACGCATGCATTGTACATATGTTGTACGTGTACTGGTTATTTAAAGAGAAATAATGTCAACAATGAAAGTGAAACTACGGTAAAGCATTTGATTACTAATTCGATGCACATAAAATCATTCTTATATGGTTAAAAGCAATAAGAAACATCTATTTTTAGCTCACCTGACCTGAAAGGTCAAGTGAGCTTTTCTCATCACTTGGCGTCCGTCGTCCGGCGTCCGTCGTCCGGCGTCCGTCGTCCTGCGTCCGTAAACTTTTACAAAAATCTTCTCCTCTGAAACTACTGGGTCAAATTTAACCAAACTTGGCCACAATCATCCTTGGGGTATCTAGTTTAAAAAATGTGTCCGATGACCTGGCCATCAAACCAAGATTGCCACCATGGCTAAAAATAGAACACAGGGGTAAAATGTATATTTTGGCTTATATCTTTGAAACCAAAGCATTCAGAGCAAATCTGATAACCTGTTGTTGGGTTGCTGCCGGGTTTCTGCCCCTGAATTGGTAATTTTAAGGAAATTTTACAGTTTTTGATTATTATCTTTAATACTATTATAGATAGAGATAAACTGTGAACAGCAAAAATGTTCAGCAAAATAAGACCTACAAATAAGTCAACATGACCAAAATTCACAGTCAACCCCTTAACATTTCTTAAGGAGTTATTGCCCTTTATAATCAATTTTAACAACTTTTTCGTCATTTTTTATAACTTAAATTGTACAAAAATCTTCTTCTCTGAAACTACTGGGCCAAATTTAAACTTACTTGGCCACAATCATAATTGTGGTATATAGTTTAAAAAATGTGTCCGATGACCCCAACTACCAAACAAAATGGCCGACATGGCTAAAATTAGAACATAGTGGTAAAAAGCAGTTTTTGCTTTATATCTTTGCAACTAAGACATTTAGGGCAAATCTTTCAAGATTTAAATGTCCATCAGAATAAGATCTATCCCCTCACAAATTTTCAGATGAATCCTACAACCTGTTGTTGGATTGCTGCCCTAAAATTGATTATTTTAAGGACATTTTGCAGTTTTTGTTTACTTTCTTGAATAATATTATAGATAGATATAAACTGTAAACAGCAATAATGTTCAGCAAAGTAAGATCTACAAATAAGTCAACTTGACCAAAACTGTCAGAGAACCCCCTTAAGGAGTTATTGTTCTTTATAGTCAATATTGAACAACTTTTCGTCATTTTTGTAACTTGTACAAAAATCTTCTTTTCTAAAACTATGGGCAGAATTTAACCAAATTTGGCCACAATCATAACTACATGAACTAAGGTATCTATTTTTTTTAAATGTCTAATGACCCCACCTACCAACCAAGATGGCTGACATCAGTAAATACAGTAACAGGTGAGCGACAGAGGCTCTTGAGAGCCTCTAGTTAATCTATAAAATAAAATCAAACACACTTATAAAAATCCAATTGCACGTGTTGGTTTAATCTATTCATATCTTTAGTTATGTTTACATCGCTTATATGGTCATCTGAGGTCAAATCGATAGTTAATTAGATGGCGTCTGGACTAAAATTAACACACGAAACGAACCTATATTTTATCTACCCATGCACTGTAAAATGTTTATTTTAGACTTTTGATAGTGTGGATAAATGTTTTACATTGTTATAAATCAAATATGAAAATTTGAGTCATATCGGTGACCATGAATTTGACAGCTAGTGCCCCTTTAACAGTTTACCATATTCATACCAATATCAATCAGTTGTGGCTCAGTATTATAAGGGTCTATATGGTGGTCAAAGTTATAGATGATAATTTAGTCAATGCTATAGAGAAAAATAGGCAAACAAAAAGAAGAAAAAAAGAGAAAAATAGGCAAAAAATAAAGATAAGAGAAAAATAGGCATAGAAAATAAAAAAAAGAAAAAACTAGGGCAAAAAAATAAGGAAAAGAGAAAGAAAGGCAAAAAAAATAAAGAATAGAGAAAAATAGGGCGAAAAACTTCAGAAAATTATTGAAAATATGCAGTACTAAAATATAAAGAATAGAGAAATCAGAAAAATGGACAAAAAATGTAAAGATTAGAATTAATTAAATAACTGTAAATTCAGAAATTATTGTGAGGTTTTTATTAATGTGAATAATGCGACTGAGTGTTTATCGCAATAATAAAAACTTGCATTCTTATATCTGATAGATACATATCTTTGTATGCAGTTTTTCCTGACATCATAACAATTAATCTCGCATTTGTGTAAAAAAATCACAATAAGAATAAGAATAAGAAAATTTATTAATCCAATTAAGGGCCCTTGATGGACAGCATAACATGTACACATAAAACAATACATCATGATTTGTAACAGAAAAAAATTTTTATATATTGAAATGAAACATTAAAAAGTTCAGACAAATGTTTTTTCTTCATTTTATAAAAATCACTTACATTTAATACCAGGCAGGATTGAACAATCATCACAATTATCCAATACACCTGTATCGCTGCCCTCCCCTCTGGTACACAGTCTTCCTCCACAGGCTGGGCTCCTTTCAAACAGGGAACAAGAAATGTTACAAAGAAGTGTTCTCTACAGAAGGGCGTATGACCCAGCATTTGCTCATCAGGTTAGTTTTCTCACAATTTACATCTTTATTTCAATGGAGTTATTCCCCTTTTGAGTTTGGTAAATGAAATGACAATTTTAAATCTTATTTTGATATGACCGCAAAAGTTGAAAATTTTTTGGTCGTATATTGGTATGACGTTGGCGTCATCATTGTCCGAAAGACGTTTGGATTTTGCACTATAACTTTAGTAAAAGTAAATAGAAATCTATGAAATTTAAAAAATGATACCAACTACTATTTTAAAAGTACTTACATAACCAGTAAAATAAGAAAATATAAAATAGATAGAATAACTTTGGTCTGGGCACTGTCTTTTGGATAACAAGGTTTATTACCATAAAAGGAAGGTTGGGATTGATTTTGGGAGTTTTGGTCCCAACAGTTTAGGAATTAGTGGCCAAAAAGGTCCCAAATAAGCATTTTTCTTGGTTTTCTCACAATAACTTAGTATAAGTAAACAGAAATCTATGACATTTTAACATAAGGTTTATGACCACAAAAGGAAGGTTGGGATTGATTTTGGGAGTTTTGGTCCCAACAGTTTATGAATTAGGGGCCAAAAGGGTCCAAAATTAAACTTTGCGTCGTCGTCGTCCGAATACTTTTAGTTTTCGCACTCTAACTTTAGTAAAAGTGAATAGAAATCGATGAAATTTTGACACAAGGTTTATGACCACAAAAGGAAGGTTGGGATTGATTTTGGGAGTTTTGGTCCCAACATTTTAGGAATTAGGGGCCAAAAAGGACCCAATAAGCATTTTCTTGGTTTTCGCACTATAACTTTAGTTTAAGTGAATAGAAATCTATGAAATTTTGACACAAGGTTTATGACCACAAAAGGAAGGTTGGGATTGATTTTTGGGAGTTTTGGTTCCAACAGTTTAGGAGTTAGGGGCCAAAAAAGGGCCAAAATAAGCATTATTCTTGGTTTTCGCACAATAACTTTAGTATAAGTACATAGAAATCAGTGAAATTTAAACACAAGGTTTATGACCACAAAAGGAAGGTTGGGATTGATTTTGGGAGTTTTGGTCCCAACAGTTTATGAATTAGGGGCCAAAAGGGTCCAAAATTAAACTTTGTTTGATTTCATCAAAAAATAAATTATTGGGGTTCTTTGATATGCCAAATCTAACCGTGTATTTAGATTCTTAATTTTTGATCCTGTTTTCAAATTGGTCTACATTAAGGTCCAAAAGGTCCAAAATTAAACTTAGTTAGATTTTAACAAAAATTGAATTCTTGGGGTTCTTTGATATGCTGAATCTAAACATATAACAAACTAGTCAAAACATTTACTAAATTTTATCATCAGTTTAAGGAAATAATTCGTAAATATAACTCAACATGCTGACATCTTATACGTTCAGGTATGTCGCATCCAATCTTGTATTGTAATATTCTTTACAAAGCACAAAAATGTCAGTATTCACCTAAAAAGCTTACAGAACCTTTAAACAGACTTATTAAGAAGGGATATAGTTACGATACTGTTGTCAGGTCATTAAAGATTGCATATTTTGGCTTTAATATTGATTCACTTATAAGGTTTTTGCATCAGAACTAAACACATTTATTTGAAAAAAAACAGTTGTTGGCATGACACGGGTTATGTTCTTCTCATATATTTTATGATAGTATGATACTAAACCCCTAACGGGAGGGATTGTACCTGATATTCATATGTTGAAGACATAATCTTTCAATCAGTTTATTTGAGGTCTGGAGCTGGCATGTCAGTTAACTTATTTTCTTATGTTACATCTTTTGACATCGGACTCGGACTTCTCTTGAACTGAATTTTTATGTGCGTATTGTTATGCGTTTATTTTTCTACATTGACTAGAGGTATAGGGGGAGGGTTGAGATCTCATAAACATGTTTAACCCCGCCGCAATTTTGCGCCTGTTCCAAGTCAGGAGCCTCTGGCCTTTGTTAGTCTTGTATGAATTTTAGCTCACCTGGCCCGAAGGGCCAAGTGAGCTTATGCCATTACTTGGCGTCCGTCGTCGTCCGTCGTCTGTCGTCGTCTGTCGTCGTCTGTCGTCGTCTGTCGTCGTCTGTCGTCGTCTGTCGTCGTAAACTATTTCAAGAATCCTCTCCTCTGAAACTACTATGCCAAATACTTCCAAACTTTAACTGAATGTTCCTTAGGGTATCTAGTTTATAAATTGTATCCGAAGTTTTGATCTATCAACAAACATGGTCGCCATTGCTAAAAATAGAACATAGGGGTCAAATGCAGTTTTTGGCATATAACTCAAAAACTAAAGCATACAGAGCAAATTTGACATGGGGTAAAATTGTTTATAAGGTCAACATCTATCTGCCCTGAAATTTTCAGATGAATTGGATAACCGGTTGTTAGGTTGCTGCCCCTGAATTTGTAATTTTAAGGAAATTTTGCTGTTTTTGGTTATTATCTTGAATATTATTATAGATAGAGATAAACTGTAAAGAGCAATAATGTTCAGCAAAGTAAGATCTACAAATAAGTCACATGACCAAAATGGTCAGTTGACCTCTTTAGGAGTTATTGCCCTTTATAGTCAATTTTTAACCATTTTTCGTAAATCTTAGTAATCTTTTACAAAAATCTTCTTCTCTGAAACTACTGGGCTAAATTAATTCAAACTTAGCCACAATCATCTTTGGGGTATGTAGTTTAAAAAATGTGTGCGGTGATCCGGCCATCCAACCAAGATGGCTGCTATGGCTAAAAATAGAACATAGGGGTAAAATGCAGTTTTTGGCTTATAACTGAAAAAACAAAGCATTAAGAGCAAATCTGACATGGGGGTTAAATTGTTTTTCAGGTCAAGATCTATCTGCCCTGAAATTTTCAGATGAATCGGATAACCGGTTGTTAGGTTGCTGCCCCTGAATTGGTAATTTTAAGGAAATTTTGCTGTTTTTGGTTATTATCTTGAATATTATTATAGATAGAGATAAACTGTAAAGAGCAATAATGTTCAGCAAAGTAAGATCTACAAATAAGTCAACATGACCAAAATAGTCAGTTGACCTCTTTAGGAGTTATTGCCCTTTATAGTCAATTTTTAACAATTTTCATAAAATTATAGTCAATTTTTAACAATTTTCATAAAATTTGTAAATTTTTACTAACATTTTCCACAGAAACTACTGGGCCAAGTTTATTAGAGAAAGAGATAATTGTAAGCAGCAAGAATGTTCAGTAAAGTAAGATGTACAAACATATCACCATCACCAAAACACAATTTTGTCATGAATCCATCTGCTTCCTTTGTTTAATATTCACATAGACCAAGGTGAGCGACACAGGCTCTTTAGAGCCTCTGGATAATTTTAGTTTCTTGTGTATAATTTGGAGTTAAGTATGACTTCCATTATCACTGTACCAGTATACATATTTTTTAAGGGGCCAGCTGAGGGACACCTACGGGTGCGGGAGTTTCTCGCTACATTGAAGACCCATTGGTGGCCTTCGGCTGTTGTCTGCTCTATGGTGGGGTTGTTGTCGCTTTGACACATTCCCCTTTTCCTTTCTCAATTTTACTTAGATTTTTAATTATGGGCCCAGTTTTCAAGTTGGTCCAAATCGGGGTCCAAAATTAAACTTTGTTTGATTTCAACAAAAATTGAATATATGGGGTTCTTCAATATGCTAAAATTTATCCATGTATTTAGATTTTTAATAGTTGGGCCCGGTTATCAAATTGGTCCACATTGAGGTCTAAAGGGTCTAAAATTGAGCATTATTTGATTTCATCAACAATTGAATTCTTGGGGTTCTATGGTATGCTTAATCTAACCATGTATTTAGATTTTGGATATTGGACCATAATAGGTAAATGTCCAATTTAAAATTTTTAAGTTTTAAGTTTTAAGTTCTTAGACCACATTCATTCTGTGTCGGAAACCTATATTGTGTCAACTATTTAATCACAATCCAAATTCAGAGCTTTTCAAGCTTAAATGTTGTGTCCATACTTGCCCCAACTGTTCAGGGTTCCACCTCTGTGGTCCTATAAAGCTGCGCCATGCGGAGCATCTGATTTTCATCTTGAGTCAGTAAAGTACTACAAATTGATCAAAAGTGCAGTCATGGTCATTTAACTGTTTTTTTTTTTTTTTACATCAGTTAATAAAATTTAAGAAATAAAAATTTCATTTGGAATAATAAATGGTACTTTTGCAGTGTTTACATTACTCATAAGGCTATGCTATCTGCCAAGTACATAGTATGACGCAATGATAGAAGAGGTAAAAATCAAATAATTTCATTAAATCTGCATGACAAAATTTGTTTTGGGGTAGTAAACAACCTATGTTTCAATGTTAAACACCACAGAAACAACTTTCTGTGCATTTATAACAATTTAGAACATTTTTAAGCAGTTAAGCTGCTTTATGCGAGCACCCTAGATTTATGTTCTACCCAATAAATGCTGAAATATGAGCCACTTTTATTATCTGGCTGGCTATCATGTTATTTATAACTATTTGGACACTTTTTTCATACTTTTTATTCTGGAATATAAAAAATATTACCATAAAAACGTTAAATGGTCGTCGATTTACCCAAAAGTTTTGAAGTTGCACATAGGAAGTAGTGCTCGATAGAAATCCTTCTATAGTTTATTATCCCCTGTGCTGTTGGCTAAGATGTCAAAGAACAATGATATTGTATGAAATATTTGATTGCCGAAAATCTATAAAGATGAGTCGTTTACATTTCCCAAATGGCAAAAGTCGTAGGAATATTGTTTGTCATGGTACGTATTACATACGTCAGTAGTCTATTAATCAGCTGATATAAATTGGCGGCAATTTCAAATTACATAGAAGACGAAATTTACGTACCTTTTAAATTGGGAGGATTCTGATGATACATAGGCTTTATTATTAATCATTTTATTCGTTTTTTGTCTGAAATGATTGAGATTATTTAAATCATCCTAATTCAGTAATCTTAAATGAATGCTCATTTGTATTTTTGTTAATATTATTCCGTTATCTCGCAAATGACCTCCTTTTTGCTTGTCAAATTGTTGTTATTGTAATTTTCTGATTGGACGATGTCAAGGTCATTTTAAGATTTTAAGAAAATGTTTCGCTTTGGTGTTACACAATGTAACATAATGCTACACGTGCTTTGATTTAGCTCAATGTGTTTTAATAAATATTGAAATCAAAACTTTAACAACTGTTTTCTAAAGGACGGCATTATTTAACTTCCAAAGTAGCATATTCTGTAAAATATTAAGTCCGAATCTGTGACGCGTATCACACCGTAATTGTTTTTGATTTACAAGGACTTCGATTTCCGGTACAGAAAAATATGACTTTTTTGTTATATGTTTCTTTTTATAATTTTTCACATTTAAACACTCGTTAAGTATCTGTATCTGTAAACGAATTTCTGCCAATCAAGGCACACCTCCGTAAAGAGGAAAGTAGTTCCGTCAATGAAATTCCTCCACCAATATATGTACACAGGTAAATTCACAGTTCACAATAGTCATACACAAGGTTATCTTATTTAGCATACATGTTTACGCCACGACAGTGTTAAAAATATTTCAAATGCAATTAAAATCATTATGGTAAAAACTAATTTTAAAATAAGTTAAAAATAAGTTACAATAGAGACAATAAGTACAATTATATATTAAAAAAAAGTTTTTTTTTAACACTGTTAAAAGGAAAAAAAAAATAGGAAAGTTTATAAGTGCAATCCGTACAAAAATTTAATAGACTTTAAAACTTCTAAAAGAGGGAGATCCATGTGTACCCCAACATGTATATATTACAGCTAAAATGAATTCACAGTTCTTCATTTTCTGTTTGCTTTTGTATCAGCTTTTGTCAACACATCATATCGCTTGGAATGAAGTGTATATAACAGTTGGCGACATAGCGGTACCAAGTGATTACCGACTCTATCTTCAACATCCTTGCACATCTTCTTTGGTAGGTAATGATAAGGATTAATGATTAATGTTATTAAATCAATAGGAGTTTGCAGGCTCTCTCTTGCTAAGACCAGACTACCTTCGTGTAGAATTTTGACGATAAGGGATGACCTTATTTGTGAAGTTGTTTCACACAATAAGATAAAATGTTCAATGGTTTCGTCAGCTTTATTACAGAGTCTACACATCGGATTTGTTGCATAGTTTGAATACTCCGCTTTATTAGATTGTAGTATGTAGGTACCCGTAACAAATTTAGTGCAGATTGACAGTTTCTTGATCTCCGTTATATTTGCACTTGTTGTTTTAAGTAAAGGATGAATTCTGCCAATGTCATATTCACAATTAAGATATTTTAGAGTTGAGTACCCCTTCATTTTGGTCTTTATGTCATCCTCCCAGTACTTGTGAATCTTATTGGTTATAAATCTCTTCCATTCAATTTTTGTTAATGGCTTATCAAGATACTGTTCTATCTCTATGATGTCATATTTGCCACATATCTTTTTTAGATCAATAAACCAGCTATTGCTTGAGTAGGTTTTAATTTGAAGTTGTCGTTCAGCTATTCTCCATTCTAAGGACGATCTTTCAGATCTGGTTATATTCCCAAATAGT
The DNA here is from genome assembly GCA_019925275.1 of Mytilus edulis. Classification (NCBI taxonomy): domain Eukaryota; kingdom Metazoa; phylum Mollusca; class Bivalvia; order Mytilida; family Mytilidae; genus Mytilus; species Mytilus edulis. Next base: position 33,842,873 of record CM034359.1, read on the forward strand.
GTAATAATTTTAATATGGATCTCTGCTTCAAGTGGGAGCAAACCTGATAACATATAGACAGCCGGGTCAGCCACATTTAGTTTGAGAGATAAAATCTGTTTAATCCACCTTTTATGTTGCTGTTGTATAAGATCTAAATTTTTGCCTGTTGGTATCAAGACTTCTAGGCCGTAGGTCAAAACTGGCAAGATATATGTTCTAAATAAGGAGACTATTGTTTCCGGGTCTAATCCATTTTCCCCATGTAATCCAGCACCCATAAGACTGTACATAGATCTTCTGGCCTTTTTTATATTTTCAGTGATGGTTGCATTAGTAGAATCTTTTTGAGATTTTTTTTATTCCAATATGAGAGGAGTCTTGGACAATGGGCATATCTATATTTTTAAGTTTCCAAAAACCTTGTTCAACATCTAGCATTTTATTACATGTTTTGATTGGCAAGACTACGCTTTTTTGAGGCTGTAGTAGATATCCCTCTCTTTGGCTGAAATCAACTGCTAAATTTATCATATTTTGGAGTTCAAACGGATTGTTAGATATCAAGGCAATATCGTCAGCACAAGTTGGCGCACAACAGTTTATATTTCCTATTTTGGCTCCCAGTCCAGAGTTGCTGAGAATTTGTAGTAGGGGGTTGATATAAACTTTGTAGAGGTCAGCGCTAATGGCTCCACCCTGTCTTACACCTTGTTCAATATTAAACAATCGATTTGACATTGTATTACCCCATTTTACACAGGATGTTGCATTTTCATATAAATTGCTGATCAGTAAAATAGATTGCTGTGAGAATCCAATTTGGAAAAGACGTCGTATCAGGTTTTTATGAACTACAACATCAAAAGCAGATTTTCCATCCAGTAATGCAACATAGGTTGGTAACTTGAGATCTTTATTTTCTCTTTCAAATTCCTCAATGAACAGTTCACAAAGCAATGGAGTGGATTTTGCCGTAAAACCTTTTTGTAAAGGGTTTTGATGTTCCAAAATCTTATTATTTTCCCTTCCTTTAATTATAATCTCTATTATCTTTGAGTAAGTTGGCGTTATAGTGATCCCACGGTAATTTTTAGCATTCTTAATGTCACCTTTGTTTTTGAAAACAGGAAAAAGGGTTCCAATTTTTAGTAAATTTGGTATGTAGCAGTGTTCAAAACTTGTGTTAATTAAAAGTTGAAGATACTCTAAAAGTGTTTCGCTGGCATAAATGAAATTTTCAGCAGTGATTCCATAAAAGTCCATAGGTTTATTTGTATTTAATTTTTTTACAGCATTTTTCAGTTCTTGGATTGAGACTTTTTCATGTAAATAATTTTCCTTACATATTTTTAATATTATTTCTGTTTCAACCTCAACTGCTTCTAAATGATTCTGATCAAAGTTTTGATAGTTAGATTTTTTGGCAAGATCTCCGAAATGTTTTGTCCATCCTTCCAATACACTGTCAGATGTTTGATATGTTTCATTTTCAACTATAAGTTCTTCAATAAATCTACCCATTTTCCCCCTCTGTTTTCTAATTAGCTTATAAAATAATGTTGTATCACTGGATTTAGCATCCAAGATTTGTTGTCTAGTATTAATCCTTTCTAGTGCTTGCTCTTTTCTACATAGTGTCCTGAGATCATATGTGGTGATTGTTTTTTCCTTAAGATAGAAGTCACCAGGTTCTTTTGGTCGACCTTGTTGTTTCCAAATATAGAAGGCAGTTTTCTTTCTTTTCACAGCGTGTAAGATTTCGTCATTCATCACTGGAAGTTTCTTCTTTTTCTTACCCTTTTGTTTTCTTGGAGCAATTTTTGAAGTTGTATCTGATAGAATTTTGTTTAGTTCATCAAATGCTTGATCTAAATTCAATTTTTCTGAGATAGGTTTGATTTTCTCTAATTTATCATCAATCAAAGTTTTATATTCATTCTTGTCCACCTTATTCCAATTAACTTTGAGGTTTTTTGTATTAGTAAGTTCTTTCATCTTCTTAAAGGATATGTCACATTTCAATGACAACATCAGTGGAGTATGGTCAGAGACGTTGCTATTTATTTCTTGTTTTTCAATCTTGATAACATTTTCCTTATAGTGATCTTGAAATAGAATGTAGTCTATTGCGGTTCTATTAAGTGTTCTTGAATCAATTCTATGCGGTTCCTTCATCAACTTTATGCTGGTAAACGATTTTCCCATGAAAATAATGTGAAAAGAAATCGCATGATACGATAAAAAGGTAACAACAAACGAGGCTCGAGAAACGTTTATGTTTTCAACAAGTTGAAGTTACAAACAAGTTTTTCTTAATTCCTACTATTAATTTACAGTTATTTAAAGTTTAAATAAATGTTTTTTTTTATTATGATATTAGTAATGGAAGACAGTTAAACCGTAATCAAGATATTTTAATTCAGTTATATTTTGAGACGTTAATAAAATGGCACCGGCTACGGTTACATGGAAATGAAACATTAATGAAAATATTATTGTTACACTGGAGACTAATTGCCAAAATGCAAAGTTGGAAGAGGAACCGATTTATTATGAATGTAACAATAATTACTGAGGCTACGGTTACATTACGCTGAGATTAATAGTAATCTCAGCATTACGTTATTCTCGACGTTATTGTTACGTGAAAAACAGCAATGTACGCTAGATTTATTGCAGACTTGGGGTAATTGTAATTGTAATCGTTAATCAGCTGTAATTGATTACAATTTTTCAAGTAATCAGTGTAATCATTAATCAGCCAAAAATCTGATTACATGTAATTTAATTTAATCAATTACTTTTCAAAATACCCTGTAATCATGATTACTTTTTTATTACATTCTGATTACAATGAAAAAAATCTAAAATTGTGTTTTTGGTCATTAAATGAACCTCTTTGTTATTCATATTTGATAATTTTTTAACATACCAAAGTGGTTTGGTTTCTTTAAGCATGTCTACTTCAGTAAAAAATAAACTGTTACAGTATTGAAAAGTCATCATTAGCCTAAGCAGAGACATATAATACAATTATATACATTTTATCTTAGTAAAAGATATTGTACATACATGTATATTCCTCAATTTATAATGATCTTATATTAATATTTGATAATAACTGTTATATATTCAAGTAATACTTTTCTTTAACCCTGAATTATAATCTTTTGTTAATTTTTGTGATTTTTTGTCAACTTTGAATTGACAGGTAGGAGATTAATTATACTCCACGCAACGAAGTTGCGGAGGGTATAATGTTTTTGACCCGTCCGTCAGTCCGTCCGTCCGTCCGTCAGTCCTGTTTCTTGTCATCGCAACTCCTCTCAAACCTCACAACAGAATTTCACGAAACCTTTTCAGATAATAAGGACATACTATGTAGTTGTGCATATCGACGGGAAATTGCGATTCAATTTTTTTTCTAGGAGTTACGCCCCTTTGAACTTATTTGCTTCAATGTACTACTGCAAGAGCTTGTCATCGCAACTCCTCTGAAACTACACAACAGAAATTCATGAAACCTTTTCAGATAATAAGGACATACTATGTAGTTGTGCAATTCGACGGGAAATTACGATTCAATTTTATTTCTAGGAGTTACGCCCCTTTGAACTTATTTGCTTCAATGTACTTCTGCAACAGTTTGTCATCTCAACTCCTCTGAAAACACACAACAGAATTTCATGAAATTTTGTAGATAATAAGGACGGACATACTATGTAGATGTGTATATTAACAGGAAATTATTATTCAATAATTTTTCTTATACAATTTTTTTTTCTTATACTTATTTAATTTCTCCAATGACAATGTGGGGACGTGGGGTATGTGAGCGTGCTCACCAAGGTTCTTTAATTAAGGTTTGTTTTTATTGCAATTACCAATTGAGTATGGCTGTAGGGAAATATATATGATAAAAGATAAATGAGAAATGAAAATTTATCTTATTAGCACAAACTAAATTAAAAGTTGGACAAATATGTTGTTTAAAATTTTGAAAAAATGTATTTGGACTGGACATGTAAAATGCAATGATTTTTAGTACTTACATATTGTTTACAATTTGATTAAACATTTCTATTAAAATTTAACATAGTTTAAACTGGTAACTTTATTTCATCCATATTTAAACTTCCATAAACTGCAACTTGGAATACATTATTAAATTATGAAAGAGGTCAGAAGACAAACAAAAAACTCTTGATTATGATATATCTTTATTAAATTTAATTCAAAATAATTCAGAGATCATTGGTGATAAAGTGTTATGTATATATATATGTAGTGAAATTTGGTGTTTATTTAAATAGATGAAGTTTAATTTGAAGTTATCATTTTATAATTGATCCAAATAAAATACTTTCTCAAAAATGCTATAGTTATGTTTAACGTTTATTCATTCACATCATTCAAAATGATTTGTTTTTAAATTCATTGTAGTCAGATGTAATCATGATTACTTTGCCAATGTAATCAGTAATTTAATCAGATACTTTCAGAAATGATGTAATCATTAATTTAATTTAATCGTACAAATGACAAAGTAATTGTAATTTAATTTTTGAAAGTAATCGGACCCATCTCTGATTTATTGCCAGTGCCTAATAAAATTGAGAATGAAAATGGGGAATGTGTCATATAGACAATAACCTGATCTATGAGTAGACAACAGTCAAAGGTTACCAATGGATCTTTAATACAGGGAGAAACTCCTACACCCAAAGGATTGCTTTTGCTGGCCCCTTTACATAATAACAAAAATGTATACTATTTCAACTAGTCACTTTGTTCCGGTGGAACTTTTAAATCAGAGGAAGAACAAAGTAACTAGTTAATAAGTTCCTCCGGAACTTTTCGGCTAGTGAGTTCTTTCCGCCCGGAACTTTTCAACGTCTGAACAAAAGAGCATTTACAATAACTTGGACATACACTAAAATCAGAAGTACATGTATACACAAGAAATTTAAATTTTAAAAATATGTACAAAACAATTATGAAAAATAAATATGATATACAGCAACAATCACCACATTAGTGGGTCCTCACTATGGACAGGTGCATACAGAATGTTGCGGCTTAAACATCTTAACTGGCACAAAACTCTCCCCTAACATAGGAGTGAACAGTGTATGTGTATAATCTCAGACATTGAATCTTTATAAATATAAATTGGAAATAACTTTTGAAAGTGGTAGGATTGCATAACATAAACATTACTGTACAAGCATTATTTGATACTTTAAAATAGCTGAGAACAATGCCTGAGATAAATATTTTGACAAATTCTTTACACTATTCATCTGAACTTGGCCAAGTTTGCCTTCGGGTTTTTGATTAACTGCGTATAGCACCCTTTGGTGCTTTGATTTTTATATAAAAGCATATTGTCATGATTGTCAGGGTGGGAAAAGCTTAAAATAGCACAAACCCAAGTTTTAGGCTCTAAATTTGCAATATGTGACATTTTTCCCAAAAAAAGATTGAAATGTAGCTACTATTATTTCAAATGATCAGTTAAGACAAAAAAAAACAATTGTTTTCTGATTTTGATGTTTCACCGCATTTCGCTGAAAGGTGTCGTACCACCAATTAAAAGTCCCTATCTGTTCAACCAAATTTTGCAATTTTCACAGCTTTCTAAATATTTTACCTTAAGTTTCACTTCATAGAAACCAGGTATATCCTGAATTGTACATGTATCAGCTTTCTACATGCCAATTTTCAACAGATGTTTAAAATCATTTAAAAAAGAAAAGGTCTTCTGAATAGAGGTACCACTAAAAATAACCCCTGGTTTTCTGGAAATCTTAAATTAGTATATTATGGAGTGCATTAATCCTCAATTTTGATTGCAAACTCATAAACAAGTAAATATTAGCTCAAAATGGTCTTAATATCTTTCTCTTTCACCAAAAGTTTCATTTCTGCCAATTTGTGGTTATTTTAAGTAAAGAATGACATCAAATGCACTATTTTTTGTCCAAGTAGGCCTACTTTCACACACATTCTAAATTGGAGGGAGTAATTGGTGGTGTGACACCGAAATGGGGCATCGGAATAATGGGGCTGCCACAAGTCAAATTTTGTCAAATGTTGAGTGCTTTATGCTTTGAATAGTAAACTATTATTGCAATTTTTCTAATCTATTATTAACATATATGCTCACATGGTTAATTTGTATAGTTTTTGTTTTTAGAGAGAATGTTTCCTGGAGACATCAGCTACTCTACATGAAGATGGACAGTTGTGGCAGCCTAGAACCTTTCAACATGTTCAATGTGAAGGATATAAACAATCACCACACTCAGAAAAAAATGACCAGGATCAGGCAAGGGGTAATCATAATCAGTAATCGATTACATTTTGCAGTGTAATCCTATTGTTCTGTCCTATCCCAGGGGTGACAGTTAGTTAAACCGGTTGAATCTAAAATGCATCAAAAAAGCACAAAGTTCTTCAATCACATCTTTATTGGATGTGAAAAGGTAAAAACTACAAAATACAATTTTCAATCCAATGTCAAAAAATTGTTTACAAATCTTTATGACACAAATGGTGTTCCATACAAAAATTTAATCGGAAAAGGGGACACTTTGCAAAGCAAAAAATACAAATTTTAGTGGGTGATACAGGCCAAATACTTACACCAAAAGGGGATTGGACTACTATAAAATGTATTTAACTTGCTTAATTGCTCTAAATATGATACAATGTATGATAATCAAAATCTGATGTTTGCAAGGCTTTTACGTGAAATTACTTCAAATCGTCATAGAAATCATTATGGAACTAGCGGTACATATAAAAATATACATTATAATACAAAAATAGCATAACTTACAGTGTGGTGGACAATAATACGCCAAAAATTTATCCAAAGTTCTGAAGCGAGCATACACGAGTTGTGTTGATAAGTAGACAATAACTGTTTAGTGTCTTTAAATATCAGCTGTATTTGTACGAGGCTAGGAAACAAGGTGTATGCGAGCTTTTAGCGAGCTATTACACCTGTTTCGAGCCGAGTACAAATACAGCTGATATTTAAAGACACTAACTAAACAGTTATTGTCTTTATCCTGCAATTAATTCTGTATACTATTTGTGTTTTAAAAGACAAAACAAACCCACTTGTTTTGCATTTATTTTCGATTTTTGAAATCCCTTGAGGCCCGTGTAGTATTACGATTCAGTAATCAAACATTCAGCTGAAGACGGGTTCGCAAAAAAAGAATCTCGAATGGTCAACAATACTACCTCGCTCAAAGTGAATAATTATCTATTTTAACATAACAACTAATTTCAACAGTCAAAACAAATAACAAAACATTGTCCAATTTGAAACAGGCGTGTACGAGTTGTCCTACGCTTCAGACTTGGCATTCACTAAACATGCATGCTGAAATTGACATGATTGTTTTTGTAACACAATCATACACATTCAAGTTTTGAAATCGATAGTTGTCATCTTAGAAAAGACTACTGTTCATGTGTGTATGTTATCAGAAAATTGGTGTGACTCTTATTGCTATAAAGAAAACATACAGAACGCATAAAAGTAATCGTTAATTCGCAATTGATACGTCATTGGAATGGGTTTGCAATACACATTCTGAGGTCACACAGGTTCATACAATACTCAGTCCGGCAGTGGGCGGAGCTTTTAAGCGATATCTGTATAGTAAACAGATACAGCATAGCGATATCTGTAGGGCTGTATCTGTATAGTAGAACACCCAATTGCAGGATAAAGGGAGATAATCACATAAAAAGTATGTATGGAAAGCATGTAAAAATGTTCCAGAACATGGACAGTTGTGACAGCCTAGAACCTTTCAATAAGAAGGATATAAACAATCACCACACTCAGAAAAAAATGACCAGGATCAGGCATGGGGTAATCGTAATCAGTAATCGTAATCAGCTGTAATCAATTACATTTTGCAGTGTTATCCTATGTAGTCAGTATTCATGTCATTTCTGATTACAAGTAATCGTAATGTAATCGATAACATTGCAAAAAACAGGTGTAATCATGATTACTTTTAGATGACTTTAAGATTACATTCATATGATTACTTGCTGATTACAAATCTTGTATATATATGAAAATAGTTTTTGAAAGACAAGTTGAAAATAAGAAAATGTAAAGCTTGAATAAAAAATCATGGAACTAAAATTCACAATAATGGGACCTTGTTTAATGTGATAAATTGTATCATCTATATCACAAATTTGTATAAAAAAAAAAAAAAAAAAAAAAAAAAAAAAAAAAAAACAAGTGTTTTATTTTGTTAACAGTTTACCAAAGGAAATTGCCTCTCCAATATTTCGTTGTGAGATTGCGGATTTATGAAACAAGAATATGCCTTGAGTCAGCACTTTTTGTGCTGACATGAATTGTCATTGATATGGTTATATTTATAAATTAACTGTTTACAAATTTTTGAATTTTTTGAAATACTAAGGCTTTTCTACCTCAGGCTTAGATTACCTTAGCTGTATTTGGCAAAACTTTTAGGAATTTTGGTCCTCAATGCTCTTCAACTTCCTACTTTATTTGGCCTTTTTAACTTTTTTGGATTTGAGCGTCACTAATGAGTCTTTAGTAGACGAAATGTGCGTCTGGCGTAAATTAAATTTAGTCCTGGTATCTATGATGAGTTTATTTGAAAGCATTTTTTTTTTCCTTGATTGAAAACTTCTGATATTAACTCCAATTTCATCTAAGTTTACCCAATATTTTTTCATAACTACATTGGAATTCAAATGCAGAAAAACATTTAGTTCCAATTTGACTTTGATGGTCGACATAAATAAATGAGTCCACTTAATTCAAAATGGAGGTTAAAACCAGATTTCATTTATTGACAAATTGAATAAATTTTGTTTTTCATAAATTCGTGATTAATACATTTGTGATATGTGCTTTCTATTTTTTTAATTCTTTTTTTAACTTTGAGTCTTAATACAGCTCATCAGTATAAACAAGAACATGTACAGTGTATACATATGGCATAATATTACAAACAATATGCATAGTTAACAATAGGTTACGTCAGGAGTTTCATCAATACAATATTTCATTACAATAAACTGTTTTTGTCGAGCCTGCACATTTTGTTGCAGAAAGCTCGACATAGAGATAGTGATCCGGCGGCGGCGGCTACGGCGGCGGCGTTAGCTCACTTCTTAAAAGCTTTATATTTTAGAAGGTGGAAGACCTGGATGCTTCATACTTTGTATATAGATGCTTCATGTTACAAAGTTTCCGTCAGTCACATGTCCAATGTCCTTGACCTGATTTTCATGGTTCAGTGACCACTTGAAAAAAAAGTTCAAATTTTTTGTAATGTTGAATTCTCTCTTATTATAAGTAATAGGATAACTATATTTGATATGTGCGTACCTTGCAAGGTCCTCGTGTCTGTCAGACAGTTTTCACTTGACCTCGACCTCATTTCATGGATCAGTGAACAAGGTTAAGTTTTGGTGGTCAAGTCCATATCTCAGATACTATAAGCAATAGGGCTAGTATATTCGGTGTATGGAAGGACTGTAAGGTGTACATGTCCAACTGGCAGGTGTCATCTGACCTTGACCTCATTTTCATGGTTCAGTGGTTATAGTTAAATTTTTGTATTTTGGTCTGTTTTTCTCATACCATATGCAATAGGTCTACTATATTTGTTGTATGGAATGATTGTTAAGTGTACACGTCTAGCGGGCAGATGTCATGTGACCTTGACCTCATTTTCATGGTTCAGTGGTCAAAGTTAAGTTTTTGAGTTTTGGTCTTTTTATCTAATTCTATATGCCATAGGTCAACTATATTTGGTGTATGGAAATATTTTATGATCTTTATGTCAGTCGAGCAGGTTTTATTTAACCGTGACCTCATTTTCACGGTTCATTGCACAGTGTTAAGTTTTTGTGTTTTGGTCTATTTTTCTTAAACTATAAGTAATGTGTCAACTATATATGTTGTATAGAAGCATTGCTAGCTGTACCTGTCTGCCTGGCATGGTTCATCTGACCTGGACCTCTTTTTCAAGGTTCATTGGTCTTTGTTTAGTTATCTTGGTTAATGTTAAGTTTATGTGACAGTTGTAATAAAGCTTAGCTTTATACTTAGGACTATCAACATAATATCAATGATTAGTATAGAAGGCGAGATATTTCAGCGTGTGCACTCTTGTATTATTTACTTTCAGACTCTCCAGAACTCAGTATGGGAGCGTTGGGACAGACTCCCGTAATGGGTGTCTCCACATCCCCCACCCAAGGGGTGAGTACATATTGTGCCATTTGTGGAGACAGGGCTACCGGCAAACATTATGGGGCCTCAAGTTGTGACGGCTGTAAGGGATTCTTTCGTCGTAGTGTCAGAAAGAACCATGTTTATATATATTCCTGTAGATTTAGTCGGAATTGTGTTGTAGACAAAGATAAGAGAAATCAGTGTCGTTTCTGCAGATTACGTAAATGTTTCAGAGCAGGAATGAAAAAAAAAGGTAAGGAATAAAACAGATTGATGATGATATATTGTGACAAGAAAATTAAACCATCTATACTATAGTACATCTTATAATGCTTTGATAAAAGTTCACTCATCAGTAATCAATACAAATATTGCATGTGTTTATTTTTGACTGGGTTTAGTGCCACTCTCTATACAATTACAAGTAATTTAAAAATGTCTTTAATAACAAATTTAAAAATCAGGATTTAACACAAGTAATGTTTTTGTGGAATTTTGAATTATTACTATTGAAGAGCAATAATATTGAAAATGAAAGATGAGGGTCTAGGTAGGGTTTTACAGAATAGAGAATAATGGGTAAAAGGGGCAGAAAAAAGGGCAAACAAATTATAGGGAAATAGAAAATAGGCTAAAAAATAAAGACAGGATAATTGGACACCTAAATAAAAAAACTAGAGAATAATAGCTTCAAAGAATAAGAGAATATAGAATTGGAGGATCAGCATTACCTCTTGAATAAATACTTGAAGTGTCCGTACTTTGATCCAAACTCAGTTTTAAAACTGAAAATTTAATTCCTGCCTTTGATCTGTATTTTTTAAATTTTTTGAAAGGTCATTGTATAAAATAAAAGATTATAATAGATTTTTGTTTTGTTGTTGACAGCTGTACAGAAAGAGCGAAACAGATCTAGAAACAGCCTTAGTAGAACCAGTTACGAAGTTACCAGTCAAAACAATTCACTCTCCGTCAGTACTTTGTTAAACGCTGAAATTCTCTCCAGACAGGTGAGATCATACATTGTTATGTTTAATCTTATTTAATGTTTAAAAAACAATCAGATGATGAGGATGATCCATAACATGAAGCACATGATAAAATGAATAGGTAATGACTAATTTTAGACCGATTTGTCACTTAGAAAAAAAATGTTTTCATTTTGTTAAAGTGATATTTCCATAATTCATGAGCTGTTTTTGGCTCAGTAATTTTGTAGATAGAAAAAATCTGATGGTACAAACAGTTTTTAGAAAACAAAAGGATATTTAACTGTAATTATAAAGTTAATGATCAATTGGTATGTTTCTGAGTGAGGAAAGAAGGAATGAAAGGAAGAGAACTAATACTTTATAATAAGTCAAAATTTGGGAATAATGTTCACATAGGTATGAATACAGTCAAACCTGTTATAAAGGTCATTTCTATTAACAAAAAAACATTTAACAGATCATCCTCTTCTTGATTGGATGTTGTAATACTTGTGCATTTTAAATCCATTTTATTCAAAGGTTATCTCTCTTATTTGGTCAGTTTTCTCTGACCCTTAGATTTGACCTTTATATGCTAGTTTGACTGTATGTAGAACTGTACAAATAACAATGTATGTTTGAATTTTCAGATCTCTTCCCCCGTTGGACAGTGCGACCTAACACACAAGGTTATAGCTACTGCCGATGATGTGTGTGAATCTATTAAACAACAATTACTTGTCCTTGTAGAATGGGCAAAGTATATACCGTGTTTTTGTGAACTGCCATTAGATGAACAGGTAAGAACAAAATGAACATATAAAAAAAAATAATTAAAAACGATAATTTTATCAAATGTAAGCCTAATAAATAGAAGGTATTCTTTTATATATGCAGTTAAAGGATTTCCTAGTTCAAAAGGTGTACACTGAAATGAATAAATTAAAAATTCTCTGGAGTTGTTTAAAATTTTCAACTACAGATTAAAAATTCTCTGAAGTGATCTAAAGAGTTCAACTACTGATTAAGAGTTTTCTGCATTGAATAAAAAAATGTCACTGTATTAGATTTTAAATAATCTGAAATGAATGAAATCACTGTAACATATTAAATTTCTCTATAATCATTGAAAATGGAACACCTTCTTTTAATGGTTATCAAGATATTTAAGTATTTTTTTATATCATTATTATTATTATTTTTAGGTTGCCTTGTTGAGAGCTCACGCTGGAGAACATTTGGTTCTGGGTGTTGCCAGACGTTCCATGGCGGTGAAGGATGTTTTATTACTGGGAAATGATGGTATAATTCCACGAAATGCTACAGATATGGAGATGGGAACGATTGCAGCAAGAGTATTAGACGAATTAGTTGCAGCATTTAGAGACATACAGATTGATGACACAGAGTTTGCCTGTATTAAAGCTATTGTCTTCTTTGATCCTGGTGAGTATCTTTTTTTTTGATGAATTGATACAAAGACATGCTATGATATAAGTGCTCTTGTACTTTTGGAAGAGTTCATGGACTAAGTTTACAAATCATATTCATCCTTTGTCTAATCGAAAGCCAATAAGCTATTAGATTAATACATGAAATGAAGAAAAAAATAGGCTTTGATTGCACTTCATACTATATATGCTTGGAAATTAAAAGTGTCTATTGGTTTTACTTATTAAAAGAGCGCTTCAGGCACATACAATTTATAACATGTTTTTTCTCAGTATTTACATATAAAGATAAACCCATTTTCAGGATATCTTGTGCTTCATTTTTACATTTATGAAAAAAAAAGGGGAAAAAATATCCAGAAAGAACTTTTCTGCTATGTTTTATAGAATAACTAATCGAAGAATTCAAATAGAGAAAAATATTCAACGCGTAACCAAACAACACATTGATTCACGAATGCGCCTAGCGCATGAGTTAATTATCAGTGTTGTTCGGTCACGCGTTGAATATTTTTCGATATTTGAATTTTTTAATTAGTTATTCTTTTTATTACATTGGCAAATGGCTTTTTTGTAAGAAGTTAATGTATAACATGTAAGGAACTATATCTTTTTTCTACGCATTCACAATTTGTTTTGATCCGCCGTTATCGACGTCTTGACAACGCCTATTGTTGTATGACGTCAGAGAGTGAAATAACCACGTTTATTTCACATGTGAAATTATCGGTTTTTATCTAACTGGGAAATCAATGTAATTCATTGCAACCAATGTAATAAGATGCTTTAATAGTATGATTTTAGTAGCATTTGAACTAAAATTACCCCTAAAACAGACGGTTTCTTACATTGACGATTTTTTTCCAGAAGCTAAAGGTCTGACAGATCCACAAAAAATCAAAAGTTTTCTTTACCAAGTACAAGTAAATCTTGAAGATTATATCAATGATCGTCAGTACGACTCTAGAGGCAGATTTGGGGAGATTTTATTACTGTTGCCCGCCTTAAAGAGTATTACCTGGCAAATGATTGAACAGATACAGTTCGACAAATTATTTGGAATGGCGAGGATAGATAGTCTACTACAAGAAATGTTATTAGGTGGTTAGTATGATAGTACAGTAGTCTTAATCTTAATATAATGTCAAAAACAAGCATCACTGTGATAAGGCCTGTTCATATTAACAGTATTTCTTGGTACTAACCAGAGGCCAAAACCACTTTTTATGCCCCACCTACGATAGTAGAGGGGCATTATGTTTTATGGTCTGTGCGTCCGTTCGTTCGTTCGTCCGTTCGTTCGTTCGTTTGTCCGTCTGTCCCGCTTCAGGTTAAAGTTTTTGGTCGAGGTAGTTTTTGATGAAGTTGAAGTCCAATCGACTTCAAACTTGGTACACATGTTCCCTATGATATGATCTTTCTAATTTTAATGCCAAATTAGAGATTTTACCCCAATTTCACGGTCCACTGAACATAGAAAATGATAGTGCGAGTGGGGCATTCGTGTACTGAGGACACATTCTTGTTCTAATAAGTAGTGGCATGTCTTTTTAAGGCCACAGTTTCTTCTGCTTATTTTTTGGCCTTATGAGAGGGAGCTACTGTATTATTGTTAGAACCTTATATATATTATATTTGATATATAACCAGTACATAGTTTTGTATATACCTTTGTCATCTTTTGAATGAGGAAGACGTTACAATTATTGAACCTAAGTGGTTTTTTGTCGAGCCTGCAACTTTTGTTGCAGAAAGCTCGACATAGGAATAGTGATCCGGCGGCGTTAGCTAACTTCTTAAAAGCTTTATATTTTAGAAGGTTGAAGACCTGGATACTTCATACTTTGTATATAGATGCCTCATGTTACGAAGTTTCCGTCAGTCACAAGTCCAATGTCCTTGACCTCATTTTCATGGTTCAGTGACCACTTGAAAAAAAAGTTCAGATTTTTTGTAATGTTGAATTCTAGGTCCTTGTGTCTGTCAGACAGTTTTCACTTGACCTCGACCTAATTTCATGGATCAGTGAACAAGGTTAAGTTTTGGTGGTCAAGTCCATATCTCAGATACTATAAGAAATAGGGCTAGTATATTTGGTGTATGGAAGGGCTGTAAGGTGTACATGTCCAACTGGCAGGTGTCATCTGACCTTGACCTCATTTTCATGGTTCAGTGGTTATAGTTAAATTTTTGTGTTTTGGTCTGTTTTTCTCATACTATATGCAATAGGTCTTCTATATTTGTTCTATGGAATGATTGTAAGTTGTACATGTCTAGCGGGCAGATGTCATGTGACTTTGACCTCATTTTCATGGTTCAGTGGTCAAAGTAAAGTTTTTGAGTTTTGGTCTTTTTATCTAATTCTCTATGCCATAGGTCAAGTATATTTGGTGTATGGAAATATTTTATGATCTTTATGTCAGTCGCGCAGGTTTTATTTGACCGTGACCTCATTTTCACGGTTCATTCCACAGTGTTAAGTTTTTGTGTTTTGGTCTATTTTTTTTAACTATAAGTAATAGGTCAACTATATATGTTGTAGAGAAGCATTGTTAGCTGTACATGTCTGCCTGGTATGGTTCATCTGACCTGGACCTCATTTTCAAGGTTCATTGGTCTTTGTTTAGTTATCTTGGTTAATGTTCTGTTTGTGTGATAGTTGTAAAAAAGCTTAGCTTTATACTTAGGACTATCAACATAATATCAATGATTAGTAAAGATGGCGAGACATCTCAGCGTGTGCACTCTTGTTAATTAAACGAGAAACGTATATACTTTCCTAAGTTACAAAACTTTTTGTGTTTTCACCTGACAATAATTCTATTAACTATACCTCCGCTTTAAAAAAGGGAGGGGGGGTATACTGTTTTACCTCTGTCTGTCCTTCCGTCAGTCAGTCCGTCCGTCCCATGAATATTTTTGTCGCATTTCTGAAATTTGGTTTCAGGGTTTATCTAAGTCAGCTATACCGTGTGACGCGTTTTCAGATTTATCACTTGACAACTTCCTGTTTATCTAACACTTGTATGATTTTACACATGATAGCCAAGTTGAAAATTTTCGTCACATTTTTCTCAGGAACTACAATACAAGGATTTCTGAAATTTGGTTTCAGGATTTATATAAGTCAGCTATACCGTGTGATGCGTTTTCAGATTCATCACTCGACAACTTCCTGTTTACCGAACACTTGCAT
Organism: Mytilus edulis; assembly: GCA_019925275.1. Taxonomy (NCBI): domain Eukaryota; kingdom Metazoa; phylum Mollusca; class Bivalvia; order Mytilida; family Mytilidae; genus Mytilus; species Mytilus edulis. The sequence continues at coordinate 33,858,734 of CM034359.1, forward strand.
ATTTTTACACTATTAATATTATCCACTTGCGGCGGGCGTATCATCAGTGAGCAGTAGCTCGCAGTTTCACTTGTTATTAATTTAGTGGGAGATATTGTGGAGATAATTGTGCAGATCGTGATACAAGCATGAAATTTGATATATAGGTTGACTAAACGATACATAAAAAAAATCAGCTGCTGGCCATCAAAAATTTCCATTTTTTCAAGATGGCCACCGCTCATTTTAAAAATGGCGTCATATCCAATTCGCTACATTTTGTAAAACCTTTGAAAGCTGTGCTATAGGTAAAATCCAAAGTCAATTTTGATAAAACGTAAATAACAGTTCCTAAAGTACGATAAAACAATACATAAATGACGAAAAAGTGACTTCCGGTTAAAAAATGGCGGCAATTACGTTGAAAAGGGCTACATTTCGTAAATCCTTTAAAAGCTGTGTTTTAGGTATAATAAAAGGAACGTTTGATAAAACGAGAATAACAGTTCCTGAAGTACGATGAAACAATACATAAAACACGAAAACGTTATTTCCGGTTCCAAAACGGTGGCAAAAACGTTTAAAATGGCTACATTTCGTAAGTCCTTTGAAAGCTGTGTTGTAGATATAATCCAATGTAAGTTTTGATAAAACGTAGATTACTGTTCCTAAAGTACGATGACAAAATACATACACGACGAAAAAGTAACTTCCAGTTCCAAAATGGAGACAAAAACGTTTAAAATTTCATTTTTTTTCTTCAAAAGAGATATCACTTAATTTGTTAAGTTCAAATACCTAATTTGGTTAGAAAAGGCAGTTTGAATTCCGTATAATTATCTCACAGTTTCCAACAGACAAACGCGTACAAGGCCAGAACGGAATCGTTTACAGTTATCAACAACGCTGGATTTTTTGCATCCGCTTTTCAAAACATTTTGATACGAGGATGCAAATGCAGCCAAAGAAGTAAATTTTGGTTTTCAATGTCAGTGTTTGTTTTTCTTTCATCTAAACCCAGTGTTCATGACTTGGTATGTGTACCTTTCGATGCACACATCCGGTTGGGCCCATATTGATATGCTTTTCTTTCGATGTGCTCCGGAAGAGAATTTTTTGTAGGGGGAATAGCATCATAAGGGCGCTGCTAATCGTGCCTTGTTAGCAGCAAATGTTGATCTTGCCATACATGATGCAAGCAAATCCTTCTATGATGTCCATGTCTCTGTCTTCATACAAAACTAAAGCGAGCAACAACATCTTTTACCTTAGGAAATAATTCCAATGTCTGCCAATATGACCTATTCAGTTTCCCACCAAATGCTGACATAGGTCACATTCACAGAATGCATGGAAGGAAATAATAGCAGCTGCACGAGGACCAAGCACATTTGATATGTCATATACATGAAGCCATCGGAAGTCTTCAATATACCCTCAAAAACCTATACACACTTTGTCCATACCTAATACTGCGAGAGCTGCAATCCTAATACTACTACTTCTGTATCAGTACTACTTATAATTACTTGTATCAACCATTTTCAGCAGCAAGCTTATCATGGACAAACATACGTGTATCTGCTTGTTCTTGGTTATAAAGGGATAGCTGGGAAGTATCTGTATTGAAAATGCAAAGAATATTTCACCTTGAGTAACATAAACATTTTTATAAATCTCTAAAGAAGCAATTCTATCGGCAATAAACTTGATTCATTCCCTTTTGTTGTCATCTTCACCAAGAAAACGACTCCAAATCCTTGGTGTTCTATCAGAACCAACAATTTTCCGTCTAGCACCAGCACCTTGCCTTTTTCTCGGTCCAGCCTTTCAATTATTCATTTAGTAAACATCAAATACAATGTCTACTCTTCAATACTTATCGCTGCAAGATATTATGTGAGGCAGTATGACATTGATTACATAATCATCATCTAGTGTTGCACGTGATGGCTTGGAATTGACCATTGCTAACCCCCCAAACGATAAATGCGTCAGAATTTGGATCAGTTGATGACAAATCGCACAATGTTTCAAGTATACCCATTTGCTTCGAATTAATAACACTGTTTAAAGTGACATCCTTAGACAAAGACAGAGAAGTAATTTTGTTTTCATGGATAAAGACATCGTACAAGTCAAACTGTCTTCTTTGACAGGTAATGAAAAGTCTAGAAAAGAGATCGCAATCACTTTTCATGTCTTTCAGCTTTGGTGTTTGACATAGCCGTGTCCAGTTTGATTTTATGGCTACAATAGGAAATTGTTCCTTTTTATCTGGTTATAAAAAGCAGATTTTCCTTCGTTTGCATTTACTTTAAAAGATCTTCGAATTGTTCAGACCCAATATCTTGGAGTTTATATACATATCTCATCTACCTTCGAGTCAAAAATTAATAAATCCTTAAAAGAATCAATTTTGTACATATCTTACGACCTTTCTAGAAAAAAGTAAAATCAGAAGATGGATTTCCAAACTTGGTCATCACTTAGAAAGCCTTTGACTCTTTTCAAAAAATCCTATGTGTTTTTGTAGAGTTTTTATGATGAGGTCCATCAGCGTTTTTGAATGACTAAAACCACTATTTTTTTCAAATTCATCTACCAGTCTACTGACATCCATCCATCCATCGTCTCAAGGGGATCTTCGGTGGCACCAACATCGCCCTTTACAATTATACTGTGTTTGTGCCTGATCAATAGTGATATAAGAAACAGTAAAATTACCATTGGCATCTTGTTGGTGATGCTCGTGAAGGGAAGCCATATCTCGGAGATAGATCCGTAACCGTCGAACACAATTTGCATGATCTGGACCAAAAAATACTGTATTATGCTTGATATGGACTGTTTGTGAAATGTTGTGAGGTACGATATCTGACTCATAAAATGGGCGTACTGCGGAAAGAACAAAAGTTCTTAATTCATAACTGAACAACGGACATTAAACTGTGGTCGAGATGACTCTCTTCCCTTACACCAGTCTATCAAATAATCGAATGACACAGAGTCATGAGATATATCTTCTGCGTCTAGACATTAATGGTTCAAGCAAAACACACGGAGTTATCTGATTCGCATATCTAGACCTCTGTTAATTTGAATATATATGAAAAAAATATGACGTTCTAGGTGTTGCAATGTCGGCTTCAGTGAGGGCACAAGTCCATCCACTTTCAGGCAACATATCTCCATGAATTTTAAAACAAGCCATTTCAATTTACTTTCCACCAAACATAACGATAAACTTCTCCTCTGCGTACAAATCTGATGAGCTTTTCCCATAACTTTGCGTCCGGCGTCGTCGTCCGTCGTCGTCGTCCTGCGTCCGGCGTTAACTTTTACAAAAATCCTCTCCTCTGAAACTACTGGGCCAAATTAATCCAAACTTGGCCACAATCTTCTTTGGGGTATCTAGTTTAAAACATTGGCCAACCAACCAATATGGCCGCTTTGGCTAAAAATAGAACATAAGGGTAAAATGCAGTTTTTGGTTTATAACTCAAAAACCAAAGCATTAAGAGCAAATCTGACAAAGGGTAATATTGTTTATCAGATCAAGAAATTTTCAGATGAATCGGGCAATCCGTTGTTGGGTTGCTGCCCCTAAATTGGTAATTTTAAGGAAACTTTACTGTTTTGGGTTATAATCTTGAATATTATTATAGATAGAGATAAACTGTAGACAGCAATAATGTACAGCAAAGTAAGATTTACAAATAAGTCAACTTGACTGAAATGGTCAATTGACCCCCTAAGGAGTTATTGTCCTTTGTAGTAAATTTTTAACAATTTTCATAAAATTTGTAAATTTTTACTAACATTTTCCACTGAAACTACTGGGCCAAGTTCATTATAGATAGAGATAATTGTAAGCTGCAAGAATGTTCAGTAAAGTAAGATGTACAATAAAAATACACACATCACCATCACCAAAACACAATTTTGTCATGAATCCATCTGCTTCCTTTGTTTAATGTTCAAATATACCAAGGTGAGCGACACAGGCTCTTTAGAGCCTCTAGTATCACCTATCCATCGTATGATTGATCAATTCATCTGAATGGGCATGTTTTCAAACAGTGGCATCATAGAAGTTACAGTTACTTGATAAGAAGAGAATATTTTTTTAGAGGAATGAAATGACGACCAAGATATGTTTACGAAATTCAAATCCTTCTCTGTCACATTAACTATGATTTACATCAGTGTGCCCTGGTAGTGAGTGCAAATCGCTCTGTATGTCTATAAATGGTTTGCGCATGCGCAAAATTGATAAACGCATTTGTTTCATAACCTTGAATAATTTTATCAAACTAATTCAAAATATTATTAAAAATCTAAAAGCACAATAATAATAATAAAATAGTAAATAGTTCAAAAGTTTGTGTGTGAGTTTTGATACATTTTCGCCCGTGCGCAAACCATGAAGAGTCAAATATCTATTTCTATAAAATACGTCAAGTGCAAGAAATGTCGCCACCAAACCATATAATAGTTTTCACTAAAGGAAGGTCAAGGAACAATTTTGTAGAAAAATAAGTATTTTTGAAACCGAAAAAACAGCCATTTTTGAAAAAGGTCGTGGCCATCTTGAAAAAATGATTGTTTTTCATGGCCAGCAGTTTTTAGCTCACCCTGCCCAAAGGGCCAAGTGAGCTTTTCCCATCACTTTGCGTCCGGCGTCCGTGTTCGTCTGTCGTCCGGCGTCGTTAACTTTTACAAAAATCTTCTCCTCTGAAACTACTGGGCCAAATTAAACCAAACTTGGCCACAATCATCATTGGGGTATCTAGTCTACAAAATGTGTCCGGTGACCCGGCCAACCAACCAAGATGGCCGCCATTGCTAAAAATAGAACATAGGTGTAAAATGCAGTTTTTTGGCTTATAACTCAAAAAACCAAAGCATTTAGAGCAAATCTGACAAAGGGTAATATTGTTTATCAGATCAAGAAATTTTCAGATGAATCGGGCAATCCGTTGTTGGGTTGCTGCCCCTGAATTGGTAATTTTTAGGAAATTTTGCTGTTTATGGTTATTATCTTGAATATTATTATAGATAGAGATAAACTGTAAACAGCAATAATGTTTAGCAAAGTAATATTTACAAATAAGGCAACATGACCGAAATGGTCAATTGACCCTTAAGAAGTTATTGTCCTTTATAGTCAATTTTTAACAATTTTCATAAAACATTTTCCACTGAAACTACTGGGCCAAGTTTATTATAGATAGAGATAATTGTAAGCAGCAAGAATGTTCAGTAAAGTAAGATGTACAAACACATCACCATCACCAAAACACAATTTTGTCGTTAATTCATCTGCTTCCTTTGTTTAATATTCACATAGACCAAGGTGAGCGACACGGGCTCTTTAGAGCCTCTCGTTTCTTAAAAAGAATATAATGATGATGCTTCGTGCTAATTTTCATGCTTGTATCATCATTTGCACAATTCCCTCGATTTTGCTTGCTTATATCTTCCACTAATTAGATCAAGTATAAAAATAATTCAAACAAATAATGACAATCAACCACTTTTAACTTTATTGATATTGTTATTAAGACAATAACATTTTAATACCCAAGCTCACCTATTGTTTGTTAAAAAAAATGGAGGTAGTGATTAACACCTGTAAAAACATTAATGGATGTGTTAATTATGTCCTAACAGACAATAAAACTATACTCAATAATTTTTTATTTGTTCAGGTTTTTTTGTTAAAAAGGCAGTTGGTTAAAAGTAGAAAAAAATAAAGTTATATCTTTCACATAGAGAAAGGGCACTTGTCTATAATAGCTATTTTATCAAATTACATGTACACATGTTACACTGTACTTGTCTATAAATTCTTTTAATTAAGATGAATAAATAATAGCTTTTAAAAAAGTAACCAAAATTAGTTTTTTTGTGAGGATAAAAAGTTATAAAAAAAAACCCTTTGATATTGCAATATACAATTGTAATCATAAGTAATCTAATGTAACCGATTACATATGAAATAGGGTGTAATTGTAATGTAATCGATTACATTTTATCAGCAAAGTAATCGACCCCATCCCTGACCAGGATTTAGTAGGAATAATGCCAGCAGCATTATCGCCAGCCCAATATATGAATATATTTGAATATATGTACCAACCTCAACAAAATATCCAATGTATGTTACATGATTTAAGAACGATTTAGATTTAATCTTGCGTTTATTTTTACAATTTTATTAAAATTAATCATTAAGAAAATTTCAATTTTTACATTAAAGTTGGAAGAGATCACAGATTTCTTTTACAATCCGGAAAAATCAGTATGACAAAGTATTCTAAGTATATCCAACCTACATTGTAGTGACGTCTTTGTTGGAATAACACACTACGTACATGACGTAGAAGCAGGGATATCTCAGAATTCGTGTACTAATTTAAAATCGTTATTTGTTCAATTTAAACATAATTATGTTTGCTGTAGATGATTCAAACATCAACATGCAATGCTTTAGTTTGGAAGCCAACTTGCAACTTTTGTGGTAAACAATGGGGATACATGATGATGAGATTTGGTAGAGAAACTGCAGTTTTCATTCTTTCTATAAAGTTCTGTTTTGAGAATCTTCCTCCAATACAGGAGCACCTCAATTGATGAGTAATTATCAACTGAAATAAAAGTTAATGTCATATACTATGTATCTAAACACTTAAGATGTGACATTTAGTATATGGTAAGTAGTCTTTCCATTAAAACAAAATTTGGTGTACCAACATAATCATTGTAATGGTAAAAAAAAATATAAAAAATTTAAAATGTTGCATTTTGTAGTTTAATAAAATTGAGAATGGAAATGGGGAATGTGTCAAAGAGACAACAACCCGACCAAATAAAAAACAACAGCAGAGGGTCACCAACAGGTCTTCAATGTAGCGATAAATTTCCGCACCCGGAGGCGTCCTTCAGCTGGCCCCTAAACAAAGATATATTCTAGTCCAGTGATAATGAACGCCATTTATTCATGAAATTTACAAATATTTCAAAATGTAGGATCTGGAAACAAGCTTCACACAGCTTTATATCAATCATATTGGTTTTCATAAGTACAGCAGAGCTCCAGATAAGAATTCACAAATTGGAGTTTTTACCCCTACATTTTTATTTAATAGAGTGAAATAGTTTTTATACGACCGCAAAAATTGAATTTTTTTTTGTCGTATATTGGTATCACGTTGGCGTCGTCGTCGTCCTCGTCCGAATACTTTTGGTTTTCGCATTCTAACTTCAGTTTAAGTCAGTAGAAATCTATGAAATTTAAACACAAGGTTAATGACCATAAAAGGAAGGTTGGGATTGATTTTGGAAGTTTTGTTCCCAACAGTTTAGGAATTAGGGGCCCAAATAAGCATTTTTCTTGGTTTTCGCACCATAACTTTAGTATAAGTCGAGAGAAATCTATGAAATTTAAACACAAGGTTTATGACCATAAAAGGATGGTTAGGATTGATTTTTAGAAGTTTTGGTCCCAACAGTTTAGGAATAAGGGGCCCAAAGGGTCCAAAATTAAACTTTGTTTGATTTCATCAAAAATTAAATAATTAAGGTTCTTTGATATGCTGAATCTAACTGTGTATGTAGATGTTTAATTTTTGGTCCCGTTTTTAAATTGGTCTACATTAGGGTCCAAAGAGTCCAAAATAAAACTTAGTTTGATTTTAACAAAAATTGAATCCATGGGTTTTTTTGATATGCTGAATCTAAAAATGTACTTAGATTTTTGATTATTGGCCCAGTTTTCAAGTTGGTCCAAATCGGGGTCCAAAATTAAACTTTGTTTAATTTCATCAAAAATTGAATAATTGGGGTTCTTTGATATGCCAAATCTAACTGTGTTGTACATTCTTAATTTTTTGTCCCGTTTTCAGATTGGTCTACATTAAAGTCCAAAGGGTCCAAATTAAACGAAGTTTGATTTGAACAAAAATTGAATTCTTGGGCTTCTTTGATATGCTGAATCTAAACATGTACTTAGATTTTTGATTATGGGCCCAGTTTTCAAGTTGGTCCAAATTAGGATCCAAAATTATTATATTAAGTATTGTGCAATAGCAAGACATTTTTTCAATTGCACAGTATTCAGCAATAGCAAGAAATCTTCAATTCCACAGTATTATGCAATAGCAAGAAATATTCAATTGCACAGTTAGCAAGTATTTTCAATTGCACAGTATTGCGCAATAGCAAGAAATATCTAATTGCACAATATTGCACAATAGCAAGAAATTTTCAATTGGAGTTATCTTTCTTTGTCCAGAATAGTAGTTGAATCAACTTAAATCATTGTTTTATACAATATACAATGTATATTCACTTTTACTACCAACTGATAAATTAAAACAATCTTTACCATTCAGTGATAACAAGTATTTAAATGAGTAGTTATTGTTGCAAACTCCATTAGAAATTTGAATTGAGATCAGTTTTGGAATAAGGGAAAGGGACATGTGAAAAAAAAATTGTGGAAGGGGTTTAATTTTTCTCATTTCAGATTTCATAATTAAAAGGAAATTTCTTCAAACACTTTTTTGAGAGGATTAATATTCAACAGCATAGTGAATTGCTCAAAGTCAAAAAAAATAATTTAAGTTGATTAGACCACATTCATTCTGTGTCAGAAACCTATGCTGTGTCAACTATTTAATCACAATCCAAATTTAGAGCTGAATCCAGCTTAAATGTTGTGTCCATACTTGCCCCAACCGTTTAGGGTTCAACCTCTGCGGTCGTATAAAGCTGTGCCCTGCGGAGCATCTGGTTGATTTTAGTCTTTATTTCTATTACCATATGTGATAAGTCAACTATATTTGGTGTATGGAAATATTTTATGATATATACATGTATGCCTGTCGCGCAGGTTTTATTTTACCTTGACTTCATTTTCACGGTTCATTGCTCAGTGTTAAGTTATTGTGTTTTGGTCTGTTTTTCTTAAACTATAAGCAATATGTCAAATATATTTGTTGTATGGATGAATTGTTAGCTGTACATGTCTGCCTGGCATGGCTTATCTGACCTTGACCTCATTTTCATGCTTCATGGGTCAATGTTTAGTTTTCTTTGTTAATGTTAAGTTTATGTGACAGTTGTAATAAAGCTTTATATTTAGGACTATCAACATAATATTAATGATTAGTAAAGAAGGCGAGACATTACAGCGTGTGCACTCTTGTTTTCAAATATTGGGAAAAGTCCATTGACACTGAATTCTTTTCATAGTTAACAACTTAACATGTTTAGTATTGTGTTACGGTCAGTTTAACAGAAACCACTTATGATAAGTCAATGGTATTTGGCATGCTGTTTTATTAGCATTGGCACATTTCATTTCAATGGAGATTACATGGCTGGGCACCTTCAGTCATGTATACTGTAAATTCAGAAATTATTGTGTGCATTAATCATTGCTATTTTTGAAGATTGAACAAAATTCAATCATTGCAGTATTAGAAAATACTCAATAAAGACATACCTATCAAATATGAAATATAATAACAGTATTTTTTTTACAAGGAAGTTGAGGTCATGTCAACATGAAACTTGGTACAGATGGTCAATTTGAACTTTTATTATATTGAAACCGTTTCCTGATTCACTGATGATATCATGGAAATGTGGGAAACCAGTAAATTTTCAGGTTAAATTTCTAGGCTATGAAGTTGTGACATGTTTACTGTAGTTAAAATGGATGTTTCACAACTCGTCCTATGGGCCCATATTCTTGCTTCATGTTTGCAAATTTATTTGCATTGTCCAGTTTTAAAGCATATTCAAGTTCACTTAAGCAGTAACAATGTTTGTATCAGATTTTTGTTGC